>MQTX01000039.1:696649-782623 GCA_009735665.1 Angiostrongylus cantonensis
TTTTTTACAGATATACCGAAAAAGGATTTGAGCACCGTGGAGCAACTACTTAACGAGAATCCTTTGCTTCGGAGGCTAGCCATGTTCAGTGACAGCTCGGGTTCGCTAAGGTTCACCATTCTTCTAACTAGCCACGATTTTCAGATGATCCCGTTCTCTTCTTCTTCTTCCACTTGCTTGGTTTTTCTTCATCCTTCTTTAATCTTGACTTTCTTGGAAAATAGAAAATCTAGGCAAAATGAGTTCTAAATACATTTGCTAACCTATTATCTTTAAAATGAAAGTAAGCGCCATATTTCAGTCAATCGAGCGTTCGTCAAAAACCGTATGAAAAGCAGGTTAGTATTGCCGATTTTTCTTAATCGTTGCCAGATTGTAACTGATAGTTACTGAACTTAAAGGAACTGGAAATTCTAGTTATCAGATATTTTGAAGACCGCAGTCACAATTAATTTTTAGCACTGTAACTTGTTCCTAATGAGTCAATTAAATAAAAAGATGCTGGGGTTGAACAGCTACTTCAGCCCCGGCCGATTGTCTACTAACTTCGGCATCGATCAAATCCTTTATATTCTTGTCGAGCAAACACGAGATGTTATTTTATTTCTTTATTCACGAACAAACTGGCGTCTCGCCGGATTTCGCCGTCCTTAGAACTTGGAAAGGTCTAGGTGACCGTAATCTACCCAGTCAAACACCTCCATAACCAAACAGGAAAAATGCTAAATCAAGATTTCAATCACATTGAACACAGAATGGCTTCATCGCATACTCTCCGCTTTCGATGAGTTTCCCACTGAATATGTCACGTGGAGACCAACTACACAAAGTTCACATGGAAACGTAATGTGCCTCACACACTAAAATAACAGACTTAAGTACTGTTAGATATCAGACGTGATTATGTCAGATATCGAGGGATTCCTCTTTGCTGTTCATTTTCGAATTCTCGGAGCTAATCCAGAATGCCTCAAGAAATTTGCACGCTTGTGTTTTCGGCTCCTGGCGAGGATCGTAACTTTTACTTCAAAATCATCACTGTTATGTCTCTGTGCCCACCTACCTTGGCATCTGTGAGTTACTCACTATGATTTGCATGTGATTGTTGTTCTCAATGGGTAAGACACAATAGATTCCAGTATTTCTTACTAGTAGTATAAGCAAAAACATCCGAATCGTCGTAGTTTGCCGTGACTAACGCCATTCAATCACAAGACCCCATAATCCCACAGTGGTGTAGAATTCTGCTTTAAGTAAAAAGAATTTAAAGCTCTTTTGGTTAATTAGTAGTCACTGTGGTGTCGAACAGTGGATTTTGAAGACGTGAACACCAACATGTTTCGAAGGCGTTCAGATGTCGGCAAACCTGGCAGGTGTTCGAACGCTAATGAACCATGCCGATGCTGGTGATGTGAACAGCACGCTCTTCAGCAGCGCCCCGACCACCGAGCCACTCGAGATTCGACGGAAGGTATAAACGGTTTTATTTCGTGTGTCACTGTGTCAAAGTTTCACTTTTCTATAATACATCAATAATATAGACATGAAATTACATACATCTATATCTTCCCCTATATCTCTTACAGTGTCGATAGAAAATTATTTGTACATATACACCTCATAGCCCTGTGGCAAACCCACCTAATAACCGGGTAGGGCAGTAGTAGTGATATCGATTAACACCAGTATGAAGCATTTCCGAACTCCCTAGGCTAGTAAACGGTCCTATATCTTGGCGATTTTTTAAAGCCGGTCTGCAAGTTCATTCATTCATAGCATTTGGAAGCAAAGAACCAAATGCAATTCCAGCAACTTTCTTCCAGAATGAGAAGGAGAGCAAAAAAAATGCGAGTTTTCCTCAGTACTTGCATAACGAGCTGATACTAATGATCGCCCGCGGTTCTCGTAAAACCTACTAAATTCTTTCTTTCAAAATTCCAAACTAAAAAATCGAAATACTTTCCAGAAAAAATTTTACGTGGGCTTGCTTTTTTAAAACTGGAATGGACTAATTCGTTGACTTAAGTTCTAATAAGGGAGTCGCCAAAATCCTAAGAATTATGATAATGAACGAAATGGGAATACTTTGGGTCCAATGGGATTGATTGCGTTGTGTAAGCTGATCTCTGCTAATGGAGCATCGCCCGCGTGCATCCAAAAGACCACTGATTTACCCTTTATGGACCAGAATGCGCTATTGCGACGTTGTTTGGTTACTTATAAGTAGAAATTGCAGCCAACCGGAAGCGTACAATTGAGGAACACGTTGGACCTACTGCCCGACGAGGTTGAGGTGATTCAGCTTTCGCAGTTTTTATTTGTTTATCGAAGCTACGGCGTTATTTTCACCTCATTGCACTTCTTTCAAATCCAGCTTACTTCTAATTGCTTTCCTTGTCATCACCTACTGAACAGTTGTTGATTACGCATAAAGCGATCGTGTTAGAACATCATGTACTTTATCTCGTGGACCACCTATTACGACGGATATTTTCAGGAGCACGACATGCCGTTTACAGTGACCGATTCATTGCTGAACTCTCTGACGAACGCTGGCATCTCTGAAGCCACAATTCCGACGCGTGACGTAACGGTCAGTGAAAAGCAGGTGACGGATAGTTGGCGACGTTAATTTAAGCGGTGCTCACTACCGGTGAAGACGGCCTAAAAAAGGTGGCCAAGGAAGCAAAAAAACCCTTATCCTTCATGTGCGCTTGCCAACGAACTCGAGGATTTTCTGTATTGCTATAAATAGCACGCGAGAAATCATAACAGTGACTTTGACTTTCTTCGATCGTGAGAAGCATTGAGAGGTGAGACCATGCCTGGGTGAGAACTCGCTTTTCTTCTTTGCAAAATCCATGTTTTTTATAGTCTTTAATAACTGCCTCTATCGCAGCAGGACATTAAAAAAAAGCAACTGAATAATGAATAAGTTCCATAACGTCGAAAAAGTTGAATTAATACAGCTTCACCACTCTTGAAGGGGAGGGCGGGGGGTGGGAGAGTGCAATGGTTAGAATTGTTTTGTAGTATACACACAAAGTCTCTTATTTGATCTCGCATCACGGCTAAACTAAGCTCTCCATCACATCACTACTTTAGTAACTTTTTAAGGAATAGTTACTATATCCCCCCTGCCACGGAGCATACGGCGTTATTGTCTTCTATGTAATTCCCCTTGTTGCCACGGTCTTTGCAAGCGTGGAGTCTTCTATAATTGCGAACATGGCAGTTCGTAGTGTTTGCTCCCCAAGAGAGAAGTTTGGTGCGTTGTCCGAAGTGATAGTGGAGGGTACTCCTCTTCTCGCAAAGAATCTTCGGAGTGCTAATAGTAGTGCATTTGTTGACATGTTGTGCACCAGTTCGAGGTGAAGCAGTCTTGTGGTTGCACATGTGATAATCATCCCGTAGATTTTTCTTACGTCTTCGTCGCGCTTAACTGACAGTGGGCCGATTGCCACATGTACGAATGGCAGCATCTTGGGATCCTGTTTAAATTTTGTGATTATTGCTTGTAATCGTTTTACTGCCATGGCTTTATCGTCTGGTAACGTTGTTGCATCGTTCTTCCACTGAAGGCGCAAGTAGTATCCGTCTTCCCGTTTTTCTATCGTTTCTTGAAATTATTTCCAGATCGCCGTATTCTGTTCCTGTAACTCTTCCTTGTTGGATCCCACAAATTCGTTATCAGCGGGTGACTCGAATGCCCAAGGTTGTTCCTCCGATTCGGTTATCTCATAGGAGGCTTGCGTGGTACTGGCTGTGGGAGCTATATCAATGTCCGGTTCTTTTTGTTGCTTGTACGCGGTTCCTGTTACAAGGTAGCCGAGTCTCGATGGGATTAGTGTCAATCCCGACGGCAATGTATTATTCAGAGTTATTCCCTTATCTAATACTTTCTGTACATCTCCGCTACCGAGCAGGATTTTAGGATGAATAGTGCTGCGGGTCGGATTTATTGAAAGAGAAATGCTATTTCGATGAAGAAATTCCTGATCTTCCACACTGAGGCTGCAGCGCTTCAATGGCTGTGTGATCGTGTCACTTCTAGTCTCCGCTATTTCATGTTCTGTTCCGTGAGTATCTCGCAGTATTATGGAGGTGATTCCGTATTTCTTCGTATCTGCTTTGGAATCTCCAAATTTGTGAATTGCTAATTCCATTGAGTACGCATCTTTTAATTGCAAGGTCTTGGCCAAATCGTTAGTAATAAATGATCGATCGGCTGCCGTGTCCAGTAGCACCTCTACCACCTCCTTCTTGGTCTTGTCTGGGTTGAGTTCTATTGCTTGTGCAGCCCAAATCTGTACTCTGGATTCATATTGCTTTATAGTGTGAAGAGCAATGGAATGGTCGCCGTCATTGGAAGTTACTGTATTGACCGTGGGCGGGGTCGTTCTCCTTCCTTTTGTTGGGTTGTGTGGTTCTGGCCTTTCTTTTGGACCTTTTTCCTCGCTCTGCGGTTTAGGTTCACTTAGTTGGTATTGGCACCTACAAATGGAAGTGTGGTGTCCGTGCTTGTTGCAATTTCGGCACGGACCTCTTTTGCACTCGGGCAAGCGGTGATGTGAGGAACCGCAATTGTAGCAAAGATTGCGATCTTTTATCACTCGTACTCTTTTCTGTTGAGCTTTTATCGTAGTACAGTCGATTGGTAACTGTCCTACCTTATTACAGTAGAAACATGATTGCGGCTTTTTCATAAGTGTTCGCTGATGACTTGTGGTTACTAGTGAACTCTTGATCGACGCATTGTTGCAGTCGTTTCTTGAAACTGGAGACCTCTCTAGTTGACTTTCTACGGCCAGTTCTTGGGCTATGTAGTCGTTGATTATTTGGAAGAGTTCTTCTGTTTTGGCTGTTTCGTTGTTTCGGCATTGCCGTGTTTCTCGAAGAGCGCGTCGTTGGATTTTTTCCGTGAACCTTTTCAGAAGTTGTTGTTGGAGATACATGTTATCGACTTGCTCTCCTTTATGACGTAGTTGGCAGACTATCGAGTGGAGAGTTTCGCACAATATTTCTTGGTCTTCTAGTCGCTCGCTATTTGCTTGTGCTCTCTGTAGCCTGATCAATAGTTGGCTTGCTTGTTGCCGTACTTGGCCTTTAGATGATTTTTGACTATGGGATAGGATTCTTGTGAAATTTCGTATTGCTTCATGGAAGTTCTAGCCTTCCCATGAAGAGAGTTTAATAGATAGTTCATTTTGAAATAGTCGTCCATCTGCTTTGGATGAACTAAGTGCTCGAATGCTCCTCAAAATTCTTCCCATTCCCATATATTTCCGCTGAAGTTCGGGATGGGAATGGGTGGAAGATTTATCGCCGGTGGGGCGGTATGTGAGTCATTTTGAGCATTGTGTTTTGTGCTGTTTAGTTTATTCCTCAGCTCGAGAAGCTTGGAGAGGTAGTCTTCTGCCTTATCGATGTGTTCCCGTGTCCTATTCACGTTTAGTTTTATACATTCCTTTAGTTCGTCTGGTATTGAAGTTCGCAGCTCGAAGATGTCTGCCACTTTAGTGTAATTATCCAGTGCTGCCTGCAGACTGTCTCGATCCTTTGTGATGGCCGATGTTGCTTGTTTTACAGCGTCTTTCCGTGCAACAAGGTATTCCGTTCGTTGAGCTTCGTTGGAAGGGATGTCTACTGGAATGTTTACCTCCTGGTCGTGCTTGTTAAGTGAGGATTTGAGGCGGTTAATGGCCTTTGTTAGTGCGCCCAAGCGAGACGGAAGGGTGTTCGACATTTCTTTCTTTTTTAGTTTTGATATATGGCAAATAAACGTACTTGCACGTAGGCTTCTCTTCGTGAGGTTGTCCGAGCTGTTGCTTAATTCCTTGAGAGATCTTTGCTTGCTTGCCGTAGACAACCTCGAGTTTGGGTTATAACAGTTTATAGCAATAACAACAGTACAATAATAATATGTAATATGTAACGATATTTGGTCAACTGGATATATACGAGCGAGATTGAAATGAGAGCAAGTTTATCCCTTTTTACAACGCGAGACCTACCTCCTTCTACAAGCCTTTCCTTTCTGATTTGAAAATGTGGCTTCTTGATTATGGTCCTTTTACCTTTCTTCTCTCAGAAATCCACCATTAATGTGCTCAGTATAACCAAGCAATCTAGGTAATGATGTCAAACGCCGTGCACTCCTCGATCCCGTCTGGCATCGTAACCACTTCGTAGTTAGTACTGTACTTCATCTGTTTTCGATTTCATTTTTGCTTTTGCTTTTTTTAAAATTACAAGTAGCTGAAGCATCATCAGGGAAGCTTAGAAGCAATACAAAGGATAATATTCTAAATAACTAGGTATTAGTTGTGTTATTAAGTATTACAACGAGGTCAACGATAACGACTGCAGAACACCCTGGGACGACGACGCCTGTGCCGAGTACTACTTCATCGAATAAACAAGGTAACTGTGATAACAGGAAAAACTGAAGGAAGTGATTGTGACAGGAAAATTCTCACCAGTCCTCACAGCTGCACTTTCAGACAAGTTGTCGCCTTTACGAACAAGTACTGTCACGACGAAAAAGCAGACAAAACCTGGGTGAAACATTTTACGCAATGATTACTTTTTTATTCACTAACAAAGTGGTGTAATAAAACTGGCGATTAACTTTTTTCCGTAAGATATGACTATTCGGTAGTGAAGGGGTGTGAGGAGAAAACCCCGTTCCTGGCCAACTTGACTGCTTGCACTCACGTCACTAATAGCCCATTACGAAGTGCTGAAACAAATTACCTGATCTTTTAAAGGACACTGTCAACGTTTTCAAATAGAGAGCATTCTTATTTTTTGGCGACTAATTTATTCTCTACTTTTAATCTGTGTATAATTTCAGCCTGAAGAAATCGTTATTCCAAGGAGTTTTGTATTCGCTGGAGCCGGAATATCGTGTGACAACTGCAACGCTTCCCCGTGCTACGACTAAGGTCGTCTGGGATGACGAACAATATCCGATTCAGAACTTCATTGTTGCTGAAGAACAAGTAGTAGTACCCCGAGAAAGAGGTGGTCCGCATTCCAAATGAACGAGTCTTCCTGAATAAGAACGTGCTCTTCCTCTATGAATGCCTTTCATTTTGGTAATCTAACGAAAAAACGAACAATCCTAAAACTTCATAATAAAATGGATAGTAAGAGCATAGCATAAAGGGCGCCTGCGGCGCAGTGGTCGGAGGCCCTTTGCAACACACACGTGGGATCGATCTCCGCACCCGTGGCCCACCAAGCCCTCCATCAATCCGGGTTCTGCAAACCGGTACCATACTTGTCTGAAAGGATAGCAGCACTGGCCAGATATATCGGTAGGCCACCGCGAGTCAGTGTACAAAGCAGATATGCGTTCAATCACCTCCAAGCGATGCTTAATGAAGTCATGGGAATGCATGGCGCACCCCTAAAGGGATTGATCAACGCCGAAAGCTTTTTCTTTATTTTAAAAGCATAGCAAGGCGAAAAATTCAAGACGAACGGAAAACAATTCAGAATCCAAAATCGATGTGAAAGCAGTCTTTCAATAATACTCGGCCGTACCAATAATGTATAAGGCTACAAATTGCTCAGTCCAAAGTGTTTAAGGCTTATAAGTTCTCGCGAAATTGCAAAACAGTTGAACCTAATGAGTTTTAGACATAATCTATCCAATAAAATCGTCTTATCTACGTTTCTTTCCAAGAAATGACAAGGTTTTTTAGTGGAGAACATTTTGTAGGTGGTCTAACCGTGTCAGGCACGTGGTACTACCACGACAACCGTGTGGAGGGTGAGTTACGACACAAGACGGACGAGCTCTCGGCCGAGTTCTGGCTGCCTGAGGAGCGGCTGCAACGGCGACGTTCGAGCAAGGAGCAGTTGGAGATGATGCAGGTACGGTGACGGTAGACGAAGTGACGGTTCTGATTCTACCATTCTACCTCAAACTTCCACGTTTTAGTGTGATCGCCATACATAATGTTTTTCTTTCACACCAATGAGCCCTCTGGATTAAGTGATTCTTTGGGGAATATTGTAAAAAAAATACAAAGTAATATTGTTAAAAAGACACAAATCCTCATACAACTCCACATCATCATAATTAATACGTCTCTTTAACTCCTCCTTGAATATATCCCATATTTTTTGTTGTTATTACTTACTTAAATTCTTAGATTACCAGCATTCATATGTAGCTTTGATCCCAACACTCCGTCATTTCCTTCCCTTCCACCGTCGTTTACAACGACGATCCAACTCGTAGTTCACTTTGGCTGCAAACTGTGGCACTGTTATCTTCCCCCATTAGTATGTGGAATACTGGTCGAGCGTAATTCTTCTTGGGAGCCGGAGTTAGCAGGGTTGGGACGTTTTCGAGTCATAACCGCAGACACTGCTGGCTTCTATGGATTGAAGGCCTTGCGAAACGGATTCTTCTAGGAGGACAACGATTCTTGTGATGGCAGCAGAACCAACGTTTAACCGATCGCTCACTTTAGGATGATGTAAAAACCCGATTCCTCTTTTTATTATTGTCACTACTTCGACTACTTTTGCTGTTTTTATTATTGTTATCAATACTGTCATTATTGTTTACTATTATTATCGTCATTATTATTGTTACTTACTTACTTATTACTTTGATACTTTGATGGCCCGTTCTCATTGATAGTGCGGACCCTAGCTTAATCTTCATCTTTTCGGATATTTGCTGGTTTAGCCATCCCTGAAGTCCCGCGGTCAGCAAGGCCAAAGTTTGCCCCAGGTCGTCACCACCACAGGCAGTCGCCGCCCTTGTGAATCAAAGAGAGATTTGCCACCATGAAACTAATTTGCTATCAGGACAGTGACGGATTCTAGCATTGG
This sequence comes from Angiostrongylus cantonensis, assembly GCA_009735665.1. Classification (NCBI taxonomy): domain Eukaryota; kingdom Metazoa; phylum Nematoda; class Chromadorea; order Rhabditida; family Metastrongylidae; genus Angiostrongylus; species Angiostrongylus cantonensis. The sequence goes on from MQTX01000039.1 coordinate 705,506, forward strand.
TTCACACTTAGCTGGGCTTTCTGATGAAAACTCCTGACTCCTTCTCAGCTTGAGAGACCCTACCAAGGGGTGAATTCCCACGCTGTACCTAGCAGGCCGACACGCCGTAACACCTCCCATTCACGATGAGGGGGTAAACCGTTGGTAGGATTATTATCATTATTCCATTCCATTAGTAACGTTGCACGAGTTTATCATGAACAATATCAATAACAATAACAATGCATGGAGCACCACTCACGGATTGGTGGACGCCGAATGGTTCATCCTTTATCGTTTAGAGATAGCTGTAATGGTATTGTTATCGATTCTACTAAAGTATTACAATGTTACAGTACACAAAGATTCTCGGTGATTGAATTCATTGAGACCGACTTGAAAAAATAATTTTAACTATCAAAATAACGGTATTCACCGTATCAAAATATCAAAACAAAGTAAGTAAACTAGTCAACTAGCGCCTTTTTTCTAGTAGATGTTTATTATGAACACGGTGATGATCCTTCCCATTTTGGAAACGACATAACAATTCCCGAAATGTAAGGTTAACTACAAGACCTTATTTTAGACCTTACTTTAAAACTACCGCAGGTTGTGGTTTTTGTTGCAAAAATGCTGCATGTTGGTGACCAAGTCAGATAAACAACTTCAGGATCCGCGTTTCGCAATCGAAGCCGAGCTCGCTCGCATGAACGAGCCGACAGACAGCGAACGAATCGCTCAGGAACGCCCTAAACTACGGCGATTCGTAGGCCGAACAGGCGGAAAGAAACCGAAGAAAAAGGTTGTAATCATTAAATCACACAACCAAGTTTACAAAGAAAAACGAAAAACTTCAGCGCATTGAGTTCGACCAGGAACCATTGTCAACGGTTTCCATACTGCATCGAGGCGGTCGACTCTTCGAACGAAGAATCACTAAAATCGGAGGCAAAACGGTGCAGTTAGACCTCTGTGCATTCAACACCATTCATATTGAAGTGAAGTTTCGAAAAAGAGACACATCGATACTTTTGTTTCACTGAAGTGGATTTCTCCCCTCTATGAAACTTGATAGAATCGAGCTCGCACCTTTGCTTGAATAATCACATAAACCTGTTCTTCAGTTATCGATATAGTAATGCCGATAAGTAACCATTTGTCTAACAGGTGACAGTGGAATTGGGCAACAGGCAATTGCATGGCGCAGACCTGATAGTGAGACCAGGCTCAGTAGTGCACGGCTCGCTGCCGTCAGACGAGGAGCGTGCAAACCTCGACAAGGCCAAGATTGAGAAACGTGGGTTCCTCAATTGGTGAGAGTTAATGTCGAAACGAAATCAGAACTTGCTATAGGACTTCGGCTTGCAAAAGCTCTAACCCAGCATGACTTTCTTTTTGAAGACCTCTATGATTTGTCTTCACAAATGATGCAGCCCTCCAGTGAAAGTGCTATTTGACTGGTTCTTGGCCGATTAGAGAAATTTTTTTCCCTTGAAGTTTCTAAATAGCCGTGACGAAAAACTCTCGAAACGGCTGTCAACTGCAGTGGTTTTCCATTGTAAATAAAACAGAATAAAATTCGGAAAAGTTTGCAGGAATTTTTCTAGGACGCCAAATTCTGACTAGCCTATGCGTTTCATTCCAATTACTGCATGAGAACTTCTACTTTGCTGCCAAATTTGAAATTTTAAGCTAAGTCTGTAACGCGTTGCTTTCATAGGTTCTAACATTCTGTTCCTGGATAAAGACGGGAATCCATTGAGCGTAGTAGCCAACCAGTTCTCTCCGTACTTTTCCGCCATGTCGACGAGATCTTTCACATCCAGTCAAGTCGACGACGACATTTTCGCCCAGTCACACATACTCGACAATTCGTGGGAGCCTGAGGTGGGATTATGAGATAGAATTAACAACGATGAACTTTTCGATGTTTTTCTTGTTTTTTTTATTTGAGCCATCTTCACGTCTACTGTGCTAATCCCATCAGTTCTCACATTCAGTTTGTTTCCTCGCATCAATCATCCACGAAGGTCTTTCAACTTTTACTGTGGCTTCGGTGCTGCTTGAGGATTTTCATTTCATCTTGAATGTCGTAGAATGTTGGCCCGGGCAATTCTCCCTGGAGGCCTGAGATAGTCGTTGAATTGCAGAGTGCGATTTTTTCCCAGTCATGTCCGGTACCATTTTCCCAACTACAAAGGAATGAGCGGCTTGGTTGGCGCGGAGCGGAATCGAACTAGCACAGTGCTCGTGATGGTGGGCAACGCTATCACCGTGCTATCCGCTCTTTTTTACTTGACGACAATTTTAAGCGAAATTTAGAACTTTGACAAATTCCGTGTTCAGCTGGTTTAGAATTCATTTGAATGAAAAAATTGAAAAGATGTCTTTTCTAGACTCGTAGAAATCAGAACTTCATCAAGATGGCATAGAAAAACGTGTAACTTATTTACAGATCTGTACATTACTGCGATTTTTGTTCCACTTGGTAGAGTTCATTTTGAGCTAGAATCCACTTCTTCAATTTTTTAAAGCTAAGTTTCTATGAATCATATACGACTCAAGCGCATCTAATATGTAATTTAATTTTAAAAAACGCACAATTTATGGCTGTTCGTTGTAGCAACAACTCAACAAGAATTTCATCTTACCAAGATTTCAAACCTATATGATTTACTGTTTGTCGATAATTTTTAAAATTTATCTTGGCTAAGGAGCAGTTAGCGCGGTGGTAGTGCTGCTCTTGTTCTTTACACGGGTTACGCAACTTACCCAGGCCCTGGCTCTACGCCGCTGTGTTCCCACCGAGGAACTCATCCTTCTGGGCTCGGGAGGTCCGTACCACACCTGTCTGGGATAAACTGACACCCTTTAATAGATGTAGGAGCACCTTAGCACGGCCGTCTGAGAACTTCAGGGTGAATCTAGTCGGCCATCAATTAACGACACTCATGACAAAGATGATAGCGTACTCAACGGGCAAGCGAAGGCACATGTAAAAAACTTCGAAAACTTTCGTGGATGGTGGTTGCTACACAACGAAACAAATTTAGAATGCCCTTAAATCCATACAGCGTGATATATGTGGTGTCGGATCACGTAGTAACCTAATAAAGGCAATAAATCTCTTGGCTAAAGAATGTGGAGATAAGAACAACGACATTAAGGTACATTGTGAAAATTTGTTCTTAGCGAGGTGAAATTTTGGAGTTCAAAGAAGTGTCAAAATGCATAGCGAATGACAAAATTTGCTATAATATGATTTGTCGAAATCGCTATAGATTCAGACCGACGATGTGGACGAGTGCTTTTCCGCACAGGCAGAAGTCGCGCTATCTGGCCTGGTGCCCAGTGAGCGCCCCACGGTGCTCACCGCGATTGAATGCCTCAGAGCATGTGCGCGGTTAGTTTTATTCTTCTTGCTACCTCTTATGCTTTTAGTATAGTCTTTATTTTGTCGTTCCGTTCTACATTTCGCGCATGTGGAAGGTTAAACATAAACGACAAAGTTCTAATAGCCTCACGCTGTCTTAAATTAGTATTTCTTATCATCATAAAAGACATTGTCGGTTAGCAATTTGCTAGCGGCGAACGGACATCTGATTTGATTACCCTGAGGGCGGAATGGGACAGGCGTCTACCATGCTCGCCACCCACCACTTCTATCCACTCTGCGTCACACTCCTTCCAAGAGTATCTCGCACATGGTGAATGAAAACTCACCCGATTTTCATTCACCATGAGTAGCATACTTCAATAAAACAAGTGTGCAGCTATTAGATATGCATTTGGGATTTAAGTAGGACGAAATATCATTTTCAGAAATAGCGATTTAGCTTTTGTCAGAGCTCAGAACAATGTAATGTTTTGAACCGAAAAGAACAGAAATATACCTTGTAAATCCCTTCAAATTCCTCTTCTCTTTTTTTCATTTTTTTTTGTCAATTTTCAAAGCCTTGATCAGTTCTATAGATGGATGACATGGTACTAGTGAAGTTGAACAGGGGCGGGAGACTACATGCTTTAAAGCTGATAAAAAATGAATTATGAGGATGAAACCATGGGTATTGGAAGGGTACAAGATACCCTTTAACGAGCCGATTTTCGTTCCGTCCACGGTATTTGATAAGGTGTGATGATAGATGAGCAAGAGCACACAGAGCGTAACCCAAAGAATCGTAGAGAAAATGATCCATATCTGACCACCGTTGGCACAGACATAGCAACTTCATTGTTAAGTCCTTGTGTAATTCGACTGTAAAGGTAAAGGAAAACAGCATAATTTTTTTTAAAAAAACCTAGTAGAACACTTGTACTAACGCCCTCTCTTTATTCGGCTTTCTACATAATTCTTCACTCTGTGAATGGAATAACTATCGTACCAATATCAAAACATTTACAAAGAATGAGTTACATGGGGTTAGTCCTTTGTATTGCCCTCTGGCGACCAATTGACCAATAGCAGGGTTTGCTGTTGTCCACTAAGAATGCATTTTGCCAACATCATTATCTCTTCGTGACCCATGAGGACCGGCGACTACCTGTTATGACGACCTGGAGAAGCTTTAGGACAATACCAAAAAAGAATGTCGTACGACAAGAATTCAGTATACAAGTGAAAAGCGAAGACAACTAACTGATCCTCAAACACAATAGCGGAACCCACCAAACCAGAACCCAAACACCATGATGAATAAGAGTGGACCAAGTGAGCAACCATCAAACACAGACCGATCCCCATATAAGCCAATGTTCCATGGATCTCTCTCATAGAAGGATCTTTTGCTGGTTAGTCTCGTGACAATATGGAGCGTATTCAGGTGACGGATAGGGATTAGACGCAAAGCAAAACCAGCATTTGCTTCCCTGAGACGCAACTGAATCTGAAGTGTGGACTCCGTGTATTTGCTGCGCCGATTTGGCATATACCTTCTGTATTTACGAGGGTGTACTTATGCATATGTGCTTAGGTGTGTTCTCGTTCATGCGGATTCTATCAATTCGCCCGAAAACTTGCAATCAAATAACGGAAGTATGTGGGAGGCGGTTATGACTCGCCCCAACAAATAAGCTCAATGTCTACTTTGGGAGAGGCTGGAAAATTATCCGTGCGTATACCCAGCTCTCATATGCATGGCTAAGCAAGCTATACGCGCGTATGAAAAAGTTAAACACGCTAAAACACACTAAAATGAACGGGCCTCAAACTCGTGACCTCAAAAGAATGACGACTCGTGACGATCTGCATCTACAGTGCACACACACTTTCACCTGAGTCCTCGATAGTAGAGTTGATCATGCAAGCAAGAAAGGTAAGGTACGACATCATCCCGATGACCGAGGCAAGACGACGGCACCTATTCAACGCAGTTTATGAGACCAGGCAAAATGCTCCTCGGAACACGTAACAGGGGAGGAAACTCTGCCAAAGCTTTGCAAATTAAAAAACGAAGATGATTGCCCTTTGACTCCCAGACGGAACAGTTACAGCGTCCAGAAAGGCAATGGAAAAAACCATTCCCTAATACTACTCAGATCTCTTCGATAACCACGTCCACCTTCCGTCATATGAAATAATGGAGGATGGATATGTTGTACCACCGGTTCTCCCTTCCGAAATCCGGCATGCCATTTCGTCGGTGAAAAAACGAATAGCACCAGGTCCAGACATGATGAGATCTGAACACCCGAAGAACCTTCCGCCTTCCTCGTAGACACACTGGCTCGGCTCTTCACACGTTACCTATCTGAATGCAACGTCCCTACTCATTGGAAGACCAGTAGTAAGATCGTGCTGATGTTCAAGAAGGGCGACCTACACGATATCGGCAACTATCGCCCAATCTGCTTGCTGTCTGTCGTCTACAAACTTTTCACTCGAGTCCTAAAGTCTGAGGGAGTCCGAGGCCTAAACAGGATTGAAAGAACATTGGACGAAGGACAGCCATGTGAGCAAGCAGGGTTTCGAAAAGGATTTAGTACGATGGATCAATCTACACGATAACAAAGCTTATTGAAGTATCGCGAGAGTACAAAAGACCGCTCTGTCTCACTTTCATCGATTTACAGAAGGCCTATGATTCAATTGAGATAGAAGCAGTCATGGAAGCCCTTGGTAGTCAAGGAGTCCCTACTCAGTACATAAAGATTCTTCGTGAGCTATACAATAATTTCACAACGAAGAGTTCACCATTCTACAACGATATTAACGTTGACGTCAAAAGAGGAGTTAGGCAGGGCGATACAATCTCGTCAAAATTATTCACCGCCACCCTCCAGAACGTCATGCGAATATTGGAATGAGATAATATGGGAGTGAAAATCGATGGTCGGCAGTTACATCACCGTCGCTTTGCTGATGATATCGTTCTTATAACACCAGACACTAGCCAAGCGGAACGTATGCTTGCGGACTTTGATAAAGCGTGTGGAAAGATTGGTCTTCGACTAAATCTCAAGAAAACGATGCTCATGGAGAACGGATTGGTTTCGTTTGCCCCATTCAACGGAACGATTATCTCCAAATGCTCCAGTTATGTCTATCTAGGTCGGGAAATCAATATGATGAACGACTTAGCTCCAGAGTTAGGCAGAACGAAACGAGAGGCTTGGGGAGCATTCAAGAGCATCGAGGATGTGGTGAAGAGAACAAAGAACACCAGACTCCGTGCCCACCTTTTCGACTCAACGGTACTTCCTGCCCTAATGTAGCGTGGGAAACCTGGTCGCTGCGTAAGCAGGATGAAAGATCACTCAGCGTTATCGAACGCGCAGTCGAAAGGACGATGCTAGGAGTATCGTATTTTACACAAGTAAGAGATGAGATTCGAAGTTTCGACCTGCGTCAACGATGAAAAACCAAAGATGCCGTCCTGTAAGCCAAACAGGCGAAAGGTGGGCCGGACACGTAATGCGTATGTATGATAACCGAAGGACAAAAGCCGTTAGTGACTGGGTACCTCGAGATGTCAAACGCACTGCAGGAGGACCACCGACCCGATGGCCAGAGTTCTTCAAGAAAACCCTAAAAGAAAAGTGTAATGCTCAACGAATCCATATATATTACTCTACTTTGCATAATGTGTGGATCCATGCACGTTTTCGTTTTTTGCTGCCTTGCCTCACCACCTGTCCATGAAGTGTTCGAATTTCCATTCGGGGTCGGCTGCCGCTCGAGGATTTCATTTTCTCCATGAATGTCGTTGAATTCTTGTCAAGCCAATTCTTCATATAGAGAGGAATAAACAAATGACAATAATAAAGTGTAAGAGAGAAAGAGAAGCCATACAGGAAACATTGCCATAATTTCGTATGGAAGTACCCACGTTAGGGCATGTTTCGTCTTCAAAAAAGTCGAGTTGAAGTTGAGTCGTTTGACACACACGTTAAAACTATACAGTCATAAATTTACTAGGCAGATTCTTACGGCATGAATTTGATCACGGATTTGCATGAATATCTCTTGAGTTTTACAAATATTGTTTATTAATGTAAATGTCTTCTAGATACAAACGATGCCGTTCGGTGAACTTTTCCAGTTCAGCGTCGATATGCGAGATTTTTACAGTATCGGATGGCCCCACCGCGAAGTTGGAAAATCGACTCGGCTTTACTTTCTATGTAAAGAAACGAGCCGACACTCTAAGCTGCATGGATAGTGAGTTATTGCTAGTGATTTTAACTGCCAGGTTCCTCTACCGTTAGTTAGAACGGTTTTTAAGACGGTTCTAAATGTTTTTGGAGTTTTGCCTTTGTTTACTAAGACTTCTTCGTTCGAACTGTTTTTCCATCTTTTCAAACGGTTTGAACGTGGTTAATTTCCTTCATATGGTTTCCTTTACATCCATGTTTCTTTAAAACTTTGAAACTCTAAGCTGAGAGGAAGGTGAGACAAAAGACCTGAATGGTGTGGTGGTGAAAATGCATTAGTCCCGGAAAGAGTAATAGCGCGTCCGTTCCCCACCGCAGACACCTGTGGTGCGGAGTTCTGAAAATATCTCAGCATCATTGCGTTTGAAGCTATATTTAAACTTAATGAGCTATACGAGACTCTTAGAAGGTCATTTCCAAAGTAGTTTTTTTTTTCTCGGAACCATAAATCGTTACTAATGGTTATCTTCTTAAGGCCTTCCATAAATTTGGCAGAGATTCAGCTTCGGAAGAGCAGTAGCAGTCAGTGAATCGAACATGCTAAATCAGTACTTACCCGTTGGTAGCCTTGTAAATACCCCAGAGGTGGAATCCGTTTATCTTCGCCTGTGGAATATTGGTTTCAAATCATCGTTCGCACCAGGTTTAAATTAGGCGACGAGATGCCGGATTTCCTGCGTTATGTTTTCTACATTCAGTTATCTTTCTAATGACACTGTCTTTTTTTCTTCTTCCCCAGTTCTTTCCTGAAAACATATTCAACAATGTTTTACAAAGAGATAGAGTTGACAAGCGCTACAGCGAATCGAGTACTATATTTGACAAGTGTTCTGGTACAAGCTAAATAATGTGTAGCCGGTATTCTTTGAGCACCACTACGGTCTAATCATAATTCGATTGTTGTCAGCGAGTTGGAAACTTTATGAAGTTCAGAATACTCATCTGGTCGTAGTTCACCCAGATTTTTCTCGAAAATGAAGTTTCGGAGATCGAATGCATGTAGGCACCGGCGAAATCCCTCAAGACCATTCTCGTTTTCGTTTCGGCTATTCTAAAACGTACCTCCTAGTACTTAAAATCTTGTGCTCTTTAATTTTTCCGGTTAAAATCTTCGACTAGATAGCTGTAGATTTAAGTTTATTCTCAGCTAAGCTTCGTTCATAGTTTTGATCACTTTGTTCAGGCCAGAAACCCAGTCGTCTACAGTTTGACACTCAGTGACTCCGCACCATAGTGAGAACGTAATCAGGACTTCGGCAAATGCACTACGGGAGTATTAAATGAATTTGGGTACTATAATGTAGCTTTTCACGAATGTAACCAATTCTCTCAGAATTTTTCATATGTTACACAAACCAAGGTTTGATGCTCTTGTCAGTTAACAGACGATTCAACACTCGAAGTAACAGTCACCTTTCTGCTGGAATGGCACATCCACTTACGGTTAAGGGCGTAAGCTCACTAAGATAGCCCTAAAAAACCTTCTGCTTCTTCCCACAATAGCATCGCAACCACCGCGTATGTCCTATCTCCCAGCCACATTGGCGCGGTGTCACCAGATGAATGTGATACTGTGGTTAACTAATGCTTTAAATGCAATGTGTCTATGTAATAAACATGTCCGAGCATATGTCTTAACTCATCTATTTGGATTCGAAGAACTGGAAAAACGTTGCGTGTCATTAGCGACTGATCAGTAGCTGCCTCCAATGATTACCCACTTTATTGTGCCCTGTGGGGGATTTTTCTTTCTACGATACGGGGTTCATGGAGTTTGACATTTCCTTCCTGAATATCAACGGCAGCAGTTGCCATTTTCCAAATAGCAATCTGTCCTCAAGGTGGCAAATCTTCACCTTTCCATAGCGGCCAGCATACGCCTTAATTAGGACCTGGTTAAGCTCTAGCATAGATTTGTCGAGATCTCAGAAAAAAAATATTGATTGATCAGCAAATTGCTAGTAATGTAGCTGTTATACTGAACAAATTCTTTTCGTACAAATTCTTCTTGAAGAACGGTAATTCTGATATAAATAAAAATACTTGATCTACTGGTACAAATGACTAAAAGTAACATTTCAAGACTCAAAGGAACCCAGTAATTCAACAAATTCCTAGAAGTCATTTTTACATCCACGTCTTCTTTTTTTCTACTGCGATACAGTGAATACAAAGGTGGAGCTATCATTCAATAGTTTCTAAGTCTTGTACTGAAAGCTGCAAAAAAGGCCAAAAACACATACCTCTAGATGTACTTCGCCTCACCAACTTGGATCCTGGGATTATTTCTAATCCTAGAATCTCAAAATCTGCAAATCTCAATGGTATCGCATCGAGGATCCGACCATATTCTCATCGTCTACTCTCCTCGAAAGGCTAGTGATTTATTAAGATGATGTGACTCACAATACAAAGCAATTGATTTAGCTGAGTGCTCAAAAGGCTCAGGTGTTCTTTTCGTGCGCTCATCTGGTGCCCGGAACGAAAAGGCCACCCATCTGGACACAGTATCCAATATTAGTGAAGATGACTGCATATTCTCATGCCTGACAAACAAGGTACTAGCGAATTTGATTAGGCTTGACTTTTATGAATTCATATTTAGAGCTCTGATTTCCAGGCAGCTGATGAGCATCCGGTGCGATGTGCATCGGCTGAGTATGAACCCAAGACACAGCGATGTACACTGTTGTCCGATGCCAGAGCAGATGCACTATCGTCACACCAGTTCACAACATTTTATGAGAAAATATGCATTGCACGTGAGTACATCGTGGGACTCACAATGGATAATGACCACCATAGAGATGTACGCGTAGCGTAGATCAGTTCTACCTCATTCCTTTAGAAAAGGCGTAAACCCATCAGATCTAAAAGAGTCGGGAAGAGGCAAGGCACAATGTCAACAGGCTTGTATCCTTGTCACTTCGGGAACATCATTTGCACAGATCCCCATAGTGACAGACCACGTCAACAGAACGTCAGCGCATCATTTTCCAGTTTTCTAGAGAATGTCTCAAACCAATGCTCGGGAGCAATATTGGATCGGACGGCAAATATGGTTATGGTGGGCTTCATGCGTGACACTGCAATGACTTCTGGTGCCGATGAGTGCATCGAACGATGTGTGACGGCCGAAAAGTCTCAAGGATTCAAGTGCCTATCTGTTATGTACTACTATGACGTAAGTCCATGATAGTGATCCTTCCGTATAACGTTAGTAACTATGAAAGCTACAGAATTGTGAGTTAGGAAACAGCACCGAACTGCATTCTGAATGATGCAAGTTCTCGTACGAATCCTAAGTCATTTGTTGTGGACTTATCGTCGATCGTCGACTACTTCGATCTGGACGATTGCTACGGTTTACCAGAAACGGTTAATACTCGACAGGTAACCTTTTTACCAAACATCCTACAATTTCAAAAGTAACAGTTCCCAAGATCGACTCTCTATTAACCTTGGCATTGGATTATAAATGCGTCCTTTTTCTTCTCAGCAATCGCGAGGTTGTTAAACAGCATACGTTTACTTCCATACAATAACAGACATATAACACAATCGTAAGGATGCATTCGAAAGTAACGCCTGAACTACTGATGGTGGACAGGTTATAGTCAAAGAGTTTGTGAATTCAAGGGTTTTTCAAAATCTAAAATCGTTGCCTCCTAACGGTTAACTGCCTCGTCGTGTTTGGAAGGTGTTCCTGGGTGTCGGGTTGCGATGTACTGCGGTATATTTATCCCTCCAGCAGAATCTCCCAAGCTGAGGAGTCCAGGGTTTCTATCAGGAAACCCAGCTAAGATTAAGCCAGTACTAGGAGTTAGGATCCACCATCGTCCTGGTATCCAACTAGTCGCATGGTGGCAAATCTCCCTGTGATCCAATTCGACTGCTTGTTGTGGTGACGACTCGGGACAGGCTTTGGCTAGACCGGCCTCAGAACTCCTGGGAATCACAATGGTTAAATCAGCAAAACTCCGAAGAAATGGAAATTATGCTAGATGCCGCACAAACAATGAATACGGACCATCCAAATATCCGAGCAAGTAGAACCGTTTCTGAAAGTCAAAAAAAAAGTCAAAATGTGGTTTGTACAGAATTTCACTAATGCAGTCGTCTCATGGTAAAATGCACTATTACTTTCAGAACCATACTATGTTTGCTATAAAAATCAGAGTTGCCGTTTTCAGAAATTCTATGCGACTGCTCTATTTCCAGATAAGGAAATCATCCTCAATGGTAAACAGGATCTCAGGTAAGAGGTCCCCATCCACTTTCTTATTTACCGATATTACTGGACACCAAGTAACGGTACTAGTGCCACTTCCTCATACAGAAGACATTTGGAAAATGCAAACCGAAATCAAATTTATAATGAGAACTCAAAGAATCTCTTTAAATGTTTACCAGCGATCCCCTACAAGTGAGCTCTGCTGGCTTTTGAAGCGTTGTGCAGCATGGAGAGGTCATCCAGAGCGATTGCGGAAGCACTGCTGAGAATAAACATGTGCCAGTACATTGATATCCGCTTCAACCTTCTTGCCTAGAAGAGCAAAAATAATACTAGAACTATGATGGTTTCCGTGTCCCTCCTTGAGCAAGCGGGGCCAACTGAGTGCTGGATGCCCAAAGGGCTCTAATGGAGTTTACCGTTGCCTACTCATATTACTTAATGGTCAAGGTGGGAGGGTATCTGTAAGACAATGCAGATTATATTATGCAACCTAAGGCAAGCCATTCTAAAGAATGCGAAATAGTGTTGTAGTGGTTGTCTGACGTCTGACATCGTCTCTGGAGATTAAGACCGTTCGCTCGCGTGCGGAAGAATTAAGCATATCTTGCACAAGTCAGCAAGTAGCACTCATGGTAGGTTGCGGGGTTTCACTAAGTACCCAGTAAAACAGGGTTGTTTATTACCTAGAGTTCCACAATTTTCAGTTACCTTCACTACAATATTGGAATATAAAAATACACACCTCGAAAACAGCATACATTCGCACAATAAATGTAGTAAAAATACAAGTAGTTGAGGTGAAACAAATGAAACTTGCAAGCATCGGGGAAATAGGGAAGACGACAACCGACGTTTATGCCTGTTCCACCTCTTAACTGTTTACCGCCATTGTAGCTGGGAAGTGTTCCCAGGTGTCGGGCTGCGAAGGACACCGGGGGGATTCAACGCTGACACGGTCTCCCGAGCAGAGAAGGAGTCTGGCATTTCCATCATGAAGCCTAGTTAAGAGTAAACCAATACCAAAACCAGTCATCGTCCTGGTATCAAACTAGTCTCATGGTGGCCAATTTATGATTCACAAGGACGGCGACTGCCTGTGGTGGTGACGACCTGGAGCAGACTTTGGCTAAGCTAACCTCGGGACACCAGCAAATCACATCGGCTAAACCAGCAAAACCCCGAAAAAGACGGAGATTATGCTGGGGCCTGCACAACCAGTGAAGACAGCCCATCCAAATAAATATGTCTGTTCACACTTCTTGAATCCATGATTCATTGTGCTTCATAAATATCAGGGACCTGAACGTCGTGTTGCTAGTCTATATATATACATATATACATATATATATTCGAGCGGGCGCCAGTAAATCCACCATTTTTCCTTGTAACATGAAAGAGTAGCCCAGTGGGTTCTCCACGCTTTGGGGACTCGTCGGGCATCATATCTTTCTTCTAGGCTTTTCGTGAAGAACTCTGATCGCTTCGATGGTTTTCCTGCAGTAGGTTTGACATCCCGAGGAATCCAGTCTCTAACGGCTCTTGTCCATCGGTTATCATTCATACGCATTACGTGCCCGGCCCATCTCATCTCCGACTGTTTGGCGTACAGAACGGCATCTTTGATTTTCGATCGTTGACGTAGGTCGGAGCCTCGGATCCCATCCCTTACATGTGTGAAACGGGATACTCCTAGCATCGTCCTTTCGACTGTGCGTTCGATAACGCTGACTGATCTTTCATCCCGCTCACGCAGACACCAGGTTTCTAACGCATACGTTAGATCAGGAAGAACCGTTGAGTCGAAAAGGTGGGCACGGAGTCGGGTGTTCTTTGCTCTCTTTACTGCATCCTCGATGCTCTTGAAAGCTCCTCAAGCTGTGGAGCTAAGTCGTTCATCACATTGGTTTCCCAACCTAGACAGACATAACTGGAGCATTCGGAGATATTCGTTCCGTTGAGCGTGAATGGGGCAAAGCAAACCAATCCGTTCTTCATGTACATCGTTTTCTTGAGATTTAGCCGAAGACCAATCCTTCCACATGCTTTATCAAAGTCCGCAAGCATACGTTCCGCTTGGCTGTCTGGTGTAACGAGGACGATGTCATAAGCAAAGCGAAGGTGATGTAACCGCCGACCATCGATTTTCACTCCCATATTTTCCCATTCCAATGTTCGCATGACGTTCTGGAGGGTGCAGGTAAATAATTTTGGCGACATTCTATCGCCTTGCCTAACTCCCCTTTTGACGTCAACGTTAATATCGTTGTAGAATGGTGAAATCTTGGTTGCGAAATTTTTGTACAACTCACGAAGAATCTTTATGTACTGAGTAGGGACTCCTTGACTACCAAGGGCTTCCATGACTGCCTCTGTCTCAATTGAATCAAAGGCCTTCTGTAAATCGATGAAAGTGACACAGAGCGGTCTTTTGTACTCTCGCGATACTTTAATGAGCCTTGTTATCGTGTAGATGTGATCCATCGTACTAAATCCTTTTCGAAACCCTGCTTGCTCGCATGGCTGTCCTTCGTCCAATGTTCTGTCAATCCTGTTTAAGATGATTCGAGTGAAAGGTTTGTAGACGACAGACAGCAAGTAAATTGGGCGATAGTTGCCTATATCGTATAGGTCACTCTTCTTGAACAACAACACGGTCCTGCTGGTCTTCCACTGAGTAGGAACCTTGCATTCAAACAAGTATCGTGTGAGGAGCCGATCCAGTGTGTCTACGAGGAAGGCGGAAGGTTCTTCAGATGATCTGATCTTATCCTCTCCGGACCTGGTGCTGTTCGATTTTTCACCGACGAAATGACATGTCGGATTTCGGAAGGGAGAACCGGTGGTACAACGTATCCAACCTCTTTTATTTCATATGACGGGAGGTGGACATGGCCATCGAAGAGATCTGAGTAGTATTCGTGAATGATTTTCTCCATTGCTTTTCTTGACGCTGTTATTGTTCCGTCTGGGCGTCGGAGTGCAATCGTCTTGTCGAAGCTTCGGCGGGCTTTGCGAATGCTTTTCCCAGCCTCTGCAGCTTCGACCATTACTGCTGCTCTTCTCTCTTTAAAATCGTCTTTGATCGCCTGTCTGCACTGTTGTTTCGCAAGCTCGGACGTTAGTTCGCAGTTGCCTGCAGCTCGTGCGATTCCACGATATCGTATTAGCTCGAGAGTTTCTGGAGAAAGACGTCTCTTGGTGACCTTCAAGCTCTCAGCTTTCATGGCGCTAACGTGAAGATGTTCAATGAGCCGATCATATTCCTCGTCGATGTTGTCGACAACGGCATCTTCCCAACAGCCGACTAATGAGTTGTATAAGTCCCAGTTTGTGGTGGTTCTAGGACATAGGTTTTTGAATTTAACGGTTTTTTCTCCTTTACGAGAAAAATAAAATCTTGCACGAAGGAGACGGTGATCTGATCCCGTGTAAAATTCTGGGACAACAGCGACATCGGTTAGGCAAAACTTCCTATTTACTATGATGTGGTCTATTTCGTTATGGTACCCTCCATTGCGAGATTTCCACGTCCATCGTTGACGGTGAGGCTTCTAGAATTGCGAGTTACCATGGATGGGGTTTCGGTGGCCATGATAAACTCAGAGAGCCGCTCACCCTGCTCGTTTCATTCTAATCCGTGGGTCCCAATGTGACGTTTTTCATACGATCTTCTTGGTCTGATCTTGGCATTGAAATCTCCAATGATGACCTTGAAGAATGTATGGCCTTCTTTGTAGAACCTCTCCAAGTCCATGTAGAACACTTCGACATCTTCTTCGTCATAGTTTGATGTTGGCGTGTAAACGACGAAGATTGTCAAAGCCGGTGTTGATTCACATCTTTTTAATCGTAAACGTCCGATTCGGGTTGTAAGCTGTTCGAATGAATCGATGTTCATGGACAAACTCGTGTTGACGAGAACGCCGACACCGCCTACGCCTCTACTGTTGCATGTTCCCAGGAGCAGTTCTTCTCCAGTGTCGTAGACAGCGTTGAATGGGTAGCGTCGTCTCGTCTCGGCTAGGCCGATCACGTCGTACCTTATCATTCTTGCTTGCATGAGCAAGTCTTCTATCGAGGACTCGGATGCAAGTGTACGTGCGTTGTAAGTACAGATCGTCGCCATAGTTCTTGATCCAGGCAGCTCCCACTGGCCCTGAGATTTTAGCAGCCTCTCCGTACTCGTCCTACCCAACGCTGCGAAATTGAGGGCTCTTTCGGGGTCCGGGAAATGAGCCCGTTTTTTTTTTTTACTGTGTTTAGCATATTTGATACCCACGTATAGCTTGCTGGGTCCTGAACGTGTGGGCTGGTTATCCTCACGAGTAGCTTGCCAGGCTCTCCCAGAGTGGACATGGAGCTTATTTGTTGGAGGCGACTCCTAACCGCCTCGCATATACTTCCCTGTCACTTGATTGCAGGCATTTGGCCGAATTGACTCGTAGAATACAATCCGCCTAAAGCGAGAACGCATCCACACACGCATGCATGAATACGCCTAGCAAATACAGAAAGTATGTGCCAAATCGGTGCAGCAGAAACAGGGAGTCCAACCGCTGGATCCACCTGCGTCTCAGGGAAGCAAAGGTCGCTTTTGGTTCGCGATTAACGATTCGATTCGATTATCAATTATTTCGATATTATTTCGTTCGATTATCCGCCACCTGGGCACGCCCCACGTAGCCCCGCGACTAACCGGCTCGAGATCCCTCATATGAGGGAGATCCGTGGGAAAACCCGTCGACGCCGCGATGTCCGAAAACGCAATAATTAAACAATATGGGCATACGACTCGTATATGACTCATATATGTACGAAAGCGACTTACCCCTTCGAACTCTAGACAGGCATATTCCTTTGTGGCAGACCATGTTAATTAAGAGCCATTTGCGTAGAAAACAAAATTTGTTACTCAATCAACAACAAATTCTGACGTACTGGAGCACAGAAATCCTTTCTTAGGCTTCTTTCCGTTTCCCCGTCGAAAGTCTTGTCTTCTGCAACTCACAAAACACTTTTTGCATGGAACCGACCGCTGATACTTTCTACAAATTTCAAGTTCTAAATTTGAATTTAAATTCAAATGTTGCAGAGCGAACTAGCTGTGTCGCAAATGTGTTCAACTGAAATTAGCTAAAACACGTCTATGCTTAACCGAAATTGGATTTCGACGATTTGTCCAAACTACTTAGTGTGCCTAGAAATGATTTCTACATGGTCTAGGCTTTTCAATATTATCGGGTCAAACAAGTTGTATATAATTTCCAATTTCCATACAAATCGCATAGCTTCCAGATCTCGACTCTAATCTCGAGTGAACTGATCTTCAATGGGAGACTCTCGGGACTTCTACACAAGGCTATTATTCTACACCACGTACTTCACCAACGTTGGCCATCGAGAACATTCAGGAGAATGGTATGGGGCTTTATCACTCCAAAGCGTAGTTGACACCAATGCTCATTTCGGGTACTACTTTACTCAATTCATAGTAAGCTAAATTCTCTATTTATTACTGAGAATGTAAGTTTAAGTGTAATACATTGCATCGTCGATATAATTTACAATATTTATACTTTCTGTATGAATCACATGCGATCGTAAATTAACTTAACTGTATATTGTAAACTATAGATTGCGAGACTCATATTCACAAAAAAAAGGAGCGAATTGGATAGGCAACACGAGGGCCTGACCATGTTTAGCACTTACTAATAATGCATTCAGCATGGTAGACGGTGAGAGAAATTGGTAGAGATCGAAACACCACCTACTCAATTCGGCACACAAATAAATTACTATTTCTCCACGCACAAAGGCATCCCTATGAGTGCGTGCGAATAAAAGACTCACTAGTGGTCCGGAAGTGGACAGCAGCTATTTCAAACACATTATATAAATTCCACTAAACACTAAAGATTAGAGAATAACGAGAAAAAGTGTGTATACACTACGATGCAAATGATGGTCGGTGGCGACAGATTAATAAGAAAGTAAAAAAATGTCTCAGAATACCCAAATTTACTAGGATGCCTCGTGTCGCTCGAACGACACGAAACGGGAATTCAACCGATGGTTAAAATGATAAGATGATTAACATTTGAATACATCAATGAAAACAGTGGAGTGAACTGTGACTAGCAGACCCTTATATCGCGAGAGCCAGAATGAATAAAACAAGTAGCACCTTATCAATAATATAAAGAATACAATAAACTGATTGTCCGCACCAAAAGAAAGGGGCGAAATCGGAGCACATGAGGATTGAGCAGCAACGGACCGGCCGTGATGAGGATAGGAAGGGCAGATGGCGGTGAGAAAAACAGCACGCACTGCTGCGGGCACAAGGAGACACTGAGAGAGTGGTGGCAAATCCAAATTCATTGCTTTGGCTACAACGCATTAAATAAGTACATTAGTGAGACAAATATTACTTAGATACGTAAACAATACATATTCAAAGACACTGATAAGTAAAAATATTAGAGATACAGCCATATATGACCGATTTGATTCCAACAGAATTTAGAACAGAAAGACAAGTAGAGATACGAATTCAACAAGCCAGAATACTGAGTCTAAGGACTTCATGATTGAAAGCCAAAACCAAGGTGAGACCCCAATTCACTGATGAAAGTTGACTATCTCATCATTTCCTTTCATTCAACATATTGAGATCATTTCTCTACGATACTGAATTACTACAGTTAACTCAATATTCTTCTACACTGGCCATTTTATAAAATGAATTGTTACATGGACAAAAACTATAGAGCTCAAACAATTCATGTACCTGAATCTGCTGCTGTTTTATCATTTGTTGCTGACGTGCCATAGTTGCTTGAAAATTTGATGCAGCAGCTTGCACATGACTCGTTGCCACCCCTGTTCGTCTTCGTGAACCTTAACACACTAATAGTGCAATAAACCACAGAGAACTTTAACTTAAAGATCCATCTACGTAAGAAAGTGCATTCAACGGCATGTAAAAGCGAAAATGGGAGGAAACCCGATGTTCAACGAATCCATATTAGTTATATTTCAAAATCAACTTTCCAGTTTAAGCAAACTTGAAAACAAAACAGCTGAATCTCTATAAATAAAGCAAAATCTCAGAGTATACCACCTACCATCGACAATAAAGGGTTCCTCATCGTCACGTGGGCTTGCCTCTTTACTTAAATCAGTTTTACGCCGATTCTTTCGAGGTATTTTAGCCTGAAATATCCGTTCTTTCGTCAAATTTTTACAAGTTTCAGTAAAAACTGGAGCACGGGAATAATGTCCTCAGCTGTCGAGCTTGAATCATTCCGTTTCCCGCTATCGAATCTTAAGCGTGTCATTTTCACCAGTTTTCTTATATACATATCTCGAAATTTTCTTTTCATTACAAGAACCAACATTGAGGCCATAGGATGAACCACGATACAAGCCCGCATCATTTGACGTACCAGTAAGTGGTCGTCTAATAACAGTAATGCTAAGTGACTACTTAAAATAACTCAAGCAGGTCATCAACGCAAGGAATCACGTGTGGAAAATTAATAAAAATAGAGGTGATGTGGAATAAAAATACCACGACACTACCTGTTTGTTCATTCTAGAGAAGGACTGTAGCAACACATATCACATTGAGGAACAACGATGAGTGGACAAAACACACAACCAATATCAGATATTCAGTTTATATTCCCTCCCACCGCCCTGTACGAGAAAGACCAAAACTTCCACAAACAAAATTGGATTATGTTGAGGTTTCTTCACAGAAATCGAATTCAGCACCGACTTTGCCTAATTTCGGTATTGAGCTGCAATAGATTAGTTATTAGTTCGTGTAACAAAAAAGCAGAATGAGTTTTTGATCAGTACATTGGAGATGACTTGAGTCAGACACTTCTCACACATGGCTCACGTTGCAAACAACCGAACGGTAAGAGTAGTGAGCGAGTGTTTGACTCATCTTTCCGCTGCTATGCCACACAGTTCCTTTAATAGGCTTTTTGTATTCATTTGACAGTTTATTTAGCTGAGGTCGTGTGGCGTATATCGACCGAGAAGTGCCCAACTCTTCACTTAGAAGCTTACGAAAATTGCTCTCGAAGAACTTCGTCCCTTTTTAAACCCCACTGAAAGTACAAACATCTATGCTTCACTAGTAAAAAACAGTTCGAAACTAGCCACAACATAGTAAATTACTGAGGAAGTTTTGGTTTAACTAAACATACCATCAAGACATTATGCATGCACAGACTGAACCTTCAACAATGTGTAGAGCACAGCACAATGTGTTCAAAAGACAGCATATTCTCAACTCTTGTTCTCACAGTCACACCATGTGTTTTCATGCACTAACTACTACAATCAAAATCCCCAACCTCTCCAGTGTATACCTCCTATACAAAATTTACAGAACTAGAACTACTACAATTCTGCAAGACTCACGGCTTGCAATAAAGAAGTGCTGGCTCTGTAGATCAAAGTAGGAGCGTTTGGCCCATCCGAAACTGATTAGCACCGGAGATTTAACAATCGCAAACCACTACGTTCTCTGATCTCACACCGCTGCACCATTATCACCAGCAAAAACCATAGAGGAGACGATTTACCAAGAACATGTACCCTCTTTTACTCAAACAAGATGAAAGCGTTTTTTTCCGTCGTGGTTCATGCTTTCACCAGCGAAGTGACACGCGGACTAATAATGACTGCTTTGTTTTGTTAAAAACTTCTTGATGCATTGACACGGACATCAGAGTTCGACAGTGTGCTGGACCAACCATGCCTGTAATCCCCACGAACTTGGCACAATGTAATCATACTTGTGTGTGAAATTCTCGTTTTGATCCACGAAGGTAAGGACTGGCAAACGCTACACTTGGCCAATCTTTGGATTCTGAATCGTGTAAATTCGACTAACAGATAGCAACATTTCTTTATTCCTTCATCCGTGAACGTGATTGAATTTTTGCGTGTGGTCTGTTGCTGCCCGAGGATTTCCTCTTCGTTATGAATGTCTTCGAAAGATGGTGAAGTCGGTACCGTTGTAGTCCTGTGAAAGCCGTGATAAAGCGCATGTGAATTGCAGAAAGTTAGTTGACCTCAGACAAGTTTCGCACCAATTTTCCAATCCTGAGGGATGGCTTGGTGACCCGGATGAGGTCGAATCACCACCTTGTCGATAATATGGCATCACTAATACTGCGTTACCCGCTACCTCTTTATGGACTACGGATACAAAAAAAATAACGCGAAAGGTTCTGGGACCCACACAATAATGTACTAAGACAGTTTACTTATGCATATACATAATATATATACATGTATTTACAAAGACGTACATAGAGGTGGCAGGTATCACAATGGTAGTGATGCCGATCTTCACGAGGACGACTCTGGCTCGATCCCACCCCGGCTCGACAAGCCTCTCATTACTCTGGGGTCACGAGATTGGCACTGGACTTGGGCGGTTAAAAAAATCACTCTCTGCAACTCAGGTTGGAACGCTCTAGTGCGGCTACCTAAGGGCTCTGAAGAGAATTGACTGGAGCAGCATTTAACGACCATTCATAATGAAAGGAAAATCCTCAAGCAGCAGAAGCAGCCATTTGCAAAAGTATGAAGTCGTTCGTGGATGATGGTTTTGCAAAAAAGGAATTGAATGTGAGAACTGCTAGGATTAGAACAGTAGATGTGAAAGATAGGTCATATAAAGATATTATATATACATATATAGTACAATTTAATAGCCTAGTCTTCAAAGCACTCTAGTTACCAATCAAATATTTAAAAACAAAAAAAAAATCATACTGGCATGTTTAGTACAATATTATCGTTAAAGAGGACAACAAATGTTTATGTACGCTGAAAATGATGTGTTCGAAGCAGCTAATCGATGCGTTTAGTCATACAAAGTATTCACTAAACACTTACTTTTTGTTCAGCAGCTGCCTTTTGGCTCTCACCTTGTGCCACAACCTAAAAAATTGTTTGTCTTAATATCTTATCAATAATGTTGAAAATCAATGTCATTATTGAAGTATTATCTTAGGACTTGGATAGTACCTTTTTAACCAGCTCGGCGATTCGTTCGTCTTCAGCAGAATCGGGGTGCTGCGTAGCAGGTTGCGGACGACGTGCACCATTGGGTAGACCCGTCTAAATTTTTACATAACTACTGTAATAGAACATTAAAAACATTAAAACAAAAACAAAACATAAAAAAGTGCAAAATAACAGGTAATTAAAACAAAGTGAAATTGGAGGCCACACCTGATCGTGACCATTGACAAGTCTCCCTGGACCATTTTCGCCGATTTTTGTTACGCCTGCACGTCCATGAAAGATTTGAGCCCGTGCATTATGCTCAAGCGAAAGGTTACCTAAATGGATACAATGAAACGCTGTTAACCGAAAAAAAACTGCTAGTAATAGAATATCCACACGCGATTCGGTTAATAAAAGAGTTCAATGGATTAAAGGCTTATCGTAGGTGGGATGTCAATTGTTTGAAACTGAGCTTTAATCAGTAACAGAAGCCCATCCTTTTAATGAGATAATTTAAGATAAAGAGGGTTTCGACTTCTTTTCGAAATCCTAGATAACAGTAAAGAAATGACAGAGATCGTCAACGCACCGAAAGAAAAAATTCGCACGTTAACCCTCCTTGGTTGCAATTTCTGATTTCCAAAAAAAAATTTCATCAAGAAAAAAATGTTCTCACATCGCTCAAGACCCTTCTTTAACCCTTCTGAGCCAACAAAGCCTTCCATACTTCTGGAATCATAAAACTGGTATCGAACGTTTCTTGGATCAGCTCGCTCCATTCAATCTACGAAAGGTGATGCAAGCCTAGAGTTAAAGCCATAGCACAGCTGTATCCAAAAAGAATCCACTGTACCGTGGTATTCGTAAAGAAGGCCAAAAATTCCTAAGCAGAAGCCGTACACACAAATCTGAAGACAATCGTGGATGATGGAGACGAGGAAACGAATTGAATTCGAGAAGTATTAGAAACCGTACAACGTCACGCTACGTAAAGTGGAAATAAACCAATTAATATTTATTTCCGACACTACAGCTGTAGAGCGCCTTAAAGCTTATTCCATTCCTAAGAAACTGGCATGTAAAATTTCCCATGTACCTAATAATTGATTTACAAGTTTTACGTTAGCTAAATCATGCTTTCAAATCACAAAAGATGCATTTTACTCCATGAGTCCATATTATACAAAAAGTAACGGCATGAAGTATATAAATATAACTAAAGCATATGATAAGAAAAGGGTTCCAAACGAATAATGAATAGACGGTTCGTAAAGTTCAGCAGTTGGAACATGAGTCATCACAACGACAAACGTCGTACGCGCCTATCGGAAAATGTGATAATTACTGGAACGAAGCATGACGGAAACATTGTGGTTACAGGATTTTCCTGTACTTTTGTTTACTCAAGAAAAGGAAGATAACATTTTCTTGGATGACACGGCGGTCGTGATTCGTCTCGATCGTCCAGAAGAAGAAGAAGAAGGCATCAAAACGTGAGCGAAATAAAACCTTTGTAACAACCTCATGTAAGCCTAATCTTTCCAGAAAAAAAAATGCACTAGTCATGCCGAGGTAAAAAGGAAGTCGTTCTAAAAAAAACGACATTTCACTGCTGCTTTGTGATTTTCGAAAAAAGAAAGAATAAAAGTGAGGAATGAGATGAAGATCTTAAACTTTTCTAAAGTCGAGTTCGCATCTAAAGGCGATTATAAGAAATTTTTCTGCTTTCTGTTCAGCGAATCGATACCCTTATTACACCATTTGGCAAAAAAGCAAACAATTACTGTCAAGCAATTTATGAAATCCAAAAAAATTTTGGCGCATGGCTACAAAGAGGACCTCAAGGAAAAATCCACTCTTCTTGAGAAACAGCAGCTTTACATCTTGCACAGATACCCCTAAGCTATGAACCCTTCCTTATCCAACGTACTCAATTTCCAGCTAATTAACTATCAACTTCTTCACACATCTCAACAACTACCAGTCAAAAAAAAAAACTTCAACAAACAAGCCATATCGTAGATGTACCTTCCATTAATTTATCGCTTTTGGAACTTCAAGACTTCAAGTTATCATACTTATTTAATACTCAAATAGCTCGTCCTCACTGGTCGAGCAGGACCAAGAATATTTTCCTTGTTTCCGAGTTTTGTCGGTTTAACCACTGCGTTTCCTTGGAGTCCCGAGATCAGCTTAGTCAAAAGTCTGCCCCAGGTCATCGCTGTCACATGTGCCTTTGCCTACCAGAGGGAAATTTGCCAGCCACCATGCGACTTGTTTCATAACAGCACGATGGTGAATCCTGGTAATGGTTTACTCTTAGCTGGGCTTCCTGATGGAAACGCCGGACTCCTCAGCTTTGTAGACCCTGTCGGGGATGAATGCCCCGGTATAGATCACACCCAAGAGCCATAAACCTTAACTGCTTCTACCTTGAATAATGTTGTGTTTGAGTAGAACTGCAGCGTTCCCAAATTGTCTTCTGAAATATGCTAATTTTTTCCCCACAAGACCAATCCTATCTAAGTGGAAATTGCGAAACGGGCGCAGTGATGTAGGAGAATCGATCACATAAGTAGCCAGGTAAATAGGTAAAACACTCATCCACGAATTACCGTAAAAGAATGATAAACATATTCACCGGAAGACGGAGATGTTGCCAACGGAGTCATCATATGAACCGGCATCGATATTTGTCCTGGAGTTATCATGTGATGAGAGCCGCCGATTGCATAGCGCTGATCTGGAACCATTACACTAAATGGATACCAATAAAGGGAAAAAAATCCTTGTTCGCAGAACCAGAAGCAGTCATACTAATATTTCCAACTTTATAACAACTTGCTTCTCCCGAATCTGATAAAGTTGCCCCTAAAATTTCACCAGCGTATTTTCGATTAGATAAATAATTAAAAGTAAAAAAATTTGAACAAAAGAAAAATTCATGCATATAAACCCATAATAACATAGTACAACTGATTGGTGCAATGAAACTAAAATAAGAAACTGAAATCTTTTTTACTACAGATCGATCAATGATCAAAACAAATCAGAAACTCCTGCATATGACAAATACAAAAGCAAAAAAACAAAGCTTTCAGCGTTGATCAATCCTGAGGGATGCGCCATGCATTCGACTTCATTAAGTATCGTCGAAGGTGACTGAATGCATATTCGGTCTTTACAATGGCTTGCGGTGGCCTACCGATGTATCGAGCTAGTGCTGCTATCCTCGCAGACAAATCTGGTACACACTCGTCAACCTCGAAGGAAGGAAGGCTTAGTGAGCCTAAGACGCGGGGATCGATCCCATGTATATTGCAGGGCGTCTCCGACCACTGCGCTACTTGCATCTCTCATTGTTAATAGGTTCCAAAAAATTACCAGTCATTAGATGCTGTTGCTGCCCTGCTACGGCGACGATGTTAGCAGCCATTTGTGCATTGCTCGGCCGGCGTTTTATGGAGGTGACAGGCGCACTAACTGCTACCGCATGTGTACCCGTCTGGGATATGGCGGGAGCAACACAAACGGACGGAGGCGCACCACTCTTTGACACCATTTCTACCACAGATGCAATTGATGAGTCTATAAAAAAAACCGATGATACGTCCATGCAAATTGTACACAATAGAAAGATCGTAAAAAAAAAGTCCACCTATACGGTCTCCATTTGATGCCGAAGATGGTCCACAATGTGGCGGATCGATAGACGGTGATTCTGTTATATGAGAACCAAGGGTTCCGAGACCATCACTGCCTTGTGAATTCCCTGTCAGATCATCCAACAATCCCGCACCCAAATCAACCATTGGCTCAATGTCATCCAAATCACCCAGATCACACACTGAAATAGAAAACAAAACTAGGAATAAGACCATAATAATGCTGAGATATTTGCAGAACTCCGAAGTACATTGGTACACATAATACATTGCTGTGAAGAATTGTAGTAGTGAATAAATAGCAAAAAGTTAGCACTACGAAAAAGCTGCTGACGAAAACCACACTTACAATGGTCATCTTGTCCCGTGAACAATTTATCTACAGGATGTTCAACGTCTTCAACACTTTGCTGACCACCGGTTTGAGGTTGCTGACTTCCATACGAAGAATTACCGAACATGCTTCCTTGCGAGTCTGCTCGGGACATAGGTGTACTACTATGGCGCTAGAATTCAATAAAACTCATGAACAATAATCTTCTTCAATAAAACCACTTTTTAAACTAAAACCATTAAAGAAACCTTGTTTCTAACAACCTTTGCTTTTCAGTTTCACACATCAGGTTTGTTTTCAGTTCCCCGTAAATCTGTAACCTTTCTCCGTTGTTTTGTGAGCTTCACCCTAATAAGAGACATTTCATACTTGGAACTAATAAACGTTCCAGGCTTTCGCCAAAAATAATTTCTTATATTTAATGAACATGAAAACGAATTCCCTATAATGTAACATTCACATCTCGGAATATGCTTTCATAGAATCTATTGCAATGCTTTCGCCGATGTAATTCAATGTAAAACATGTGTTTAAATGAACTTTGCGAGCTTTTTAAATGTAGGGAATTGAACATGTGAGAATTCAGTGCAACAACAATTTTCGCGCGTCCTCCGTGCTCTCGACTAAATATTTTCAGGCAGTGGTGTCCTACCAGTCTCTAGGGAAATCCTCAATGTTTTTTCTCACCTTCTGAAGTCACACCTTCAAATAACAGTAACAAAACAAAAAACTGATAATCGTTAAGATAGCTATGCTTCCCTGGTTTGTTTCTCGTAAACATTCGTTTCCTGAGGTAATGATTTAACAAACCGCATATGTCCATATATATATATAAGCACTAGCTCGATAGATCGGCAGCCCACCGCGAGTCATTCATTGTAAAGACCATTGGAATAGTGCGCATGATAGATGATACAGTAATTTAATACCCATGCTCAAGGTAGAATTCAACGACACGTCATTGTACAAAAAGTTTATATGCACAAGAGAAATAGACGATACTTTTTTACAAACGCAAATATTTAATGATATGGTACATGGCAGTTCGAAAGCTAATCCAAGAAAAAAGTTTTTTTTTAGTTGAAACACCCACTAACCATCACCATCCCTTGATGGCTACCAGGATTGAACTGAGGCGTTGCCGGTGATGCACCATCACGGGAAAACTCTCCTGAACCAGATGTTCGTTGAGAAACAGTGGGGTGCACTGAGTCAGGACCACTGTGCATTCCATCTAGAAAAGATGGTAAAGTGTAGAAAATGGTTGAAAAAACACAAGTGAGGGTTACCACTAACACAAAGCATACGCTAAGAACAATACGCCTACCCAGTGGTGTCGGATATGGGACAGGAGGACCACGTTGCGCAGGCCATGACTGCCCACTGTGTGCTGAATTAGGTCCAGGGGCTTGAACATGTTGCTGCTGATACATCATTCGTTGCTGCATCTACACATCATAGGATTCGGAAACACCATAACACCAAAACAAATCTAGCTTTCAAAGATGACTGCTGTTGAAAGCACCTGCTGATGCCAAATATGTTGTTGTTGTTGCTGTTGTTGTTGTTGGTGCTGCTGTTGCTGAATTTGTTGTTGACTAGAACCTTGAGGATATCCAGGGTATTGCGCGGGTACAACAGATATTCCTCCTGGATTTGCCGGAAAAGTAGTGCTTGGCGGATACGCAGAATGAGCCATGATTTGCATCCCACTGGGCTAAAAAATTGAAAAATTATTAAGGTTCTAGGATTAAGAAAGATAGAACTCAAATGCGCACCGCCATAGCAGCAGGATGCATCATGCGCTCGCTGTAAAACTGTTGCTGTTGCTGCGCTTGAACCGCTGCACTTTGCTGTTGCTGAGCAGCGGCAGCTAATTCAGCTTCCTTTTGTTGTTGTTTTTTGGTTGGCTTCCTCTTCTTTTTAGGAGGAGGAGGCTGAACAGTTTCCTGAACAAATAGAATTACTGAGATGTATCAGAACGCAGCAGCAATTACTTATACTTTCTATATGTGACACTAGTAAACACCACTACGTACCTCAACAGGAGGTCCACGAAACTGCGCAGATGCAACAGGAGACGAAATCGGCAAACTGTTTGACTTTAAGTGAGCAGGAAAACTTTGAATGCGTTGTTGTTGAATATTTACAGGGACTTGTTGAGGCAACTGTGGCTGTCCAGCAAACATAGGGTTTTGTGTGGTGACATATCCCTGAAACCACAATTTGACGATTACATTATATTAAATACCACACAAAATAAATATGTAAAATGCCGAATATGTATTTTAATCGAGACTACCATCCTGCAAAGGCTTCCCACTAAACATTTGCAGGACCATACTTTGAAACCCTGTAGAATGAGTTAGTGTAACATACTTTCTTCAGAATCAGAGGCCACAACGCAACGAGAACTTTTTGACGACGTCTACTCACTTTGGCGAGGAATTATTCATGTTCTTAAAGGCGCCAGGAAAGTTAATTTAACTTATCTTTTTCGATTCTTAGCTCGCGCTTGCTATTGATACCTGTAATAAAACATAAGGTAATGTAACTTTTTCCTCTAAATAGTGCAAGAGGTTTAACGTTTCCAGTTTTCAAAACTTATTACGAGATGCAAGAAATAATAGCTTCGTATAAAATTCCCTTCAAGATTATAAAAACATCTTACCCAACAAAATCAGAACGATATGGACTAGTTTGAACTCTGAGGCGGCTGAAAATTGCTCAGCCGTGCAACTTTCACAAAACGTATTTAAGCCCATATAGAATGCCAACTCGAATGGAAAAAACCATAAAAATGTACAGATCTCGACCAATAGGATAAAATTTCCCTATGTTACCATA
Organism: Angiostrongylus cantonensis; assembly: GCA_009735665.1. Taxonomy (NCBI): domain Eukaryota; kingdom Metazoa; phylum Nematoda; class Chromadorea; order Rhabditida; family Metastrongylidae; genus Angiostrongylus; species Angiostrongylus cantonensis. The sequence goes on from MQTX01000039.1 coordinate 734,265, forward strand.
AATAGTGAGATTTGGAAAGTCGACAACTTCCAGTAATATATATACAGAGCAAATGAAGACCTCATGAATTAACACGGTTTTCAGAACGGCGTCTGTAGCACCAAATATGTAAATAAACTACCAAAAATGTTGCTTTCAAACTTCGAAATTGACAAAAACAAACGGGAAAATGAATTAAATGTTCAAATGTTTAAAGCGCGCTAAGTACAGTGATGCGAAAAACCAAAATGGTCGAGAATAGGTCAACTTTAGCAACAATGAATGGCCATACCACTGCTGGTCTCTGCTGAGGTGGAGTTGATTGGACAGGTGCAGGAGAACTGTAGAAACCTCCAGATGCGAGAGGAACTTGTGCTGCTTGCCCTTGTACAGGTCCAGGATGTTGAGCTTGCGCAGCCGCTACAGCTGCAGCGTGGGCTTGTTGTTGTTGCATCATCATCCTTTGACGTTGTTCCATTTGAATCTAAATACGCTTATGGTGACAAAAAACAACTTTGTGAAGTTTACCCTAACACTCTCGCGACGAGCAACACCAGTAAGTGTCACAATGGCTTTGAGGGAGTGGAGTGTAAGACACTTATATGGCTCATTTTTCCGGTGGTTTATTATGAAATACAAAACTATTTCTCAATATTTTTTGCTATCAACTGACAGCTTTTAGAACACAGATGCTGTGTTGCTCGTTGGTAGGGAAAGCCCCAATTTCGCACTTGGAAACAAAAAATTTATACATTTCACATACATTTATATGTACAAAAATTATTCGGATTCCAATTGCTATGGTGAATGGTAGTTATCGTAGAAAGTACCGATATAAAAAAAAAGACAAACAGAGATCCATAGCTTGAAAAACGTTTTTCAACGCTGACAATAACATGATTTTATGATGGACCATAGTAAAATATAGTAAATATCATCGTCAATACCATTCACAGCCATAGAACGATAGAGCAGAACCCAATCATCCAGGCTTACAACCCATGAAGCTCCTTAGCTGTCGAAAAATTATTCTTTATTTTAAAAAAACCAGTAAGTCCTCAAAGGCTGAAAAACAGGCGTCGTTCAATCCGCAAGAAAAAACCCGTGATTACGCATCGTCACGAGAGTGTTAATTAATACATCAAGAGCACACGATGTTTTGCTATCGTTAAGTTTTGAAGAAATACTATTTGAATAAAAACGCTTGGGAGAGGTATAAGAATTCGTGAAAGCTCAGATAAGAAGCAAGTTTTCCATTTCTACAACAATCTCAATGAAAAATAACCTGTTGCTGCATTGCCATATGTTGTTGGGGGTCCATAACAGGCGGGCCAGCGGACTGTGGAACGTTCGATGGATGAGGATGTTGATGAGGCTGAGCATTGCTTGGATAGATATATGATCCTGCCGGAGAATATGACTGATGGTGAGGTGGCGCATTCGCACCAGATGGCCCACCAACCATGCTTGTTTGCTGTTGTGAACTGGAAACATGCTAACATTTAGAAAATAGTGAATAGTACAATAGCAAATAACTCCAACATGGAAAGTGCAATACCTCAATAAGTTAACTAGCAAAGGACTGTTGTTGTTGACTGGTGGGGGTCTCTGCATTGGATGAGGGGGAACTGCAGGACCAACTTCTTGCGAATGCTGTACTGCATGATATCCAGGTGGTTGACACATTAGTCCGCTAGTTTGTGCAGTACTGTGAAGCTGTGGGGGGGCACCAGGTGGACGAGGTTCACTTAAATGTAGCGTTGAGAACGAGGACAGGAAAAGAAAAAAAGAGGCAAAAAGAAAGTTTTGTGGAAAAATAAAGTAAAAAAAAAACACTACAATACGGAACACAATGTCAGCAATTAGTTTACTAACCTAAGAAAACCACATAATCCACTCATACAAAAAACCTGCGCTGTTTCGCTACATCAGTAAGCGGAAGACATAAAAAAAAAAAACGATACGCGTTTAAAGAAGCTGTTTCTCACACGATTAAAGTTTAGGTTTCGATTTGCTTCTCCTGAGATCATTTTTAAAAAATTGGCTCAATTGATCGCACATCAATTTGACCTTGTCAAGCTCTGAAGAAGGCGAAATCCGCCGAAATTTTAACTATTATAACATAAATATCGTAATAACAACATCACATCTACTTGTAAAGGAAGCAATAACAAGATATTGGTCACCTTCGTTCGATAGGTTGCTCTGATGCACGCCTTTCCTCCACTTTTAAAAGTTGCACAGGAGGGACGTCGTTCACACAAACAGCCTCGTCATCCCCAACTTTCACTTTCGCCACACCTGGAAACGGTGAGTGTTGAAAAGAAGGATCTTACGTTAATAACAGCTCCCAAAATTTAAATCTTGCCTATACGTCCGAGTGTGTTCGGCTGCTTGTTAGCAATACGCTTTAAGCGCTGCGCGAATTTAGGCGGCAAACGGAAAGTAAGCCGACGGCAATGAACAGACGGGATGGACGACGAGGTCATGCTGTGCCGTCGACTTGCATCTGCTTCGAATGGCGCGTTTTCCTCAAATACTCCACTCCCACCACTTGTTGACGCCACAGGTTCTGTGTCTGTAACATGAACAAATGGTCGGGCAGTTCTAACTTCATCACTAAAGGCGATAATCTCTGCAAAGGAGCATGTATACACATTGAATTAGAAAAACGTCTATTTCTGTGTAAACCTTAAACAATCCCGTAATCCACCTTAACCTCTCGAACAGTCACCTAAGTTTGGGACTTGCTGAAGTCACTTGGCATTTTAATTCCCTTCGCAAGCCAGCAAAAACTGTAAGCTCCGTTGCCTTGTAAAGTGTATAAGAACTGGAAGAAAAAGAAGCGCAGTAATACAACATGCTAGTAGTTGGAGAACAGAAACACTTCCGGTTTCACAGAAACAATACTGAGAAAGTATACGATAAAACGTCAACAGATTCCTCTATTAACTTTAGTTCTGCAACCTCGATTGCTACGAACTGTTTTATTTCATTCCAAAAGACTCCAATGTTGGCCTGAGAAATAGGAGCAATGAAGTCCACACAAGCAAAAGGTAACAAAAAATAAAATTTAGTGCTGACCAAAATAAACCCTTAATACGGCAGCTTTCACAAAAAATATTTTCTTTTGAAAAAGGGCCATCGCGAAAGTTATTTTTACGACACGTTATCATAACCGATCCATAATAAATAAGGTAAAAAACAACAGGTGACTCTAGGACACATTCACTTACGCGAAAACTCTTCTTTCACATTCACATGAGAGAACGAAGTTGGGAGATCAGCTTCCGCTTCAGGAGAATCTGTAGATTTAGATGGAAGGCATGAGTTAGTGGACGGATGTCCGACGGCAGAAGCAGAATTGGAGTGCCACGGAGATGCTGACGACGACGACGACGGGTCTAGAGACGACGCGCCCAGCATCAACGCACATCAAGTGCCCTCGGTTATCTGGAAACTCCAGCCTTTATTTCTTCTTCCTGTGAGTTGGGGCAAGAACTTATAAAGAACTAGAACCCAGCAAGAAAAAAAACCACTTATTGTTAGAAAAGTATGAAAACATAACAAATTCCCAATATGTTCTCGTCCCATTTCCGTACTAAACCCTGGTGAGTCTACTAAATCCCGGTGAGTCTACTACGGCATAACAGTAAACAGAATGATCCCAATTGAAGCAATCCTTCCAGAAAGGTAGACAGAAAGAAAACGGAAAAACAAGGTAACATGCAGTCGACATGGAGGTGTTGCACAGAGCGTTAGAAATATCCCAATCTTTTATAAAAGAGTTATAATGAAAATGAAACGAATTACTAATGGCAAAATAGTAACGGAATGCGTTAATAGAACCATAACAGAAGTCCAGACAGATCGGCGAGCTGCCAACAGAAACTGATTGCAAACAGATATAGATATTCCTACACTGGGGCATTAGATACTTAAACACTGAATGATTCTTCCACAAAAGATGCACATTAAATTCACAAAACGAAGTTTCCATCCTGCCGGTCCACATGGCAATCTGCAAACAACCTGGGCAGTGCCATGACGACTTCACGATGGCTAGCACGACCTTGTGGAACACATAGGCACACTTCAGTAAAGAAAAGCACTAAAGCCTTCGATAAGTGGAGATGGTAATATTAAGAAAACGAAACGATGCGAGACACAACACGCGGAACTTTCATGCAAAAAGCAAGTTACCTAGGAACAGAACCCAAGCCAATGAACGAGACCAGAAGTAACATGACTAAGGCACACAGTGCTATAACCACAATTCCAGCTTAGAACGAAAACGCCAAGAAGGAAATCTCAACAATCCGAGGCCGAAACCTAGGTGGACGCCCACGAACGCAGAGGAAAATACGAGCCGCTCGCGTCGCCTCGCCCGCCGCGGCGGCGTCGCGGCTGCGCAGCGGCCGGATTGATCCCTGGACTACGTGCGCCCTGTGCTCCAGGGGGGCCGTCGGGGTCGTGTGCCAAGCTGACAATGGGCTATTCAGTGACTGTTGAGGACACGTCCGTTGTGCAATTTATGACGAAGGGGAATTTGGTCGAAAACGGGCTTCAATACTCATGTCTTATGGATAAGGAACTCCGTACACTTTTAAAGATTCTTGAGATTTCTTTCAAACGAAAAAAAAACCAGCCCGGGATACAAAGAGGAGTGCCCATCGATTTCTTCCAGACCACTTTACATCTAGTACTTGTTCCGAGTTTAAGTGGTTGAAAGAGTTAGATCTTCTCATTCCCAATATACTTTCGTAAATGCAAACTGAGAGAACCATTCCTGAAGTACGTCCTAGATCTGGTATGTTACACATCTCTTTTATAGGAAGTCGAAGAGGATAGAGTAATTTGGTCCTGCGACGAAGTACTACCTTTAACTTTCATCTACCGTGATTGGTCGGGACCCTAAAGGTCGGTCTTCCCGCTTTGAAATGGCTCTGTCTTTTGTCTCCTGCTAAGTTGTATCGTTGTAGTACTCTTATATCTGCCTTAGATATAGTTTCCATTCACGGTGATGAGCAGGCGAAAAGTGCCTTGATCTCAGGATTGGGAGGGCTTTTTCCAAATAAATGTGCTGGTTTGCCCTATTTCCTCGTTTTCAGTTTCATACCATTTACGCAAACGTGGTCCTTAGTGTGTTCTAACCTTTTTGAAAGTTATTTTTGCATCCAGTTTTGGATATGAAGTACTTGGGAGCGTACCTTCTCGCCACATTGGGAGGCAATCCTTCTCCGTCAGCAAAGGATATACTCACAATCCTAGGTAAGTAACCTACGAAAATATAACCAGAATGTTATTGAGATATTTGCAAAACTCCGAAATACTGGTGTCTGCGGTGGTGATCGAACACGCTATTACCCTCTCCGGGAGCTAACACGTTGACCACCGCACCATGCGAGTCCTTCCTTCCGCCTTTCTCCCAGCCGTATTACTTGGCTATTTTCCTGAATACGCTATTGCGATTTCTTATTCTTTTTTGTCGTTGGTTTCAAATCGAGACCTGATAGAATTGTGACAACAGGTTAATGTACGTTTACATTTATTGTTACTGTTTTGACAAGGTCTTATGTTCCATCGTCGTACTTCTCACCACCGAGTAATTAGTGTCAAAATGTCGCGGGTTTTGACCAGGAGATCCTCATTTGTATCACTCGTGTGCATCTTGCTGCCCGAAAACATGTCTCTTGGAACAGGCATTTGCTTATAAGGTATGGGTATCACACGACCTGTCTTTCTTGTATACTGTGAGGATCTCAGCAGCATTCGTTTCCTCATATCCATCGTCCATGAAGGTCTTCGAAGTTTTCAGGTATGGGTTTGGCTGGTGATTGACGATTTTCTTTTCGTCATGAATGTCGTTGAATGCTAATCGAGTCTATTTTCCCTGGGCTATTGCTCATATCAGAACATGAAACACTTATGACAGGCGATATTTCTATAGATGTTGCTTGGCGGATTCCTTTACTTGTCTTCCGAAACATAAAAGAGCAAGAGCAGTGGAGCGTTTGCATAGTAATTATAGAATTCTTAGTTATTTCTTACAACTCAATAATGCAGAGTTGTGAACTAATTTTCGCAGGTTGGAACGAAGCTAGACAATATCGTAAGATTGTTGAATTGCCTAACACCACGCTGAACAAACTGATCAGAAATGTGCGTTCTTACAACGTAATAATAGATAAGGCATTGAGCGTTATGTTTGGGACTGAATGCCTAGGAAGAACGGCTAGCCCTATGAAGGCATGTAAAATCTTAATTTTATGTCGACCAATAGAAAGGCGCAAAAGGCACCACTTGCAAGGTACGAATCTTTTCTGTGTCGCTTCAACAGACAATGTGCGGTACAATCAATGGTTGCTGAGTATGTCATTTTGAACAGAAATGTACCTACGGTGTGGAGATGGACTACACGACGAGATGTACTGTGCTGTACATGTACTGGATGTGCCATTTCGGAAAAGCTCTCATTCACTAACATTCACATTTCTATGGGTTCTACGACGGCCGGGATTTCCGCGATTGTTCAACCGACCAATCAACCAACGCTGGCGTAGAAGGCGTTCAAAATTATGGAAGTGGCGTTCACTTTAGTGGTACCGCTTTATAATGAGTTCGATACACACTGGAAGTAGCAACCAACCGCGTTTGTGGAAGCTACGAAAGGAAGCTAACGTAATGGATGAATTCATCTTTCTATTGATAAACGTCACGTTTACGTCGAAAAAAGACTATGGTCTGGTCAGAAGATTTCGGCACTACTTTAATCATTATTAAACACGCTCGGGTCGTCCTTACATATTTCGGATGAAGTACCAGAAAGAGCGTTCTGGATTTTCACAATGATTTTACTGCACACGTCAAATCCGAATGATAGCCATATCTGTATTCAGTTGGAAATATCATCAGCATTTGTTGTACACGTTATCGTTATTGGAAAACTTCGAAAACGTTGCAAAAATATGTTAGGCAACGCTTAAGAAGGTCACAAGCGTGAGGAGTCTTGGTTGCCAATCAATGACGGATTATTTGCATTACCATACCACAGATTTCTGTTACCCATCACCATTTCCATTGGAAATTGGTTTCTGTCAGGCAGTATCATCCCATCATAAGTGATGCGATTGTATATCGTTGTGTTATTCTTGTAAGATGGACGTCTAAGAGCCGGACGTTTTAAATATCCAGAAAAGCAGTTTATCTAATGTGCTGAAAGTGGAAGTTTACTTTTTCCGATGTGCCAGACAACATTTTTAGGGTATCTAGAAAACAATGAAGCAAAATTGAAGGACCTAAGTTTTGTATTGACAACGAAACCGCGGTTGTATGTACAGGAGCTGGTGGTCTTGATTGTGACATGGAGGATGCGAGTAAAGTCGTCGACGCATTGGCTGGAAAGTCGTTGAATGAAGTAATTGAGGTAGGAAAGAAAAAGCTATCGTCGATGCCGTCCGTTGGCGTCAGTACAGCTGCTGCTGCTCCAAGTGCTGCAGCTGCTCCCTCAAGTGCTCCACAAGGCAAGCTGTCTCATTCATTAAAATTTGCAGTACTTTTATTCGTTTTTATTTCTAGTTATTGTGATGTTGCTACCAAATGTTCTAATAATTTGTTATTATAGTGAGAACAATTGTATCATAAGTTTCTTGAATATCATTTAAGTGGAAAGTGTGGAAAAGTTTTTCATTAACACATTCACGACGACCTGCACTGATTCCTCAATTCCTGGGTTTTAGTGGAGTGGACATCATGCATCGTGCTCAATGCATTTGCTTCTCAATGATTTGTTTTAACACACTGGGCTTGTTTTTATATTCAATGCATGATTTACAGGTATTGTAGGTATGAAAAGTATTTCTGTCTTGGTTCGAGGAAGACTCCATCATACACAGTAGTTTACACGAAACTTTTTTTTTAAGTTAGTTTGTCCTGGACAAGAGACATTTACAAGTGAGGAGAGGACTGATCATAGAGAGTGCTGCCTGTGATAAGGTGCAATAAGGTTTGCTGTACCAGAACGATGGATTTGGGCCCTTATGGATGGGCAGTGTTCACTAAAATAAAATGCTAAATCAATGACGTTTAGATGTAATTGTAATCGATATACTTCGCATTTAGAAATAGTTTTCAGCCTTATTAATATAGCTTGATATTTTATTCGTTATATTCAAAAAGATTGGGCGCGTATGCGTTATAGACGTCCTGCGATACACGCGTCCGATCGATCCCCGCACCCGTGGCCTACCAAGCCTTCCATTTAAACGGGGTCTGAAAATTGGTACCAGACTTGTCTGGGATGATAGCAGCACTAACTTGATAAATTGGTAGGCTACTGCGAGTCATTGTGAAGGCCAGATGTGCATTCAGTCACCTCCAAACGATCCTCCAAAGTCGATTGCATGGCGCAACCCTCAGAGATAGATCAGCACCGAGAGCTCTAGAACTTTTTTTATATTTAGAAACACTGATTTTATAAATTTATAATGTATTAATTTACTCTTTTAAATGTGCAGGCAATACCAGCAACCTTTTAAATGGATCCTTTATATGTAGTACCGTTATATACCATTTACGCTGATCTTCTACGAAATTTCTCCAGATAAAACAGAACTCTCTTCCTTTTAAGTAAAATGTAGCAAGTCGAGCCTATCCATTCATATTGCCAAGATTTGAAGTTATTGTTTTACCTTTCTTTTAAATTGGAACGTGCCTAAAGCCACTTTTCAGCTTTTGTGCAAACATACTTTTACATAGTGGTTAAGCGTCATCAATTGAAATTAAGACCATAAGAATGACGAGATCCTTAGGAACAGAATATGTCTTCTTATTTTCACTAAGATACGAAGGGTTACGGCAAAAATTTGAGTTTTAAACAAATTAGAATCAGAAAAAACATTTTGTAACAATTATATATGCTAACAAAGCGCAAGAAGGAAGACTCTTTTATTAGAAGTGGGTCGATTTCTCAGGGGTCCATGTTCTCTAATATCAAAATGCTAACAGTACGGCGTGGGTGGTGGTTATATTGCACCACTTCGGGCACTAGGAAAATTATACTTGTTCCATGATTAAACTAGTCGTCGTCGGGAATGTGTTAAGTTGGCTGTAAATGTTTTTTTTTTTTTTTTTTCGGAATTTCTTCAAAAGGGACGGTCTTTAATTCCTGGGTTTTGAAGGTTATAATAAGCATAATGTGATCTTCAATGCAGTTGCTTATTTTGTTTCATCCAATCTGGCAATAAGCACAAGATATTTGAATCGTCGTTGATTTATTTTAGCCGTAACCAAGGAGGAGCCGAAGGAAGAATCAGATGAAGATATGGGATTTGGTCTTTTCGACTGATTTGTTTACTTTGTTGTTTTCCACCCGTTTCTAATAAAGTTCGTAATTTTTGTTTAGATCTGAAAGTTCTTAGCATTTCTTAGCATATGTGCATAAAGTGCGTTGAAATGGGCTCAGAAATTAAGCTCTGCGTCAATAGAATGACGATTTGTTAAAAGACTGCGATTAAAAACAAGTTTCCCAAAGCCTCATCTAGATCCATAGCTGGACTTGAAGGTATATTTCGAATGGCGGGAAAAAACAGAGACAGCAGTCGAGAACAGTGACGCGGCATGAAGTGCACGCCATGACAGCGATCTGTGCACGTCTTTAGAATAGATATGTGATCATTGCTGAACTGATGCTGTGGCCATTCAGCACTTCATGGAACCATGCCAACGCTAATATGCAATTTTGATCAGAAATCCTTAACGGTGGTCGTAGATATGCTGATTAGATCTGGTGGTAATAGAAGCTTTCTTGGCAAAAGCGTTGCATTGCAGCATCTCTGTTTAGCAAATATTGCTCCTTAGTATTGAACAAGTTCTGGTCTTTTGCTTTAGAGTGGAATATAGTACATTTAGTTAAGGGCTTTAATCTCCACGACTGATACTGCAATTTAAGCAATATCAGTAACTAGACTACCCAAAAGAACTGGAAGATTGCAAGCAGTTGGAAATAATGTATTACCACAGGCCTACTACCTACTTACACAATCTCGAAACTAGTCGTTCTAGTTTACTCAATGACCACGTTGCCGTAGACATCGTCACACGACAATAGTTTACTTCTAGTACAATCATTTGACAGGCAAACAAAATGAATAGTAACAGCAGATCGAATACCTACGTGTCGTTCATTCTCGAAATTGTCAGGTTACATCGAGACGAAACAGGGGAAATGTTAATGTTTCTGTTTAGTCACCCGGTCTACGAGAAGACATTTTCGAAAGCGATATGGGTAAACATGTTACATACGTAAAAATTCACAGAAGTTCCTTCCAAAATAGGCCATACGTAACCGTTGAGCTACTAGGGACAAAATAAGCTTTGGCTTCAGTGGAAGACAAATGGTGTCATACTTGATATGATTGTGTAAATACTGTTATATGGTCGGGATTAGTGCACCTGGATCTCAAAGGTCCCCTTCGTCTAGTTATTGGTACAACTTTGACTTTTTGACGAGTTCGGTCAGCATCCTCTCTTTCTTTCTTAATATCCATCTGAAATTTTGTTTGAATATGTCCAGACGACGAAGTTATTGGTAGCAACATCCAAACAATGTCTTACTACGATCTCTTCGAAATCCTGCTCAGGATGAGTCTGGATGTTATGCAAGTCGTCGGCCCGAACTCCATCAACGATTACTATAGGGTCTCCATGGGAACGTAATCGGTCACACACTTTCACGACAGGTTCCACCCATTCGACTACCTTCAGTAGTTCAGAATATGAATATCCTGTAATGAAGAGATCAGTTCCTTTGTCATCTATAAGGTGACAGGAATTAGAATAAACAAATCTAACCGGTCACTTCCTGGACAAGAGCGTGGGGTTCGTAACAAGCGAAAAGAACGGCAGCTGCAAGCTCACGATAGGAGAATCGCAACGATGCGACGTCGAGCAGCAATAGGTCTAGTACCTTCAACATAAGAGTATCAGAAACTTTTGCTTGAAAAACCCACGTTATGTATGTTGCAAACGTAAACAAAAAATTTTCATACTCTAGCCATGTTCACGAAATCCTCTCTCAAAGTGTCTGGGACTATGAAAGGTTGGTCAACGACATGCTTCTCATTATCGTTCTTCACAACCTGAGCAACATTTGAATTATGAATATGTAGAAAGTTTTCGTAAAGAGAATAATATAGTTTCACCTCTTTGTTCCCTAAAAACTGCATATACATACTGAGCCAATGAATGGAAGTCAGCGGTGAAAGTGACCACTCTAGTTCCTTTAACATGATGATTTCAAACGTTCGGACCTGGAAGTAAGCACTAAAAAGTTACGTAGGATCATCGAGTGGCAGAAAAAACTCACTGCGCAGTATTTAAGTAACAAATTTTGAACTAACATCATATTCAGTACATGCTCCATCTGTATAGGCCACGAATTCTTCAAGTTTTGGTGGATATATTTCCTGGAAAACACGATTATGGAGCTACCGTTCCTTGTCCATACACATACGTATATATTATATATACATATATATATATATACATATATACACATATATATACATATATATATATATATAATATGGACCTGTATACCTCTATATACTTATGTATATACGGATATACATACACATATATACAACTTGTATTTTCACAGTGGCACATCTCAACTCAGAATAAACTTTACTAATCGAAACAAAAAAACGTTAAATGTACACATTTTTGCGATGGACGTTTGCCAGACAGCAGGTTTATCCATCCAAGCTGAACAAAACTCCTCTCCTGAAAGGACTTCTGGAAGCAATGAAGTTGTTGAAGAGAGCTTAGGCATCGGCTTGGTTCCTGAAGAATTTCTTGCACAGAAAGTTATTGAGATGCCTAAGGTGGTCGATAGGTGAGAAACCCAGAGAGTATTGTGGATGAGGGAGAATTTCGCAATCAAGCTTGCTCGACTTTCGCACACACGGTTTTGGGACATTTGGCAACAGGTATCCGCACAGGATCAGTCAATTTTTGACGACCAATGCATGGCATCGTTGTTGAAGTTTCTAGTGCACTTTGTCCATTTGCTTGACGTATTTCTCCTTCGTAATCGTTTATCCGGATTCAAGAAACTGTGACACACTAAATCATCAGCAAGCCACCAAACGATAACCATTACATTCTTCGTGAAACTTCGGTTTCGGGTAAGTGGTTCGAAGTTTCACAGCGGTCCACACACTGTGGCGGTCAAAGCCAGTTGCTGTAAACAATCCATTTATTGTCACAAGTCACAATAGAATTCAGGAATGGGTCGTTCTAATGGTAGAGAAAGAACGTCTATCATACTCCAAAACAGATATTTCATTGATAGTCAACGAATTGGTGAGTCATCCATTCGTCAAGATTCTTCAACCGTTTAATGTCCTTCAAATGCTCCGAAAGAGTCGAGATACTTGCTCCAAGTTCTTCTGCATGTTTGGTAACAGTTTTACGTATCAATGTTACTTTTTCCCAAAACAAAGCCATGTTAGCTTAAGCACTCAAGAAGACATATTTGCGCTTGTATACCGAAGCACTCAATTAATCGTCGTCAATGGTAAAAAGCCCTCCTCGTTCACTCTCATCTTCAACGTCGAATTTGCCTCAATGAAATTTTCTAAAGCAACGTTCCCTCATTCTTCGAGCCGTTTGCCTTACGCGCATTCCAGTTTGAAATCGTAGAAGTTGGTCAAAATTACCGTTTTGACACACAAAATTCCAACCTTCAAAATTCCTCAAAGACACTATTGTACCACAACTCAATTATGCGAATCGAAATGCACGAAATGAACTTTTCAAACATGTGCAATAGCGCAGAATTCGAAGAAAAACTATTGCTAAAACACACATGTGAAAAAAAAACAACAAAACGTGCAATAATTTCCGAGCAATTTAATGTTTACGTATACCTCCACAGAACCCCAATACTGATATTACACTGCTGTGATATCTAGAATCACTCCTTCTGTATTCCAAAATTGTATTACTTATACCGCTTCGACAGCAAAAGATCACGGTTGTCACTCACTGGTATGCTTTTCGCCACACAGCGTCTCTACAAATTCATATACGAAATGAGCACCCTATGATCACTTTTTACACCAAGCTCGTAATGTGCTAGACCTGTCCATCAGGCAATATGTGGCAAAATCCATTCCAAAACAGTATTATTTGTATGACCCGTTGATCGTCGAGGGGCTCGAGCGGGAGCCAGAAAATCTTTCATTTTCTCCTGTCGCGTACAAGAATTGCCCAGTGGGTTCTGCTAGCTCTACGGACTCTTTGACCATACCTTCCTTCTAGGCCTTCCATGAAGAATTCTAACCATCGCATCGATAGTTATCCTGCTGTGCGTTTAAAATCTCTAAGAATCCAGTCACTAACGGTTCTTTTCCATCGGTTGTCGTCTATACGCATTATGTGCCCGCACCATCTTACCTTCGACAGTTGACCACATAGAACGGCGTCCTTGATTTTTGATCGTTGACGCAGATCGGAGCTTTGGATCTCTCCTCTTATTTGCGTAACACGGGATACTTCTATCACCACCCTTTCTACTGTGCGTTCAATAATTCTGAGTGATTTTCCATTTTGCTTACGCAGCGACCAGGTTTCTGACGTATAAGTTAAGTCAGGAAGTATCGTGAAGTAGAAACGGTAGGCATGGAGTTGGGTGTTCTTCTTATTCTTCACTACGTCCTCGATGCTCTTGAAAGCTCCCCGGGCTTCCTCGTATCCATGTGCTTAACTCTGGAACCAAGTCGTCCATTATGTTAGATATACGACCTAGGCAGATTAAGGTGAACCATTCGGAGAAAACCTTCTTGTTGAACGTGAATGGGCGTGCAAAACTAGCCCGTTCCTCATAAACATCGTTTTCACACGATCTAGTCCAAGAACAACTTTTCCACAGGCGTTGTCAGAGTCGCCAAGCATTTATTCCGCGTGACTATTGCAGTAAGTTATAAGAACGATGTCACCAGCAAAGCGAAGGTGGTGTAATTGCAGACTGTCGATTTTCACTCCCATGATGTCACATCCAAGTGTTCACCTGATCTTCTCGAGGGTGTCGGTAAATAATTTTGGGGAGATGGTTTCGCCTTGGCAAAGCCCTTTTTTGATGTCGATGTTAATACCGTTGCAGAATAGTGACATCTCGAGTGTGAAATTTTTATTCAGCTCACGAAGTACCTTTATATACTGAGTAAGGACTTTGTGATTGTCCAGGGCTTCCAAGACTGCTTCTGTGTCAGCTGAGTCAAAGAGTCAAAAGCATCATTTAAATCGATGGAGGTGAAACAGAGCGGGCTTTTAATACTCTCGGGATACTTCAGTGAGTCTTGTTATTGTGCGAATGTGGTAAATTGTACTGAATCACTTTCTAAACCTTGCTTGCACATACGGCTGTCCGTCATCCAATGCCCTATCAAGAGTCATAGTCTTGTTGATCTTCTATTGAATAAGAACCTTGTACTCTGACAGGCAACGTGTGTAGAGCCGAATCAGTGTTTTGATGAGGACTGACGGAAGGTTACTCGGCTGTTCAGGTACTATCTTGGCCAAACCAGGTGTTTGGTTTTTAACCGACGAAACAACATATTGGATTTTGGAAATGAGAACCGGCAGGACAATATATCCACCCTTCTCTGGAAGCTGTAACTGTTCCGTTTGTGCATCGGAGTCATTCATCTTGGTTTTGCAATTGGCGAAACTTCGATAAGCTTTGCGAATGCTTTTACCAGCCTCTGCAGCTTCGACCATTTCCGCTGTTCTCTTTTCTCTAAGATCTTGTTTTATCGCCTGTCTGAATTGTTTTACCAATTCGGCCGTGAGTAAGCGGTTGCTTGCATCTCGTGCGATTCCAAGATGGCGTACCAGCACGAGTGTTTCTTGAGACAAAACCTCGCTTGGTGACCTTCGAACTCTCAGCTATGATAGCGCTAACGTGAAAATGTTAAATGAGCCGATCTTAGTGCTCATCGATATTAACGAGAACAGCATCTTCTCAACAGCAGACCAATAAATTGAATAAATACAAGTTTATGGTGGTTTTGGGACTTCTTTTTTTTTAATTTAACGGCTTCTTCTCCTTTCCACGAGAAATCAGATCTTGTACGAAGGAGGCGATGGTCTCATCCTGTGTGGAATTTTGGAACAAGAGTATTAAGAATAATACTCAAATGCGGAGCCATACTTGGTCGTCTCTTCTTGCGCTTCCAATTGTCGCTTATTCTTCTTAGTTGAATTGCATTTCATCACTCCTCATTACATATTATTCTTCTCTCCTACTCCCCTCCACCTCATGCAACCTTATCGAAACGTAGAGACTCTGTTATCGCGTTACGGAGGTATGTGTTACACAATAGTTAAAGGTGCTTTGCATTATACATGTCATAGGTTTAATTCTTTCCTATTAGCTAACCAAGCCGGCTTGTCTTCGGAATCGGGAACTCTCTTGCACTTTTCTGACAAAGTGAAAAAAAAAATGAATTGGCACACAGATAGACCACCGTAAGTCGTTGTACGAGCCTGATGTGTCTCTAATCACCTCTACGATGCTTGATGAATTCGAAGGCATGACACATCACTCAGAGAGAAATCAAAGCCAGAAACATAATCCTTTATTGTCATTGCTTATATAGTTTATATGTGTATAAATATAGTAGCTTACACAATATTGCTGTAGGCTGCAGCTGCAACACGGTAACTACATTACTCGCGTGGCACAACATAATTGAAACTGCACTATCTCCCTCTACTACAATTTAGTTCTGCTATTCGGCAAATGTAGCCACGTTACTTTATGGTCGTAAAAACAAATTTTTTTTTTTTACTAAAGGAACAATTTAGAGACATGCCACATGCAATCAAAGATCTATGAAATTAATACTAAATTGTGTCTGTAAAACTCATTACTAAATATTGCCGTAGAACTAAACCATTTTCCACTATGAAATGAACCTAACATAAAACTATTATACTTCCATTAAACTAATTTTCCATTATGAAAACCTGCTAGTAAGAGTAACCTGAAAAGCACGAAAAAAAAAGCAGAAAAGACCACAAGCGCGCAAACAGCGCTTCATTAGACATGCTTTTCAAACAGCGCATAGGATTTTCCCATCACTTTTTGGAATACGGCTCTAGAATAATAGACAGCTAGAGCTCTCCATTTAAGAACTAATTACAGTTAACTTCATATTTTTGCAAACTACTAACTGATACAGTGTTAAACGTACGAGCGTCTATATGCACACATAGGCGAAAGTGATATTTCACATGAAATATGCAGGATTGAAGTTTTTAACGTTTTCAACAGTTGCCTATCCTCAAGAGTAATTTCTTGTGCATGATAGTCTCTTTTTACAACCACACTTCACGTACCAGACATAAATAATTCATAAAAGTACAGTAGTTCTGTACATCCAATCAATGGTCATGACCATTCACCTCACCTTCGTTTTCATAGTATCCAGATTTTTTTTTTCACAGACAATGTCGATGCGAAATATAGTAGGTACCACACCTTCCTCAGTTTCGTTAATTTCTTTCTGCTCAGTCTCGATTAAGAATATATAATACGTCTAAATTCTCGCCTCCCGACATTATCTGTTTTTATACAACCCAACATCACATGTTGCGCGGACCACAAGTTCGCCTTATCTCCTCGCGTCTGTCATCCACGATTGTCCTCACATTCGTAAGCCCTACTGCTGTCCCAGGATTTTCACAGGTCTTCTCCAGGAACTTTGTTAAATCCTGATAGTGTCGAGTAACCTCGAATTCTTGGATAGTCGTCAAACGACGGTTCCGGTTTTTCACCGCAAAGGCAGTCACTAACTTTTGTGGATAGTAGGAACTTCTTCCCAGACAATTCAGGTACCCGCATCTCTACCACTGCATCGAAATCATCTATTCCTAGATTAATGTGTTTTCTGACCAATAAAATTTGCCACTTCCTCGATTCCATGCGATAAACAATGAAAAACATGCATTGTTAGCTGCGTTTTAACTACTATGGTTTAAAAAACAGTGGTCTAAAGTACCACCATAGCCAAGTACTCTGTGTGTGAAACGTGGATGTGCAATAGAGATTATTTCACCAACAAGAACATTTGGCATGTGTCTACTTGTAAACTAAGCTGTGCCCAAAATTCAGCAATGGTCAGAAGAGACATTTGCTCAAGGTGGCAAACCTCACTGCCATCCACAACATCAGGATGTTGTTGATGGAGACCACTTGGGAATGAAAAAATGACGTCCTAATATTCCAATACAAAAAAGCATGAACAAGCAAAATACTAGTCAAAGTGAAAGACATTATGGAAGGATTTGCAATATATGAACGTCCAAATATCCCAATAAGGTTAAAACGAATGAAAACGACCACTCACTTCATATTTGCTTGCAAGGAATAATGCCGCTGTTCCCACCAACTGAAAAATACAAGACTTGACGCCGCAGAACTTTCCTAGAAATCTGTCAACATAGTCGATGGCTAGGTGAAACGTCTCGCGATGTTGCTTTTCACTGCTGCAAACCTGAAAGATTACACTTATAAGCCAAACGCATAAATATCATAACATAAGACGAACATGTTTGCACTATGGGAATCTTGGATTTACAACAATAAAGCACAAGTATAATTTTGACCTACAAAAAATGCAGAATATGTCTTTAACAATGTATAAAAAAAGCCCCGAATTATAAAACTCGTCGCAGCTAAATATATCTGAGAGGAACAAATGATAAAATAAAGGACAAAGCTCTGGATGTTGATCAATCCCTGAGAGATACACTATGCACTCGATTTCGTCATTGTCGGAGGCATCGTTGGATGTGACTGAATGCATATCTGGCTTCTACAATGACTCGCTTTGGCCTGGTGATGTATCAAGACAGTGCTGCTACCTTCCCAGACAAGTCTGGTGCCAATTTGCCGACCCAAGAGGGATGAAGGGCTTGGTGGGCCTGGGGCGCGGGTATATTGCAGCATGCCTCCGACCACTGTGCTACAGGCGCTTTCTGAGAGGAATAAAAAGAAGAAAATTAGGTGCAGAAATAAACCACTCCGGAAAAATCTAAGCTACAGTTTTAAACTTTGTCCATGAGGTAACATTTTGGTCGTAAGTTGAAGTCTTTCTAGAAGAAAATAGCCTCCAAATTGAAGATACCTCCATTATCCAGTCCACCAGAACAGCTCGTGTCTTTACTGACAAATCAGGATGGTTATCGAGTAAACGATTACTTGGACGAACGAGCTCGTTTTTTCGGCATAGAAGACCCCAAACCTAAACAACATCACGAATTTCACACATCTGCGAAATCACCTCACAAAAAACAAAACAGGATGGTCATTGTCTACGACTGACTTTCTTAGGTGATCCAATTCCCGTGCATTTGAGGGCAGTGAGCTGTGGCGGTGCATCTTTCTGATGATACCTGTTATCGTTCAATCCTGCTTCCAATTTTCGGAAAGCATCATTCTCCAGTTCTTCTGAAAAAATATTGAAAGGACCTTTTGTTGTTTAGTAGTTTCGAAAACAAAGCATTTCATAGCGCCCTGTAAACGGACGCACCACTCTCTTCATATTTCCTGTCAAAAAACTCGCTAGAGAGAATATCCTTTCCACCGTCAGGGATAAGAGCCTTAACGAAATAATATTCCACGGGCGTTTAACAGAAACCAGAAGTCATGAAAACTATGCAAAATACCGAAAACTGTCCATCGGCCTTTACATGCTCTGAGCCGTCGATACCGGATGTTGACGGTACACACTCAGGAGCCATTGTTTCAACTTCACTACTTGTGGAGGAACGTTTTGCAGTGCACGGCGACAAAATAGATAGATACTGAAAAGCAAAGAATTCAATCCTAGAATCATATGTTGTCCGGCGATAATAAAGTGCGTACTTATTTTAGTATTTAACAGACTTCCTGCATTTATTTTTGTCCCCATTACGACTGACGGGAACATTACTCACTGATTACCTCCCAACGGTTTATCGTCTCATCGTAGCTGGGAGATGTTCCTGAGTTTGGGGTTGCGATGTACAGCAATGGGACTCACCAACCAGCAACGTCACTCAAGCTGGTAATGAGTCCGGCGTTTCCATCGAAAAGCCCACCTAGGAGTAAACCTATGCCAGGATCTACCACGGTCCTGGTATCAAACTAGTCGCATGGTGGCAAATCTCCCTCTGATCCACCAGGGCGAGGAGGACTGCCTCTCGTGGTGACGACCGGGGCAGTCTACGGCCTGGCTGATCTCGGAGCTCCAGGGAACCACCGAAGCTAAACCATCAAAATATCGAAAAAATGTAAATTATGCTGGGGTCCGCACAACCAGTGAAGACGGGCCGTCCAAGTATCCAGGTAAGTACAGATTAATTGAACATATTGGATATTTAAATCTAAGATACGACCTGTTATCGGGATCTGAATTACAGTCGCAGAGCGCATATACTTCTAGCACGAAATAAACAATTGGAACTAAATAGAAAGTTAGACCTCGACGCATGATTATATAACTTTGAAACGAGCTAACAGCAACTATTGAACGACGTGAAAAGACACACAGAGTAGAAGGACGGGAGCGACGACGAGGACGTTCTGACGTACCTGACTATTCCACTCACAATCGAACTTATAGATCTGTTTTCTACGGACTCTAAGTAGGTAAACACACTACAGGTTGGAGGTATCCCGATAACTTTTACACTGACTGATGCAAGTCGGAGGATGACGGGATCCCAGGAATATAGTGTCAAAGCACCAAGGATATGAAAGAAGGCGGCATGCGCAGAAGATACTCAAATTGTGATTGGGTATTGAATTGAACAATATAGTAGCTGGTTCCCTTCGACATTTCCCTCAGGATAGCTCGACTTCGTTGCAGTTATATCTGGTAAAGCGCACGATTGGAGGAATCGAGCTCGAAACGACCTTAACCTATTGCCAAATTTTCAATGGGTATGTTGTCTAGGTTTCTTTATGTTTACGAGAGGTTGTAAGATCTGTGCGGATAGTTGAACATGCCGTGTGATTATCCCTTAGAGTTGCTTGAAAGTGCAGTCTTAAGTGGGTGATAAACTTCGTCTAAAGCTAAATACGTACGCCTATCCAAATTGAGTTCGCATCGTTGGGTAAGAATGAAGATGGTTCCAAAATATGTAACCACGTGGAGCCAAGAAATAATGGTTCATAGATCCATCGAAAGTTACCTTAAAAGACTCTATCTTCCTCTTGCGATTTCCTGTGGAACATGGCAATAAATGTTGAGATGACCAGGAAGGACGAACACTTGTCTCTTCGAAAGAAGAACAGCCACTAAAGCCACCAGAGTAATATTAATTGACAGATTTAAAAGCATCATAGTTTAACAAATGTGAATTGTACAAACTGTTCAAAATTCACCTTTCCGAGGCAGACTGACCAATACTTGCACCAGCAGCAGATCTCGATCTTCTTTTCTTCACTTGGGTCCTACCTTTCATTCATTCACTGGAATCGTTGGAGGTAATGCATTCGATTTCAGGAAAACAACAAGGTAACAAACTCGACAATACAATCCCCAGAGAGTAACAGAACTTCCGGAGAAAAGTAAACGATCTTTTTTGGCACTGAATACTTAGTTCCAGTGAAGTAACGGATAGAATGGATCTGAAGTGGCGTAGCAAGTCTACAGCTCACCGCTCTTCACGACGTCGACAAAGCAAACCTACACGAGGAAAAAGCATGATTTCCTTCCGGGCTAAATTAACGACTGCCGTGCTGATTTCAGCGCAACGTTACTCGAACATGCCAATGGCTAGATCTTATGATTATGGCTAGATCAAGTAATTTTCGACAATAGCGACTTATTTAAACCATATGCACTATGGGACAGTAGCTGAAATATCGCATTTTCGCTAACGCACTTGGAAAATTATAGACAAGTGACCAAAACGTTCGCTAGGAAAATTGGAGAGGATCAATGAGGATCGAACTAGACGTTCTAGCAACTTTAAGGCTGCCTTTTAAATATATGCTTTCCGACATACTGCTTTAAGTGCCCAACTACGAAGACCGAAGAATAATTGGAGGCTCGAGTGTGGAAGCACTTCAGGGCACTTCCGCTGACATGTGCAGATCCACCGACAAGCACACCAACTCCGGATGAAGCTGATCTATGGCCTGGTGCGCGAGCAGCCGTTCGAACATCGCCCACCGGCGGCTGGTTGGCGCGCGGCGGCGCCGCGGTCCCGCAGCGCTCGTGCGCCTTCGGTCTGCGTCGTGTCCTCCATTATCGATCGTCTTACTTTGGTGGGAAAAAAGCATGTGCACTTCGTGGACGTCGGGATGCTGTTCGGCTGGCATCCTTCCCTCCAGGAGTGTGTGGATTTAAGCGGTGACACGATGCGTCCACGTGACGGACTCATCGTTAAGACGGTCCCGAAGCTGCTTCCGGATTGCGAGGGGTTGACGGTGCTGGTCAAGTCCAGGTTTTATTTGAAACTGAGCGATATACGACTTCAGACAGATTCCGATTCTTCAACTATCGATTCGTGAGCGACTCTGAAATTTGGCAGTGTTCTTGTCGCTTGCAAGATTTTTGTGATGACGAGGGAACTTATGAAAAGCAAGTGTTTTAATATTCCTGGCTCTGGTTTACATTTTCTGGAGTGTGGACAATCCTAAATTTTGATTTTTGATTTATTTCTATGTCATCGTGTGTTGGTGGCTTTCAACTGACTGGGTGCATTACCATTTCCTTCGCTGCTTACGTGCGTTATGTTTACCAGTGAAGCTGTTTTAGTTCTTTCATATTTTCTAGATGTATAAGAACTTCGTGTGAGCTTGTCGATAAGCCAAGGTTTTGTTCTACTTCACTTCTGATCCGACAACATTAGACTTTTCTCATCTTTACTTCTTTCACTTCCTAGCTATTTCTGGATGGCGATATTTCTGACTCGTTCTTGTCAGCGCTGCGGACGGCGAGGACTACGTAGCGCGTTTTTATGAATCAGGAATGAAGTAATTTCTTGTAAGAAGTGGATTTTAGTGATAAACTTCACGAGTTAATCTTGTTTTTGCATGTTTTTGTGCTATTCATCGACTGGATTTTATAGACTGAGCATTCATCTGCCATTGATAGCCTTTGAGCGAAGGAAAAATTGTGTCAGTCCTGCTAATGCAAGACGTCCAGACTATGTTCTTCGCATTCCTTAGCCTGCTTTCATCTGTGGTTTCACGCCCCAAAACATCAGAGATTTGTAATGGAGGAGTCAATTTGTCTTCACAATTTTTCTAATCATTTTTTTCTTTGTGTTTTTGTCGTCGTTATTTTCTTTGTGTTCTCATCCACCATGTTTTATTCCCTTTCAATTTATCGTTCGTTTCAGACTTTCCACTCAGGCACAGCCTGAGGTGATGTCGGACGACGAAGGTCGTCTTCTCATTGACGATTTACAGGACGGCACTGGACAGCTCGACAATGTACTTCAGGCAAACGCTCTGGTTGACGTGAAATCCACTCAAGGTAATTTCTTGTACTCTTTTTATATTTCTTGTCACCTGAGACTTTCATTCAGTCAAACCTATCTGTGAAGTTTCTCTTCAAGGCGAGTCTGAAAGCACTTCTATAAATAAGTTGTCAACTCCTCTTACCGTCCCGGTATTCGGACAACCACAAGCAACGCTGAGCGGCGAGGCGATTTTTCACGGCGGAGCTGCTTCGAACAGCCAACGTGCTGAAGGTCCAGGTAGATTGCTTTTTCTGCTTGTTATTTATCGCTTGAATCCTTCATTCGGTAGAAAAAGCTTGTCTAGCATTCTCGTTTACAAGTACTATGGCAAGAACTCACTGCGAACAAGATCCCATGTTCAGCAGCGCCACTTCATTGCGACACAAGTAAGTTCTCTTCGTCATATCAAGAATTCATCCCCTGTATTCCTGAGCGTATTTAGCGGCTCGGTTATTTATAAAACTGGTTCACCGATTTCTCAGTAGAAGGAGAACTATTTACTGCTTTCAGGAAAAAGCTCCAACCTGACAATAATTCGGTTGTTTTTGCTTCGAGGTGCGAGAATAACCATTCTTTGGTGTCAACCCCTCGCAGTTCAGTGTAGGTTCTAGTTTTTCCGCGCATGTATATATATGTACATATATGTGTATACATGCATATGCTGCATTTGTGTATATGTATACACATGTGCATATATATATGTATATGTACATGTGTATATTATATATATATACATATATATATGTGTATATATGTATATATGCGTGTGCAATTTTGTCTTGAAGCATAGTGTCCTTGGATCTTAGAGCGACAAACGACCATCAATCTCCACAAAGTGACAATTTCTCAAATGGGAAACGTCAAAAGAGGTACAAAACGAACGGGATGTAAGAGTTTATTTTCTGGCAGGTATTTCCACTTTCTTGCAATTCACTTGGAACTCTTAATAGGTCAAAGGGTCGAAATGACACGTCTTCATCGCGTAAGAGAAAAGACAGCTTGTTCGATGGACAGAATCCTCCCAGCTCCCCTGTTGATTCGGATGATGCGGCTGTGAAACGACATAAGCCGGTTAAGATTTCTTTTATTTTTTTTTATTCTGCGATTAAAACTTCATTTTGAGTCCTCATTAATTGAATACGATGATCTAACAGTTGTGCGATCGCGGCACCTGTGTGCAGTCCCGGGCGGTTCAAAGTGAAATGGATGGTTCGTTTTTCGATCTGGAGGTGGGATCCACTCGGATTGTGGAGATGACTGTTGTTTGTAAAATGGAAAGTACGTGACTGCATGGTGTTCTACTTTAATATTTTGCTTTGCTAAATATTTTTTTGCCTTTACTAGGCAATGAACTGTACGTTGTTGCCAAGTGGAAGGATCAGGAGCTTAGTGGTATTCTCACGGACGGCCATCCACCCGCGTATACACTTTACATGAAGAAAAGGTAAATACGTTACATTTTATAGCGTAAAAAATGAGATCTTTTACAAGCTCTGTAGCCAGTGCGAAGTCGTTCTCACTGATTTTCCCTAAATGAGTGTTTATTTTTGTGTTCACCAGATCAACAGTTGCGAACAGCGGTTCTAGCAGCTCTAATGGGAGTGCATGTGGTGACTCGAATGATAGAGCTACGAACAGTGGTGCTAGTACTCCTTCTAAGTCTCGCCAAGTGCCACTAACTCCCCGTGAATCGAAGAAAAGGACTTCTACTGAGTCGAAAAGAAAGTCATCATGTTCTACAGCACGTCCTGGCAGCTCAGCAGATCCACGTATGTTTTTTTTTCTTTCTAAGTGATCTATGTTTACTTTTAAAACATGCGTTAACGTGGCGCGTGAAGATAGAATTTATGCTTATAAAGATAGAGGCGAGTGGGCAATTTTTAGCTGAAGAAGAGGAGGAATTGGAAGATGAGACTACTCCTGGTGTATCCGCTTCTACTATGGATGCTCTTAGGCTTGTCGAAGTTCCTGGACGGTTTGTTCATCAGTTATTCTACTTTTGTTAGTGCAGATTAACTAACTTTGGCTTTTGTTAGCTTACTTCTTTCCTTTCATTGCGTAAAATCCATTGAGTTATAAAAGTGTTTCAAGTACGCTCTTACTCTTATCTAGTTACTTTTTTGAAACAAGGAACTGTTCGGTTTCCTATTAAGTTGACATGTTTACATTTTCATAGGCAAAAATCTGTTCACCTTATGGGTAATAGCTATTTCACGCATTGGTACGCATGAACCATAGGTAAGGGTCTATGAAATGTTATGGCTGACTTTGAAGCTGTTAAATCGTCGAAAAGGCATTGAAGAGATGATTAATACAACTACACCATTTTGATGGAAATCCAGTTATTAATTCTTCAAGTTATGAATCTTAGTTGGACACATTCCCAACTTTCCTCGGAGCATTTTCTTTCGAGTCGTTCCTTTCGACGCACAGTTTTTCTGTGACCTTTTGTGTACAAGCGTTAGCCTCCCAATCATAAGTATTATGAGCGGCGTGATCCGATTGAGGCTATCTTATACAGTTATTGGGACAGGCTTGCTCATTTGTCCATCGGTAGTTGATTGCTTGTCATACGAGTAAAATAGCATAAAATAACGGTAAAAGTTAAGAATTTGCTGAAATATTCTTCTTTTGATTTGTGTTTCTGATCGTACGCATTATGTTCTTTGACTGTAGTACCTGGTGGTGGGGTGGGGGTAGGTAGAATTAGGTGTGATTACGAATGTTTGATCCAATTTGCCTGTTTCCTTTATGGTGATTGATGATAAAGTGTTGTTATGTAAATTCGTTATATTCGCAGAAAATCGATGCACGTTTGTTCGGTTGATGGTTGTCAACACAGATATGTTCGAAGTGAAGAAATTGAGTATCACAAAGCTACTGCGCATGCGAAACGAGCGGTATGGTTTTCATACCTAAAGTAAAGTTAAAATTATTTGATAAGTATGTGATATTTGGTTTGTCGTTGTGTGAGAAGAGATGGAAGTTTTCAGGTAATGTACGAAACCAGATGTTCTCAGACTGACATATCTGCTTTTCGACGAACATCAGTTCAGACAGATGTCGATGGTCTATTTGATAGTGAGGTATTATGCCCCAAAACAGATTCTGAGGAAATTTCCGTGAAAGTAAGTTGGGAACGTTCAACACTTTGTAGTTTTTGTTGTTGCATTAGTCACTAGTAGCCTAATGTCTCAGCTGAAATGAAAACAAGCGGCTATCGTTTCTACGTTATATCCAAGAAGCTTTTATCTTTTTTAATAGTTTTTGAAAATCGTGATGTTATTTGGATCTTTGGGCTTAATTCGTAATGAAATTCGTCATGGCTGAATTTCTGTTTTGAGCTGAGTGTACCTCCCATTCCCACCCGAACATTACTTTTGTTAATGGATGCTGGAAACATGTTTTTTTAAAATGATTTATGCAGATTCATTTTATCCGCTGAGACCGTATAATTTACCGTTTATAATGTTTCTGAGTGTTCCTTAGGCAAAGCGTAATTATTTCATTTCATATAGTTTAGCTTTAAGCAGAGAAGAATATTTTGATTTTTGTTCCAAGTTTGATTTTGCTCTTTGTGCACTCTCATTTACACAACGCCCTCCCTTGCTCTGTTGTCAACTTTTTTAACATTTTTAAACTTTTGTTACCTCTTTGTTTTGATAGCCTTGGGTGAGCTTGGCTAAATTTCCTTTTACTGTGCTTCGTTAACAATCCATCATTAGTAATTTCAGCTTGAAAATTTGCCTTCATCTTCATCCACAGTAAACACAAAAATTGAGAATGCACAAGCTTCGAAATCTCCCGCGGGTTATTCTGATATATCAGATGATGGCGTTGCGCCTCAGTTGCAGAAGGTAACAAATACTTAGTCGTCCTATATTGAAGTGTTATACTAACAGCTTATACCTTACTATTTGTGCCTAAGTTAATTGCTGACGTAAAATAGGAAGAGCCTACATCGGACATTCGGGTCCCTCTTTTGATTTCAACGAGCCTCCCTAGCAGCTCAACGTCAGGGGTGACAAATGTCCTTACATCACCTGAGTTCGTTTCAAGCCCTCGAGAAAGAGAAACCGCTACTGGTTCGTTGTTTATGATTATGGAACTAGGAATTGAAAAACACAAAAAGTTATTACTCTTCATGTCAGTATAGCTCTTCGGAAGATACGTAATGTTCAGGAGTTCAGTAAAGAAGATAGTAATAATTGTTTTTCTAGATTCATTCCCTGTAACCCCACAACAACAAAAAATTTTACGCCCTTCTTCTATGCCACTCGCATCCGCCACGCCAACTGCTCTTCAGTCTTCATTTCAGCCCATATCGGGTTGGTCGCCCGTGAATTAAGGAACATTGTGATCCAACCTTTAGTTCGGTATTTTTATGTCAGTTGTTCCAAGTAATTGTTGTAGCGGAGCGTAACCGAGGTGCAATGAATGGTACAGGTGTTAGCCCTGTAGTCAGTTCTGTTGGGACACCAACTCCGGTTTCGGCAATATCTGGTTCTGTCCGAGGTGTGTTGTTTTATTATTCACTATACCAGATGCAAAAGAAATCACATGACACTACAAAATGAGAATAAGGATCACTGTTTTCTGAAAGTGGAAGTTTTGCAACACTGTGAGACATTGCTTTATGGGCGAAGAGTATGTCTTAGTCTACATTATCTTTTCGTCGTTTTTTCTCTTAGCAATCGCGAGGTTGTTAAACAGCGTACGTTTACTTCCAGCGTCAGCTACGATTGTGTTGTATGTGTATTATTGTATGGAAGTAAACGTATGCTGTTTAACAACCTCGCGATTGCTAAGAGAGAAAACGATGAATTCATAATTTAATGCCGAGGTTAATAGAAAGTCGATCCTGGATACTACATTATCTTTTAA
This sequence comes from Angiostrongylus cantonensis, assembly GCA_009735665.1. Classification (NCBI taxonomy): domain Eukaryota; kingdom Metazoa; phylum Nematoda; class Chromadorea; order Rhabditida; family Metastrongylidae; genus Angiostrongylus; species Angiostrongylus cantonensis. The sequence goes on from MQTX01000039.1 coordinate 761,658, forward strand.
TATTCAGTATAATGCCTAATCCTTAAAGTACTAATCGAAGAACTTTTGTTAATGCAGTGATATCCTTCCGATGGTTTACCACCTCATCGTGGCTGGGAGGCGATCCTGGATGTCGGGTTGCGATGTAAAGTGGAGGATTCACTCCCAAGCTAGGAAGGAGTCCAGCGTTTCTGTCAGGAAGCGAAACTAAGAGTAATCTAATACCGAGATCTGTCACTGTCCTGGTACCAAACTGGTCGCATGGTTGCAAATCTCCCTCTGATCTACAAGGGCGGCGGCTACCTGTGGTGGTGAAGACCTGGGGCAGACCTTGGTCTGGCTAATCTCGAGACTTTAAGGAACCACAATGGCTAAACCAACCAAACTCTGAAAATATGGAGACCGTACTGGGGCCGCACAACTAGTGAGGACGGGCCGTCCAAGTATTTAGAGAAGTATAGTGTTATGGCCAAGTTCTATAATGTTCTGAGAATTTGGTGGGTTGTACATCATGTAATTTAGTTTTAATTTTGGCTGTAAATTCCAGTGCCGGTGAATCCAGTTCCTGCAGGAATGTACATGTCTTCATTCGCGCACCAAATGATGGCTCCATATGCTTCTCCACTTACAGCGACGCCCACTTCAAATCCCGCGCCTTCACCACAGCAACTGAGTAAAATTTCCCAGTCACACATGAAAACTCCAGACGGTTAGTTAAAATTGATTTCATATTTTGATGTACGTAAATAGTGTGTACTGAAATTATTAGCAGAATACTTGCAGAAGTAGCAGCCGCAAATAACGTCTTGTCTGCGCAGAAAACAATGCAATCGTCGGCTGCACAAAACATACAACGACAATTCGGACTTCAGATGATGCAGTCTGGGACAGGTGAGCACTGGCGTCGGTGTATTGAGTAACAGTTAATCAGGATTTTTTAAAAATTTTATGCTTTTTCAGGCCAACATCAAGCTGCCATGATGCAAGCAGCTGCTGCACAGGCACAGATGGCTCAAATGCATCATTTATATATGCAACAAATGGCCGCCGGTGCTAGAGGTGGACAGTTCCCGGTGCGTTGACTTAAGCAATGTTTATTTTTGTTTATACCGCTGGATATCTTGAATTTCATAATTTTGTTTGTAGATGGCTGCGACTTCAGCTGGTCCTCACGAAATGGCTCTTGCTGCTTTACAGGGTAGGTTTTGATGTCTCCACGGTTTCTATGTATATCGCCTGTGATCCCACTGATCATCGAGTGATTCAAGCCCCAGTTTACTCGTGCTCAAGTTTTCGGGTAGAGCTTGGGTGAGATCTTCTTTAGGGATGAAACCCTGGCGCAGTACATTCCGTTTGATGTCCAGGTACATTACTTTACCACGATGAGGCAATAGACGATCGAAGGGGTATTAAATGATTATACGTCACTTTCTGTAGTGATCAAATGCTGTATTACAGCTATGCAGCACCAACAGCAACAGGGTCATTTTGCCAGCATGTTCCAGCAAAAGTAGCAGTTTCACTGTGATAACCCTAATATAAAACAAGTCTTCTGTACTGCCTAAAGTTTTCCGTTTGTGTATATTTTTGCTAAGCAACATAAGCAAAGCGTCAGCAACTATTTGCTCATATTTATGACTTTGCTCCTTCCCAAATGTCACTTATGTTGGCGAGTTTGAAGCATAGCATCTTACCGTATGCGCTTTGTACGTGTCGGTTCTCATCATGTGCCGTTTCGAGTCGACTTTCCCATACGTTTGGTTTCTTATTACGATTGTTGTTGTTGTACATGTATAATTGATCCGGGATTCATAATGATTTTCATTGTTTACTTCTTTTTTCCACGTTATTTTCATTGATTTTCTATCTGTTCTTCAAAGTAATCTGTAGAGCGTCTGAAGTCCTCGCTAATGCCACGTTTCTACTTCGGTTTTTCCATCATGGCTTGGAATAAATGCTATTCCCCATTATTTTAGTGCTACGTGTGCTGTTATGATTTGCCTATGGTCGAGATCCCCGTTATTGGGCATGTACATATACATAATTCTCCCATTCCGCAATATCATGTATTGAAATGATTAAAACTTTATTAAGATATGCATTAAGCATTGGCAAAAGTAAAATGTGCAGATTTGTCCACTTATCACATAGAGAGGAGAACATTCCTCTCAACTGCTTGACAGAATAACATCGTCACAAACAAAAGGTGGGTACATTAAATCGCGAAAACTGAGACATGCAATGTTTCATCGACACTGCGGAGATTCATGATTGGCACTGATTGGCCAAGGCATGTGTGCTTGATAATGTAGTTTATTGAAAATGTAGAGAGAAACCTGCCGAAGTGGTTCTATAGCTGTAGTTCTCAGTTCTGTTTGATTAACGAACAGAATTCAAACCGACAAACCAACCGTGGTGCTATTTGAGATCGAGAAGTTACGTTTGATCTAGTTTTGTAATACCTCAGAAATGAGAGACCCAGTACGAAATTAGCCTATAATACATCAGTTGGACACTCGGACGGCCCGTCCTCGCAGGTTGTGCAGGCTCCAGCATAATTACCATTGTTTCGGAGTTTTGGTCGTTTAGCCACTGTGTTTCCCTATAGTCTCGAGGTCAGCCTGGTCGAAGTCTGCCCTGGCTATAATACATTTACTTCAGTAATGCAATAAATATATAAAAAGTGCGTTTAGGGAGCCCAATGTGACGGATATCAAAAGATACTACTGTAACACATTCGTTCATGACCGTTAGCAACATCGATATGCACAATGTATGAGAATGTTCTATTGAAAAGCTGTTATTAAACAAAACTGGTGTACTAGTTAGTACATACCTTGAAAATCTCGGATATAAAAGGTCTAGGAAGTGTTTCTAGTTATCTGCGAGATGTTTTAAAGGCGAAATGAGTTTATAAACCAAAGGTGGAGCACCTTGCTAATCACATACTGAAGGAAGAACATTCACGCACCACCTTGTATAACGTATTACAACGTTCAGAACACAATCCGGTAATCATAAACTCTAAACAAAGTTCCCGTGTTTAAATACAGGCTACTGTAGCACTTCGTTTCACTTTGAGAAATTGATTTCAGTTTTGAGCGTGCAACACGTCCTGTGACGGACTAGTAACGATAGTGGCCATAGTGACCAGACATGTCAACGTCGTCGTATTCGTCAAAACCATGTCGATCAGGCGGCTGAGCATATCGACTTGATCCCATAGAGCCAACTACGCGCTGACCCGTGATCACTGGCCCTCTCTGCTGACCCAACGGCATCGGCGCAATGCCTACGATCGCCGTTGGCTGTTGATAAAGAGCCGGTCCCACGTTCTGAAATGTTTATCTTATTTAGAAGGTCTCTACTTACTACTTAAATAATTAATAACGGGTCAGTAATATGTTCACATATTTTACGGACTCAAGCACTTGTTTCATTCCGTTCGTCTTCTTGGATTCATCATTCAAGAACATGTCTGGATTTCCACGCGGACTTCTACCTCAGGATTTTGTCTACTTCATGATCACTGTTAAATCTTGGTCGAGTTGACCTTACCTGTAGTTATGGAAAATCTCTGGTGGCGCCTGTTCAGGACCTCACCACAACCATGCTTGTTATTTTCATGGGCTTTTGTTTCAGTATGACTTAAAAGGGTTTCACTTATTTGCTTTATATTCTAAAATAATGTTTCGGATATAAAGACATAGTTCTAAAGAATTACTTGATGCATGTTGACGTTCGGCAGTGGCTGCTGCCGTCCGGACATAGTTTGCATGGGTGGAGTCAGGTATGGCGCAGCAGGCATCGGAGCTATTACTGGCGGTCCCAGTTGTACTGGCGGTGCTTGCTGTTGCAGTGCCGTAGAGCCATTGGTACCACCACCCATCATTGCACCACCTCCCATGCCTGTGCCCTGAAATAGTATAAATGTCATGAACAAGTACAAAAATAAAGGTAACTTCACTGCCCATGTGATACTGCAATAATTTTTGACGTTTTTGATGTATAACATCGTACTCGCCCTAATTAATCTCACCTTAAAAACCGCATTTAGCGCAGTAATTAGAGGTGCTTCTTAATACAAACGTGGTCATTTGTTTCATTATGCGTTCCAGGCAAACCGAGCGTTTAATCCGTTCGAGATCAGCAAATTGGTACTAGACTTGTCTAGGAGGATAACAGCACTGTTTCAATATATCGGTATGCCACTGCGAGTTATTCAATAGGCCAGATATAAATACATTCGCCGATACTTAGTGGGGTCGAAGGCATTGAAGGACTGATCCACACCGAATGCTTTGTCCTTTTTATTGATTTATCTGATTGATAACCGAGAAGCCAGCCGTATTTGCACAGATGCTGGTTCGAATGTTACTTTGTTAGCAGACTAATAAATGTGACATGTGAATAGAGCTGTGTATATTAGTGGAAGTGACAGACGTTAGCTCTTTCATCCTTTTTGATATCGACTAGTATGAGTTCCCTAAATGGCTCATCACTAGAAAGGTGAAGGGTTGTTTTTGTATGTTGAAATGTGGTATGCAGGAAGGAGTTATCCCATAGCAGACCCACCGATGGTGACAAGCAACTGAACTTTTCTGTTTGCAAGCCTCGTCAAGAATAAATCAGTGCCAAGAATCGCAGCTCTTCTGCAGCAAGTACAGCCGCAAAGTGGCAAACTTGACCCACTTCAAAAGTATAGCAACTATCTATACTATCAGCTATCAATGCTACACTTTTTCTAACTGGACACCGACGACACATTCTGAACTACCTGCATCATTTGAGCAGCGGTAAAAATCTGTGTAGGACCACGATTCTCCATTGGATTTCGTTTTATTCTCGGTGGACTACGAACTGGCGGATGGGTGGCTCTCCAGTACGCCTCTAGGAAATCCGCAAGGTGCTCACACGCATCTTCCAGCTGATTCTCATCTAACAGCACGTCAAAAAGCTCCTAAAACAAACATTAAACTCAGCTCCGACTTAACATTAACCTTGATGCTGTTAAATAAGTTAGTGTTTCCTTCTTGAACAAATATGAGGCTGTCAATACAAGACTTATTCAATTACTGGCTGACGTTTCGGCGGTTGCGTGTTCTTAGGAGCATGGAAAGGTCAAAATGACGTGCAGTGTACGGAGCCGAACACTTTCACAACAAAGCAGAGAAAAACTGTTACTGACAGCCTGGTGTCTGCTCAAGACGAAAACACTAACTTATTGAACAACAAACCGCCATATTGCTAACATAACCAGGTAATCAATATGTATTCTTTCTTTGATAAGCTTACACGAGGTTGATAATACTCTTTATTTCTGGCCAACGTTTCGACGGCTTTGTCTTCATCAGAGCCGATGATCCGAGTCAGTGGTCCACAGTTCGTGTTCTCGAAGTGGCGTCTTCGTCGCGCATCGAGTGGGGTCTTCCCCAGTGGAGCATCTCTCATCGTCTCGGATTATCTGCTCTGATGAAGACGATACCGTCGAATCGTTGGCCAAAAGTAAAGAGTGTTATCAACTTCCGGTGACTACTTATACCGAGGTTAAAGGAAAGTCGGTTTTGAAGTAATCAGGTAACTTTACTGAGTGCGAAGTTTGCCATGAAAACTCCACGATCTATGTCGTTCGCTTGTTACAAAGACGTAGCTTCAGTCAATCACTAGTAAGGGATAATTTAAAAGAAAGACGAAAAACACAGAATGTCTGAACAAATGTTTTCAGCTCTACTCTTGCGAGCAACATCAGTCAACCCCGGAAAGGGTAATCGTGGTTCGATCTGACCCGGGTCCAAGTATTGCCATCGTCGTGGTTGCACATCAGTCTGTTATAATTAGGCAAGCACTAAACAGCTAGTCAATTGTTGTTGTTGAAGAGACGACATTCGGACAAAAAGAAAACACACCGGTGGGCACTGAGCCAGTTTCTCTGCCGCCACCATCTGCACGTTCATATTGCGAGATTGTGACTTGTTCCTCGATTTGATAAGCCGTTGTAGCACCTGCCATTGAAATAATCAAAATTTGCTGAAAAGTGGCAAACCGATCACTTAAACGATCTAAAATTGAGCTGAAAATAAACATATTAAGTTAAAAATCTCAGCACCGAATACGTTTGAAACCATCCTGGCCATATAAAAACCTCTTGTTTGCTTAACAATCCAGAAAAGTACCCTAGCCGCACCCAGACAGTTCTCGAGAGATCAGACTGCGTTCGTTTTAACTGTACAACTGAGGTTAAATTAAGCTCACTAAATAGGACATTAGGGACAATTTCTCCTAATATTACTCTTCTTCTATAAGTTTTAGAGATGAAGGTGTAGCGAACACATACAGTCTGACAACTTTTAACTGTAATTTAATAACCCTGTACCTTCAATTACCAAATATAAGATATGGTTAGTAGAAATACGTTTACGTCTAAGCAATAGTACATTGTCTGTTTTGCAAAATCTTTCCAAAACTTCTAGTTACCAGCGCCAAAATACCGCTTTTTGAAGAAGGCCCAACTCTTTTTCATTGTATCTATGTTCCAACCTAGTTTTGCACCATAACGTATTTTTCTCTGCATTTCTGAACTGTCAACCTCTTCCACTTCGTCATTTACCTTTGGTGAGCTGATCTTTATATATACATGTATGGGAGCGAGGCTGGTCTTGGCGAGTTGACTCGGGTGGTTGATTGTGTCGCAGTCGAGGATGACGAGCTGCATCGAACGGGCGAGCTCGAAGATTCGTTCGATTTCCGTCTGTATCTCGGCTGCAAGACGTTCGTGGAAGCATAATATGCACATAAAAAATTGGAAAGGAAATATTATATTATGGGAAAGTACAAGCATGTAATGATTTATGAAAAACGGCAGAAGACTAGTACGTCTTCAATATCTAGCTTGGCTTCTCTCTCAAGTGTTTTCCTATCGTCTAGATACACGTTATTTCAAAATAGAATGTTTATTGTAGAATCTGGAGCGAGTATAAAATAGGGCTTTGTCGGCGAGAATCGTCTACAAGATGTGAATTGACAGCCGCGTTGTTTCATGGATGTTTAGAGGAAGACGGGGGTAAACTTCGCATAATATAGGGCTTTGTCGGCGAGAATCGTCTACAAGATGTGAATTGACAGCCGCGTTGTTTTATGGATGTTTAGAGGAACACGGGGGTAAACTTCGCATAATCGGATCTAAACAAACTTTTCAGCGACAACTAAACACCACTGATAACTTCTGTCTTCCAGGTGTACTCAACAGATTGATGAAGATTCATAATTGTGCGACCCATTTCCATAGTTCTTTCCCCTCATTCGCAGTAATTTTCCCACACCACTGGTTGTTTTGCACCTGTCACCGATCGAGGTATTTGGATTTGTCCGAGTTCGGCTGTTACCTGTCGATTTCGTGAATATCATTGATCGATGGTCCAACAATTTGTGTGTATTATCCCGGGATCACTATGTTACGGAGCTTCCAGTTCTCCATCAAAATAGGTCCTAAGCTTTTGCTGATGGGGAAGTAGCTCAACCCAAAAGCACTAACACTAATTTGCCGATTTTGGAGGAATGAGGGAAATTGGGTTTTTCACCAAGCACAGTTCTGGTCGATACATTTTTAGATTATTAAGTTGACACGAGGCTGGTATAGAAATATTTATTTGGCTAACGTTTTGACCTCTCCATCTTCTCCAGAGCCGAGCCGACCCGGGTCCAGCGCCTGTTGTTGCCGCCATGTGGGTATTTTTTCGTATCAAATCAAACAGCTTGGTGTAGAACACCATTCAAATGCAGTATCCTCTTTTATACATGAGAGATGTTGACCTATTCCCGCCATCCAATGTGATCCACTTTTGAGTGCAGTGAACCCGTCGCTCTCTGTACCTCACTAGCTGGCACACGGCGTAGGAATTTCTTGAAAACTGGTTTTCACTCAACCTCGGCAACGATAATTAAAATAATTCAAGCACTCATAAATCCTCTTACGGAATAGCGGCGTTGCTCGTGGCGCGTAGAGGGATAGACGCGGATCGAGAACGACCATGTCTTCTGAGACACAGGTGAATACAGTAAAAGCTGCTGAATGTTTCTCTTAGTGTTGAATTAAATGGAACTTTCCGTTTTACTTTTATAGAAGTAATGATGTCCAGCCCTATTGGTCTGCGTGTCCATGAAAACAAATGCACTGTACTGAATTGCACTATATCTTACGTATCGTGAAAAGAATTGGCAGTTAAGTGACTGAAACTTCAGAAGATGGGTGAAGGGATGGGATTTGAGGTCGTTTCGAAAAAATGAGCCTCACGTTCATTTTAAAGGAGCATAAAAGGCCACCTCTGAAAATACTTAGGCTTCTCGGCAAAGGATAGCAAATCATACGTGGCTATCCTAGAGCTGAGTACAGCAAAAGTAAAAGATATGACAAAGATGAGATACTGTGCATGTCTCAAACGATCAAAGGCCATAAGCGGTGCATTCTCGAGTAACTTGATGATTAAGTTGATAGGAGATGATGTAGGTGAATTCATGGCACATGGGCATTTAGGTATGTAAACTACTCATCTTCATATGTCGTGTGGCTTCCAGCCCTTCCATTTGTTTCCTTGTTCGGCAATCGCCATTTATAGATGTAGCCGGTTTGAATGCAGATTAGTTTATAATTGGAGAATTTGTGACGTATATGCCTCAGTGATACGTTGGATGCAGGTAAAACGTGATTTTCTTGAAAAGCCGAAATAACCGAGCTAAGACGTTTTCAACTCTTCACTATACGCAAAGCCCTCTTGGACGAGAGGAAAATGTGCTGCTATGCGACACAGACTCTTCCATTAGAGCGCTTGCTCGAGGATGATAATAACGAGCCGAATTCGAAAACCACATTGACCTGTATCACCTGTCGTCCCGTCAGTAAATTTTCCGTTTTTCACTGTCGCGTGCAAGAGTAGGCCAGTGGATTCTGCTCACTCTAGGGACTCGTTGAGCATCCTACTTTTCTTCCAAGGTTTTCAACCATGTTGTTCATTTGTCAACCAAAGCCATATTAAGAACGCTAAATTCGATTAAGTACAGAGGATATGATGCAGATAGTACAGTGGTAGTGATGTCCGTCACCACAAGTATGGTGCTAGTTCGATTCCACCCCGAGCCAACCAAGCCTCTCATCCCACTGGGGTCGGGAAATTGGTACCGGACTTCTCTTGGAAAAAATCACGCCCTACAATCCAAATGGGAACTCTCAAGCACGGCTACCTCGGGACTCCAGGAAGAATTGCTCATTCTCTGCATTCTACGACATTCAAGATGAAATGAAAAACCTCAAACAGCAACCGAAGTCACAAGTGAAGTTGGAAGATCTTTGTGGACAATGGATGCGAGAGAATGATTCGAATGTGAGAAGTGCAGGGATCCGCACAGCAGACGTGAAGACGGATCAAATTAGAATAAAATTTTAAAAAAAACAGCTAAGAACTCGTCGGTTGGAACACCGTGAACAATGACCGTATGGAAATAATGAAGGCTTAAAAAGTCTAATAGATTAATGAAATGACTTCTCAATAAGTTTTATAGTCGTGCTGAAAGTAAGAGAAGCTCACCGAGACTGTTGCTTGTCCGAGAATTTCCGCGTTCCATTAATGCCCTTTTGTTCGGATTATTAAGCAGTGATCGCTTTGCCAGTGAAATATCAGCAGTCACTCTCGTGATAATAATTCTAAAGTCAAATAGATTTCAATGATGTGCAAATGAAGTGCTACATTGTGGACGACATGAGTTATGCACAACTCGCAGTGATATTTCATCATGTCGCAACACAGCGGATTTCACTAGTTGAAATAACGATCACTGGAATCACCATATCCTTGCCAATAAGATATTACTTTCTTATTCTACTAACGCGAAATTCTCTTGCATTTTGAAGCGCATGAATTGCTTTTTGAGCAAAAGGAATCGCGCTTCTACCAAAATTCATGATTTTAGTTCTCGTGAAGTTCTTAGACTTTTGTTCAAAAAATTAAAGGAAAAGTAGTACCTCAGGAAAACTACATAAAAATTCGCGTCTCAGTTAGCCCTTAGAGACAACGATCCCGGACAACCTGTTAACCCGATCATGGGACCGAACCAACGACCATGGAGCAGCCCTAACTATTGTACTGCATTTTCCGTTGATTATGTACTTAGCGATAGGACAAGGTCTCTTCAGCTTCTCAGGTGTTCGCCTATGGAAAAATATTAACAACAACAACAACAACAACAATGAACAAATGAGCATCGTTAGGAATTTCGTAAAAGTGTTTAAAGCCAGGCGTTTAGGTTTCGAGTAAGAGAATCCTAATTACACATACTGTTGCCTGGTTTATCCGTTAACCACATGGAAGGTTGGGAATGTGAAGGCTGACAGCAATCTAATGTCTCCCACCCACCATATTCTTGTTTCAAAGACTTACAAGCATTTTAAAGACAGCGCTTTCTATCGGAGATTAAGCCACAGTGTAAATAATAGGTAAAATGAGAAGAGTAAGAAAATATAGAATGAGAAATCGTCCTTACCGTCCCTCAAACCGATGTTTCAAATAGTCAAAGACAGCCTTCTGCATCATATCGGTCACCTCATAGCCTTTCAGACTTGGTCCTACCAATACCACAGGCCGCATCGACGGCACGACGTCGTAAGGAGGCAAATTTTCTTGCTAAAAATCACATCAGTCTAGTACTGATTTAAATTCTTGACAAAACTAAAATATCATAGCAAGGAGTGGAAAGCATCCTAATGCAGAAATTGAACAGTACCTTCTTGAAAATCAACTTCTTCTTCTCTTTGGTCGGTGGAGTCGTAACAATATTTGTCATTTTCTTGGCGATGCTTTCCTCATCTTCTAAAATCACCAATAAGTTTAATAAATCGAAGGGAAACTATCGAATGATTTATCACTTGAAGGAAAGAAGGAAGAAGAAGGAAACAAACCGGGTGTAGGCGGTGTAGAGCCTCTAGAATCGCTGCGGGGCATCATGTTGTCAAGAGCTCCCAGATTCGTTGCCGAGCTGGACTGCTTGCTGAAAAGTGCGCTAGGAAGATGCAAGGAAATATAGTAAAAGGTAGAACATACAATCGTAGACAATATCAGTGTAGTGCAATGCACCAGTGATGGTAAAATGGAAAATCGACGGAACTCAGATAAGAGAAATAGGTTTTTGAACGTAAAAAGTCCCAGTTTAGTGGCGAGGGGGCATAAATCATCTTTGAACCTAGTTAAACTGAAGCTGTAGTATAAATCACAATGCAGTACTTTTTGTTTACTGCCTATTCCTATTTTGGAAGAATCCGGAAAGAAAGACCCGCATAGTGTGGTCGTGAACACGTTAGCCCACGGACGAGGTAGCAGATTCGAACCCAACCGGAGACATCTGCGGCCTGGAGTTTTGCAAATATCTTAGAACCATTGCAGTTATAATTCACATCATAGCCTACCATGAGAAAAGAATAGAGAGTGAATAAAAAAGTAAAACATTATCCTGTAATTGTCAACTTATCACTAGTTAAAGGTTCTTGTAATACACGAACTAATGACAGTGAGAATAGAAAAAAGGACCCATTTTTTAAATAACGGCTGTATTAAAGAGAAATTAAAGCAGTTAGGGACAAAGAAGAAGGAACAAGAACAACTACAGGTTCGGTTTACATTGAGAAGTGTAGAAATCAACATTGTAAGCAACCTACAACTTGCCGGTTTTGGCGGTTTGTTGTCGAAGAGATTCCAGTTTCACTGGTGATGGAATAAATCCAAGATCATGACCTTCTTTCACTAATCGACCAATCCACCAATCGTTATTGTACTTCTTAATGTAAAGACAATGAAATGGAATATTCACTTTGAGAAGGTCTGAATACAGTAATTTACGATGCACCTTAATTTGTGAAGCACACTAATATCTCCAATGGGTTTTGGCTTGTAAATGGGTGAGGCTTGTGGTTAGATGTTTCTTTTAATGAAAGCGAAAACAATAAAGCTCCCGACATTGATCAATGCCTGAGGGATGAGCCATGCATTCGACTTCACTAAGCATCGTTTGGAGGTGATTGAATGCATATCTGGCCTTCACAATGACTCGCGGTGGCTTACCGATGTTTCTCCAGCCAGCGCTGCTATCCTCCCAGATAAGTCCGATACCATTTGCCGACCCCAGGGGGACGGAAGGCTTGGTGGGCCCTAGGTTCGAGGATCAATTCCACGTGTGTGTTGCAAGGTGCCTCCGACCACTGCGCCACACGCGTCTTTTTCTGAGAAAGGAAAAAAAAAACTGAAGAACTGACAAGCGTTGAATAACAGAAAAAGGTTCGAAGAACATTAGAAACGTATAAGAAAAACTATTCACCTCTTTGATATGCAGAAAATCTTTGACTTTAAACGAGACGGCGCATCCGTGCACGGGAGAGTCGTCGTCCAGAGAGCCGTCATACTCGACATTCGTGCAGATGGCGAACGCCACCGGCTTGTACTGAAATCGCAAATTCATCCACTAGAGTCAAAACCACAGACATTTAAACAATTGGAGATCGAGGAATCCCTTTTAAATGCGTAGAGTGCTAAGAAAACTACCACGATTAGTCAATAGGACAACTTCTCACGAACTTTTTTCGAAGTTATTCAATGGTAAGCTTTCTACTCCAGCAAAAAAAGGTATGAAAAGACGTCCTGTTATTTGCGAGGAGCGTTAAAGAACCTGACGGCCAGATAGTCGATTTCAGGGTCACAGACTTTGACAAAAAGTATGTACAACGTTTACTAATATGCTAATAGACGATCCACCGTCTGTGAATCAGAAACTTCCACTTATCAATGCCACGACGAAGATGAACACTCCAAAACGGAAGCAGTACCAACAGGTCAATCCACATCAATAGATGGATATGCTGAATCCACAACCAATATTCCGTTCGACGACGTTTGCAATGCGGACCGATCCACCACTCATGCTGGAATATGCTGGAATCATTACTGGAAGACTGAGGAGTTCTGCACGTCAGTGGATGTGCGGATGAACAACTCATGCAGACCATTCACTTTTCCACTGATAATACATCCAGTAATGATTCCAGCATAAATGAAAATAGTAGCTCATCAAGCTGGGAGAGTATTCAGTCAGCGTCACACATTGAGAAGTCAACGACAAAAGAGGATGAGGTGTTGTTCCAAGTTCCCAGCTGTCTAAATCACGTCACTAAGAACAAGGTCACTCTGGATGAGCTTAAACCTTTAAGCACATGGCTGCGCTTAAATGTCTGAAGAGCAACTTTCTCGGGATATACCTCACATAGGTTAAAGCGATGACAGTCGGAGAGCTGACAAACAACCTGGCAAAGCCAGGAAATGTCACTTCCATGTCGGAGAAGAAAAGGAATATAGAATACCGTATGCACTTGTTTGCTTGAAGGCGAAGCAACACAATCCTAGCGTGACATACACACCACTGTTCAGCGGCATTATCCAGTACGTCCACTAATTGATATGGCCACCAGGAAGACGATCAGCCATCCGGAAGAAAAACAGTAGGATCTCATTGGAGCTATACAAATACTGGATGAATTGAGCAGTTTAGTGAATTGCACACAGCTAGCCAGCCGCGTATAGAACAACGTTCCAATACATAATGAAATTGTTGCTGAAATAAATCATTTTAGCTTGATCATTCTGATTTTTGGCCATAAACCAATCCACGTGGATTAATACTTCCCCGAACTATGCCAAAACTCCACTTCCAATATATCAGAGTCGTGGGATGGAACCAGTGAACCTACAGGACGCTCACTAATCAACTTATGCAGAAACATAGTTCAGAAAGAGAATGAGTACGAAATGGAATAGGATGCTTACAGGTCACTCCAAACCTTCCATAGCTATGGGGTTAGTTAAATGGTACCAGATTTCTTTGGGAAGATAAGAAACAATAAGTTTACACATCCTTAGGGAACTGCAAGTCACTGTATAGGTTATACACGGATCTAGTAGATACTTAATGGTGTCGATTGCAGTGACGCATCGTTTATGAATTTATTACCGCCTAACGTTTTATACAATTAGGCGACGCATGTTCATAGGATGTGCGGGTCCCAGAACTTACTTCATCCGATTCGTTGCATTTTGAACGCCACCCACGTAGACGGTTAGATTTGTGCGCCAGTTCAGCTGCAGCTTTTAGGATCTGTCACCTATTTTCCTCATTGGTATCGGGACTAAAACATTTCCGAGGGCTAGATTCTTTCAGGAGGGTAGTGATTCATGTGACCGCATCGAACCTGCTCTGATGTGGCTTCCGGGTTCATTAATGACAGCAAGTGTTTTTAGTGACAACATAAAATAGGTGTAGTCAGTGTCATGCACTAGTGGTCACAAATGTATATGAATGCAGTCGTTAATAAAACAAATGATCCTTAAAAACGGACTCTCATTTGACCTCGATATGAACAGCGTCTCTTATTTTCTATTTTATTACATTCAGAAGCTCAGACGAGTTTTTTTCTTTTACTAAAACTCTTCACTATAGTGGTGGACTCGAATCCAACGCAGTGAAGTACCTCAGGAATGGATTCTATTCATGTGGTTTTCCATCCCACAGGCTTTAGCTCCGTGCAACGACGAATATTCACATTGCAAGAAACAACTGTGAACGATCGACTACAGTCATTCCAACTCTAAAGGTGAGTGCGCCGAAACGTTAGCCACAATAATGTTCTTAGTTATAACCTCGTTTGAACCCTTGAAAATAACATAATAGAACAAAGTTACTTTCAGTCAAAATTTTTGTATGAGCTCAGATGTCAGCCCTGATGAACGACGATAGGATCACTAAACTTTCTAACATGTCATGGAATTGGTGATGGAAAAGCTCTACGGCAACCTTTTCCGCTGCACAATCCTTGCCATAGACTCTAAAACCCTCGCTAGAGAACAATCACCCAGAACTTTTCCTTTTGAGGTTAGCGTTGCGAAACACCATGAAATTAAAGCCCAGTTCTAAGACATGATAATACCATCGCCGAATCTCATAGAGCTGGAAGCCACAATTTACACATACTTCTCGCAACCGATATGACATCATATCTTCAAAAGAAAAAAATTCCAAGCCAGTGGAGCACGTCGCTCGTGGTCATCCTCTCCAAGAGATGAGACCAAAGGAATTTTCGTAACTATCGCACGATCTGTTTGTGTACCCTACAAGTCGCTTATGAAAGCTGCCCTTTTGAGCATATCAAAGAGCAAGGATTAGGCACAACTGCTTGAACAAGCAGGACTCCGGCAAAGATTCCGCTGCAAGAACCACATCTTAACCGTGTCAAAGGTCACTGAAGTTTGTCGGAAATACCACCTGCTCTTAATCCTAGTTATTGTTGACTATGAAAAAGCTTTTGACAGCGTCGAAACGAATACAGCCCTATCAGCGTTCGTCGCACCAGGAGTGAACTCGTCCTACACAAGAGCTCTATCTGACTGTTATCTCGACTGTAGCACAAAAACAGTTTTTCTCCCACCCTTTACCATACCCATGGCGAAATCGCTTCGACAAGATTGAACACCTAGATTTTCGCCACAAGACGCCGGCCGCCAGCCTTTAAAAATCGTAGAAAGTTTTTCTCACGCAAGTCTGATACCGATTTCTCGACTACGGAAAGAAAGGAGTACTGGTCGGCTACGAGTGGGATTAAATCAGAAACCAAGTGTGCATTACACGGTGTCTCGAAACACTCCTTTTCACGTGTTTCAGAGTGTCGAATTTTGTTTCTTTGGTGATACTTGTCAATTGGAGCTGATGAGTAAAACGAAAGAACTTCAGAAAGGTGGCAAATAAAGTGTACAAACCAGTGAATGATTTTCCTTATTTACTGCTTTTTTGGTAAGCATATATGAGATTGCTACTTTACTCTTTATCCATAAAAGCTGATGTTTCTTCGGATTTCGCCTTTTTCAGAGCCTGGAATGATCAATTCGACTGTAATCTATTCAGCCAAATACCTCCATAACCCCAACAGAAGAAACTTTATGATTGAAGAGCAAAGTAATAGCCCCGTGTGTACTTATCAAGAAAACAGAGAATTATTGATCAATGCCAAGGTCAACAGAAGTACGGTATTCTGAATTTCCTTATTCACTTTAATCAAAAAGTCACGTCGAGCACAATCTATACAAAGTGTGCAGCTCTGAGCACGACTCCACAAGGCGCAGTCAAGACGAATTAACGTATGTCAGCACTTACGAAAACTTCAAGAAGTGTCGTGCACCTACAATGGCTGACGGCACGAAATTGCTCATAGCCAACAATTACCCGGGACAATTCGAGGCCAACGGTCAACAATCGAAAACCTCGGCCGACGGTGATCATGTCGACGACTTCTAACGAGAGATGGCATAGATGACAGTTCCCGTTAAGAAGTAGTAAAGAACGACGAAAATCAGGAATGTCAAATACACTCAAATTTATATTATAAAAATATGAGAGGTGACTACAACAGAATATGATGATGGGTATTTAACCAAGAACGGTACGGTAGCGGCGTAGTCATTAGCCTTATAGAAACAACTCCCACGTGGGGAATGACAACGAATTCGATAGGCTCTGCGAAAAGCAAGGTTTTTTTTTTGCCGAAAGTCATATCTTGGGTCGACTGTCTTGTATAAAGTTCTGTAAGAGTAGGGAGATGTTTATGGAATTATCTCAGGAAAAATGCTTTCAAAAAGTTGGTGAGAATCCGACAGGATCGATAATCCAACAATCACACAATTCAGAAATTGGTAAATGTAATATTACTGTGGGATTATTCAAACCTTATCTTTTATAAATCAATATTATGGGCTGTTAATGAACTATGTGAGAAATACATTGAGATGCTGAGTTGCTCTCAGAATTGATTATGATAGGATTCAAAACAACGCGTTTTTTCTTTTTTCCCGCAGACCTTCTCCTCAATAATTTCAAATAATAAATGTATTTCATTTCATCGTCGAGCTAACACAAGGTTGTTACCAAATATTTATTCAGCTAACGTTTCGATTTCTTCGTCTTCCTCAGAGGACCACCGACTCGGATCACCGGCTCTGAGGAGGACAAGGGGTCGAAACGTTAGGCGAATAAACGTTTGGTAAAAACCTCGTGTTAGCTTGTCAATGAAATAAGGTACATTGATTATTTATACCGAGGTTAAATGAAAGTTGGTCCAGATAAAGATTTGAGCCTGAGAAACCGTGTACGCCTATTAAGGAAAGCAATATTCGACATGAAATACACTGCAGTATAACAGGAGGCAGAATGTAAGGAAGGATACGAGAAAATATCCTTGGAATGAACTCCAGACACAAAGCTCATGAAAGCCATTCGATGACTATTAAGAGAGATCTATCACTTTATAAAGGAGTGCAGAACCTTCAACGATTGCCGATAGCACCGTTACAGTGAATGAACTGGACAAACAGCACCTGAGCTCCTGGAAACGGTAGTCACTGGTCCGAAGCCCTAATGAGGATCGGAGTTTTGCTCATATCTCATCACTCTTGTGGTAAACTCTTAGTTAAGTATTTAAAAGGTTAGGTCAAGTTGCTTCTATTTTGGCTTTATAGCATATCAATTTCTGGTTCGAGTAATTGTAGAATTACATCGCTTTTCTAGTGTACGTGCAGCGCTGGGCTTTGAGGTGTTCTACAACACAAACATGGTAATTGGCTTGGTCGATGAGCCTCAGAGACAAACTAAACTCTCGCCACATTGATACCAGGCTTAGCTATGAGAATGGAAATGCTGACAAGACCCATCGGTAGGCGACCGCTATTCACTGTACAGGCCAGATATACCTTCAATCAGCGTTGTGATTCTGGAAGTCGTATGCATTACGCATGGCTAAGGGGCTGATCAATGGCAAAGGCTTTTTCCTTTATTCGCCGAAACAAAAATAAAACTACTAGACATTTTCGACACAGTGAAAGAGCGTTCAATCTACTCGCAGATGAACAATTTACAACTAGTAAACAGCCGACCTTAGCTCTTTCAAGTTGAAGTGCGGCCTGGCGTTCGGCGTCTCGTCGTAATGTCTCCCGATTGCCGGCCTCCAGCTCCACATCGTCGTCGTGGTGGCTGTAGTTCGAGTCGGCGCTTTCCTGAATTCAGTTAAAGTTCTCACGATGTTCGTTTTGATCTGAAACATTAATGGAGCAAAATGATGGAACCACCTGAACCGTTTTTCATTTTAGAAGAAAGTGTTTGTATTAAAAACTACGCTTATTGAGAGTTTAGGATAACAACCGTGATCGGACCTCAGCTTAAAGTGTTCTGCCTAATTCAAAAGAACGGCCTCCACTTAACATCAGCATTAGAACCAATCGGTTCTAGTTTTACGGACTCTCCTCCATGAGCTGATACAGATTTTCCATGTACAACACACAATTGCATAGATTGCCCTAACGGCAAAAATGCGGTTTGCACGAATTCATATACAACATGTCTGTCGTAAGATGTACGTTGACAAATATAGTGGCTAAATGGGTAAAGCACTTTATTTCCGGGCAGCACCTAGATGGAGAGTTCAAAATCCGACGGAATACTTCCCTGGGTACACATGGAGCACAAAACCTAACGGTTATGATTTTGAAGTCGTAGCGACGATCCTAACGCAAGGATCAAAAATTTACGGCGCAAAACTCTCGAAGTATTTTGAATGAATTTCAGAAATTTAAAAATGAATCGAAAGGATGGATGCCTCACTGTCAGACGTGACTTTGTGCTGTAGCTGTGGATTATTCCTTATGAGCAGCATACGGGTGATGTCACTCTTTAAAAAACGAAAACGGCGGGCACTTCTTAACAAATCAGGGTTTGGCTTGTACACTTGACTTGGTTTATGTTGATCCTTCACTAATACTGTAAAATATTCCTCGAATAAGGTTGTCTAAAAATACGCCATGTTCTGAAAAATGGGAAATCGCCAAAGTGTTAGCTGTTGGAATGCAAAACAAAGGTTAAAAACCTCGTGTCAGGTCAAAGAAGGGACAGCTCGCAAAATTAAGAGAAGCTGTTCTATTTTACTTTAGAGATTTGGCAACCAGAACAAATAAGGTTGTCGTTTAAAAAAAGGGATTCCCGGATTTTAGACGTAACACTTACTGGTTCTCGCATTAAGTCAGTTAGCATAAGAATTCCCACCACAAGGGTTATCAGTTTTGTCAATTGTCCAGCCGGTAGATGGCGAAAAAAAGTTTTCTGGATTGAAAAGAAGTGAAACTGGAAAAGGTAAACTTCTACGCCAACGAACTTCCATCGTAGGAATGATGTTGTTATTACAACGATGCTGAGGTATTTGCAAAACTCTGGACCGCAGATGTCTATGGTGGGGAACGAACGCGCTATTGTTCTTTCCGGGAAGTAACGCGTTCACCACCACACCATGCGGGTCCGTCGTTTAGCTTGTTCTATCTCAACTAGTTCTATCGGTCTCTGTCATCAGCAATCACCCGTCAGCGGGATTGATCTGTGGAGCGCAACTCGGCAATGAACCCATTTAAGCTGAGGCTTTTAGTTATAATCACAATCACGAGTTTTGCAAATATCTCAGCATCGTTGTAGTCATATTTCGCATTATAACCTGCCATTAAAAATAGTAGGCAGTAAATAAAACGGTAAAGATGTTGCTATTAGTGCAATGGACCTGACCGTAATCCCGCACGTTTGTGGTGGAGATTCCCGTCTGCTTTATGTGAAAATCATGATGAAAAAATACTTTTATAAAGCAAAAATTTTTTTTGAAGCTTTTATAAAGTACGGATAAAAAGCTATGAAAAGTCCAATATCTCGAAACGGCCGTTCTTCTATGTGCTTTGGCTACTACCTGTACCTCTCACAACATCTTTTCTGTTCTTCATCAGCTGATTATTTCATTACTACGCAATGCGTGGATCAACAGTCACTCACTACCCCTTCGATAGCAAAGGTCGAATTTGACAACGAAAGTGCGAAGGAGGGATGGAAATCGCGAATCGAGATGAGAAAAAGAAATGGGGATGTTAAGCGACACATTGAACGCTAAAGTAATCGACAACCCGACACAACGGGGAGAAGTGATGAGACTGAGGGAAGTGACGAAAACCACAAAAAAGACGAACCCTTCGATTCCGATGCGCGAAGCCGGCCATGGCAGGCCGCTCGACGGCGCACTGAAAAGCAGCGAAAATCGGACACGCTCATCAAAATGAGGACACGATGAGGTTCGAGACAAGTCGGAGTCGAAAAGAAGGACGAAATCTGTGAGGAGCGCAATGCTCTTTTGAAAAGCAGTGAGAAAGCGACGAATACAAAACGACACGATTTGTGTGTGTGTAAGAGAGAGAGAGAGAGAGAAAGAGAGAGAGGGAGAGAGGGAGAGAGGGAGAGAGGGAGACAGAGGGAGAGAGAGGGAGAGGGGAGAGAGGGAGACAGAGGGAGAGAGGAAGAAACAGAGAGATCCTCTTAGCAAACTGAGAGTGAGAAATGCAAGCTCTGAAGAGGAATCGCCTTCGAGGATATGCACGCACTCATTCACTAAAATGTCGACATTGCGAAGAATAGTAATCGGATTCGCATGGATTGGTACTTTCCGAACTTCTCAGTCGATGTTCGCTGGACGTTTGAAGTGTTTACTGCATATTTCGATATGGGACAAAAGGACACTTTATTGGATTTCACTTGTCACTTCACCACCACTAATGCCAATTTCGCTGTAGAGCAATTCTGAAGGGCTCTGAACATTGCAGGTGACTTGTGAGGAGTTGAAAAACTCTGAGCACCACTTAATGGGACCTTCTCCGTCAGTAGAAACAACCAGGACCGAGAGTCACAGCTGGGCCAATTGACGCTGCTTCGATGGGACTTGACCTGGCTCGTCATCGATTGTTTACTGAGCACGACGAAGCTGGTGGGCGGGCGCACGGAGAAGCACAGCAGGGCCGCACCGCGACCGCCCGCCCTGTCTCCGCCGGAGGGCATGCGGCGGC
>MQTX01000039.1:782735-793666 GCA_009735665.1 Angiostrongylus cantonensis
CGCTTCGACCGGTACAGCTGCTTCTTCGTTGACGTCCAGCAGGGTGACGGATGACGGGAGCACGCACTGCGTTGAGTCGGTTGGATGACATAGAAGTGGTCCAAAATTAAATCAAAGCGCATTCAGCTGTTCTCAGTAACACGAAGTGCTAGAGAGTAAACCAACCAGTGATAATCTTTCCCATGCGGATGTTTGAAGCGTCGGCTTCCGCTAACTATCGTAGAGGTGAGTGGATGCATTTTGGTCTATATGCCATGCGGAGGTCCGGCGATGTATCAAGTCAATACTTTTGTTCTCCCAAACAACTACTGTACTAATTGCCGATCCTAACGAGACTGTGAGCGTAGTTTTGCCGAGAGGTGGAATTGAACAAGACACCAGGCATGTACTGTGCAGGACACTCTTATCCACTGCGCTATATGTCCCTGTTTTTAGATGATAATCCGAAATTCTCTTTGATGTCAACCTAATTCTTCTTGGAGTTCGTGACCACCGTATACCAAGGCTGGGTCTCGGAATTGCGTTGATAATCCAAATTTGGATAAATCTAATCCCTGTGCTCTCAGTTATTCGAATACTAGAAAATTTGATAGATATGTGGGTTTTAAACAAGGATGACTACGAATATAGCTATCATCCTTGTAGCGTGTAAAGATTTCTTCAGCGCTTCAATATGGTTCTATGAAAAACCTTCAAGTCTGTAGGATCGAAATTTTTTTGGTTAGTGAAAGCATAACACTGGTTCGGATGTAGTTACAGTATTTGTCGTCCGGTCCGAGGGTTTAATATCTCGTTCTGTAAATGAGTGCCTGTTGCAATTTGGACTCATCTAAACGGTGTAATCTTGGATGATATGAAGAATAAAACGTGAAGCTCTTGGCGTCGACCTGCTTCTTAGGAATTCTTCGTGCTTTCGACTCTATCAAGCTTGGTAGTGGTAGATGAATTCATATTTAGCATGTACATTAACTAACACCAACCAAATGGTAGATCATGTCTTCCTACCTTTAATGAGGTCCAGTATCAATTTTCGGATTACAGAAGAATAAGGTACATCGTTATTCCTGGCACGGAATCAAATCAATGACGACCATATGCATTGCAAGAGAATCCAAATACTGTGCTATACTTGCTCTAAAGATGAAATGAACCTGGACACACTGAACCCTAGTTTTGGGCGAAGAAATATTACGAAACATTGTCAGTTTGGCAGGATTTCAGTGGTTGGAAGGTGATCAGTCTCCATCGACTCACAGCTGCATGTGGTGGTGATTCGGGAAACTCTCGCACTAAGTTCCTAAGGGTTTGGAAAAGAACTTACCAATTAAGAAACCCACCTGTCGGATGACAAACTATGCTGAGGTTTGGTTCTTAGTAGAAGGCATTTGATTGAAATGTCGACTAAGTTACACTAGGTGATTTAAATCCCACCATAGGTGAAGCATTAGTTTGCAGAGCCGATTCCATGTGGTTTAGAAGAAATAACGAACTCCAAGCTGGACATCGGCCTTGCCTAGTTAGTTCATTTGTATAACAAGTTGAACAAACAGTAAATCCCACTCTTTCTACCAATATGTCACAATTTTAAGGATGGAAAATGCAATGCTTTGCTCCGCATGGCTACTGACTACTGCAAAGAGATTGAGGCAATCCGCCAATGAGGTCAACATCGTCTTGTCCTGAGGTTTGGTGAATTAAGAGTCGATTCTCTATCAGCGCATCGGAGATGCGCAGCGATCGCAACTCGTTTAAGACACACTTCCGTTGAAACGAAAAGCCAATTGTGTGGCGTCGTCGCTTCCTCAGGAAGCTCCCAAAATTCCACACAAATTCCACACAAACACATCACAATTACGTCTCAATCCCACCACGGAATCTCTTACATCTTTGACCAGTTCTATCTTTTTTTCTTTCTCACGCAACTCTGCCAAAAGGGTGGCTGGTGTTTGCTAGAATATGGATGATTCCAAAAACTACTAAGCCATTACTGTGCCCTTTGACCGCTACTGTATGAGGCGACCAAAAAGAAACATCACCTTGTCGCTCACTGTGTTCTGCACAAGACAAGTTCAACAGCGTTAAACGCTCTTGTTTCGATAAAAAACGACGAATGGTGATAAAAAAGTTGTTAGATAAGCGCTCAGCGGCAATCCACTTGGGGCAATAATTCACTGCAAGAATTAAAAGGATTCCGGCCTTAATCATTCGCTTAGGAATGTGCTATGCATTCGGCGCCACCGAGTATCGTGAAGATGAGTGAATGCATCTCGGTCGTATGAAATGATGTATCAGATCTGTGTTTTTATCCTCCCACACTAGTTCGGCACCAATTCCCTAACCCCGTATGGATGGCATTACTGGTCGTTCTGATAACGTGATGATCGACGTGCTGACCACGTGCGTTATAGGGCATTCACTGAAGGAATAAAATAGAATGCTTTTTCTTTCGTTTGAACGATTAAAATTCTCCATGGAGATGAACAGAACACACCCGGAACGTGGAATTTAATGCGACTTGTAATCGACTTTCATTTGTGTTAGTCCGAGTGGCTTTCACTGATAGATCAACAGTCGTAGAAGATTTCTTGAAGAAGGAAGGATACTGATCGGCCCTTTTTCTATAAAAACATTTGTGCGAACTTTCACCATTTGCAAAGACTCAAGCCCGTAGTTTTGGGATTCGTAATTAGAGCAAAATTACAATGTTTCGACAGGTGAAGGCAAGAAGCCAACGGATTAGAAGGCTACAGGAGGCCATTTGAATGCATAGCAAACTGATATAAATATTTATTCGTTCTTTCTTCACATAAAGTCACCCAGACAACGACACTTCCTTGGAGATCGTCACGAACGCTACTCCGACTAGAGTAAGGCCATAAGCGAGCGACAGCAGTACCAGGTTGCGGCGGCCCTGAAACAATGACATATTCGACATATACACGTCTTACTACCAAGAACCATATGCTATTCACATGAAATTAACTTGAAAATGTCACGAAAAGAATGGAGATGAAAAAAGAAAATTATGGATAGTTGGCGAATATTGATCGCATAAGATTACATCCTAAATTTTGGAGGAAGGAGGAATAACTATAGTAGACAGGAGCAATGATGTTTTTAAAACTAAATCCCACTTGAAGAGATAGGTTGACGAAAGGATGAATCAGCACTAAACTTTTAAAACTGGAATTATAGGACGCAAAGCATTCAGTCGCCAAAAAAGGAGTGATACTTTATTTGAAATAAGCTTCCCTAAGATTCTTCAAATAAGACTTGTCTAACATTTAGAATGATTAAACGGTTTCGAAAAGGAATACGGCCTATGTTTGGTAGCGTATTCATTTCAGTTACCGTAATTTCTCTGAAATACAGTATGCTCCACAGTGAGACGACCAATCCAGGCGCCATTGAGCAGATCGGATATGCGACGGCGGCTTGCAGACGGTCGATGGCGATGACGAACGACGTCATGGCGACGGCAAAGATGGCGCCAGCAGACATCGACGGCAGAATTGCGGAGGCGTTCACCCATGGATCGCTACGTCTGAAAGCCAGATGTGGACCAGCCGAAAATTCTGCGATAGAAATTCTTCTTCACTCAAAAGCAGGGTATAAACTAAAGGTCAACAAATATGTAGGTAAAGTGGTGCAATATACTTTGTTGTCTCTGAACGGGTTTTTATCAATGATGATAGGCATAGGCATGATGCAGCGGCGTTGATTAGAACATTCATTGCAAGTACATCGAACCACGTGCTGTCATCATTTCCCATTTCTTCCTCGTTTTTCCTTCGATAAGACTCCAAACAACATTTCAATAAAGTTCTCCTACTTGACAACGGTTTACTGTCACTGGGAGGCGTTCCTAGGTGTTGGACTGCGGTGTACGGTGGGGAATACACCCTCCTGCAGATCTTCTCAAGCTGAGAAGGAGCCCGACGTTTCAGTCAAAAAGCCCAGCTAGGAGCAAACCTATACCAGGATCCACCACCGTCCTGGTATCAAGGTCACATGGTGGAAAATCTCCCTCTGATCCACTAGGGCGGCGACCTGTGGTGGTGACGACCTGGAGTAGACTTTGGCCAGGTTGACCTCGGCATCCCGAGAGAGGGAGACAGAGGGAGAGAGAGGGAGAGGGGAGAGAGGGAGACAGAGGGAGAGAGGAAGAAACAGAGAGATCCTCTTAGCAAACTGAGAGTGAGAAATGCAAGCTCTGAAGAGGAATCGCCTTCGAGGATATGCACGCACTCATTCACTAAAATGTCGACATTGCGAAGAATAGTAATCGGATTCGCATGGATTGGTACTTTCCGAACTTCTCAGTCGATGTTCGCTGGACGTTTGAAGTGTTTACTGCATATTTCGATATGGGACAAAAGGACACTTTATTGGATTTCACTTGTCACTTCACCACCACTAATGCCAATTTCGCTGTAGAGCAATTCTGAAGGGCTCTGAACATTGCAGGTGACTTGTGAGGAGTTGAAAAACTCTGAGCACCACTTAATGGGACCTTCTCCGTCAGTAGAAACAACCAGGACCGAGAGTCACAGCTGGGCCAATTGACGCTGCTTCGATGGGACTTGACCTGGCTCGTCATCGATTGTTTACTGAGCACGACGAAGCTGGTGGGCGGGCGCACGGAGAAGCACAGCAGGGCCGCACCGCGACCGCCCGCCCTGTCTCCGCCGGAGGGCATGCGGCGGCTCCTAGGTGTTGGACTGCGGTGTACGGTGGGGAATACACCCTCCTGCAGATCTTCTCAAGCTGAGAAGGAGCCCGACGTTTCAGTCAAAAAGCCCAGCTAGGAGCAAACCTATACCAGGATCCACCACCGTCCTGGTATCAAGGTCACATGGTGGAAAATCTCCCTCTGATCCACTAGGGCGGCGACCTGTGGTGGTGACGACCTGGAGTAGACTTTGGCCAGGTTGACCTCGGCATCCCAGGAAACCATTATGGCTTGACCAGCAAATTTCCGAAAAATAGAGATTATGCTGGAACCCCGCACAACTAGTGAGGACGGGCCGTTCAAGTAAGTACCAAGTATCGCACTGGTACATGGACTCGCTAGGAATGCCTAGGACGACGGAAATACAGAATCCCATTGACCATCGTCAAGGTTTGTACTTAGTGGTTCCATGATGTTCTGTACAAAGACGTCTTCCAGCAGATGGACATTCCTAGCCTTTTTTAATGTAAAGATCTTCATTCTACATAATAATACAAGCGAAACAGCGGACCGCAGGTGTATGCGGCGGGGAACGAACGCGCTATTGCCCTTTCCGGGGGGTAACGCGTCTACCACCACACCATGCAGGTCCATCGTTTCGCCTGTCTCTCAGCTAATTCTATCGATCTCTGCCATTAACAATCATCCGTCAGCGGGATTGATCTGGGTCTTCATTAAAAAAAATAACTACAGCCTCAGCTTAACTGGGTTCGTTGCCGATTTGGGCTACCCACATCAATCCTGCTGACGGGTGATTGTTGATGGCACAAATCGATAAAACTAGATGAAAGACAGGCGAAACGAAGGACCCGCATGGTGTGGTGGTGAACGCGTTACTCCCCGGAAACGACAATAGAGCGTTCGTTCCACACCGCAGACACCTGCGGTCCGGAGTTTTGCAAATATCTCAGCAGCGTTGAAATTACATTTCGCAATATATACCCTGCCATTAAAAAGAGTAAGCAGTAAATAGTAAGTTAACATTGTGATTACAAGTAGATATATGCCAGAATTAATTAGGGCAAGAATTTGATTATAAAGTTCGTGTCAGGAAACTCACTTCACTATCGAATAGACTGTGAAGATAAAGACCGAAGTGCAAAGCACTCCAATGAAGAACGAGAACAAGTACGGTAGGCTCTCATCTGAAGCACCAGGATAGTCTTCCAAATGGTTCTAAAGTCCACACTTCATTACCATATCACAGAACCACATATGTTCATTCCATGTGCTCTAGATAAAGGATGACGATTATGAAATAATGATTTAAACAATGTGTGTATATCTGCATGTTTATTTATATGCACATGATAAAGGTATATGACAGGTGTTAGTGCGCCCTTAATAGGGTGAAACGAGTTTAACGCGACGTTCCTTCCCATATTTCTTCTCCCAAGTGAGCCTTCTTGTGACATTTTTGACAAAAATGGTCTTGAAGAAGTCCAAATTCTTCAGAGCGTTATCCACGCCATAAAATATTAACGACAACCACTACCAGCTCATCACGCCTGCATGAAATTGTTGACGAATGTCATGGTCAGCTGAAAGTCGTGAAAGTTTTGAGAATAGGGTAAAAGCGATATGTCAGTCATCAAATAGACTTGTTGCCTTCTAAGGCAAAATATATTTTAGGAAAAGGTGGATTCGTCAGCCATGTGCGACTCTGAGCGGCTGTTCTTCCTCGGTGGAAGACAGGTGAAAAAAGCGGCTCTGAAGAAGGAGATTCTGCCAAAACGTCAGCTACGATTGTGTTGAATGTGTGCTATTGTATGGAAGTAAACGTATGCTGTTTAACAAGTTCGCGATTGCTGAGAGAGAAAACGACGATTTTTTAAAAAGTGGATTTTTTCACTAAGGAATGTGCCTAATATATGTTGGCTGTACGATTAGCAGTCCATGGAGAAGTAACCTAGAAAGAGTAACATTGCTGGGTGCCAGAGTTAAAGGTTAAAGCCACGTAAAGCCGTAAAAAAGCTCTCGGCATTGACCAATCCCTGAAGGATGCGCCATGCATTCGACTTCATTAAGCATCGTTTGGAGGTGATTGAATGCATATCTGGGCTTTACAATGACGTCCGGTGGCCAGCCTAAGCATCGAATCAGTGCTGCTATCCTCCCAAACAGGTCTAGTATCAATGTGCCGACCCCGGAGGGATGGACGGCTTGGTGGGCCATAGCCACGGTGATCAATCCACTTGTGTGTTGCAGGACGCTTCCAACCGCTGCGCCACACGCGCTCTTTTACATAACATTACATTTACATAAAGCCTTAATGGCAAATTACCTTATGATTTGGATTTTTGCAATATTTGGAACGTTGCCGTATACCTAGTCAACATATTTCTAAGAGCAAAATAAATGAAATTGTATTAGGTACTAGGTCTAAATTATCCGTCAACAAGAAGATTCCTCTTGAATTCGCTCTGAAAGCATGAAAACGTCTTATTCGACATTATTTTGAAATAAAAAATACGGTTTGACGTGAGCCGTTTTCTTCCTTCAGATGAAAATGCCTGGTGAACCATCTACCGCTCGGTATGACAGGAATTCGTGGCAGCCGTCGGTGCTGCGCAACTGTTCGAAGCACCGCACGTGACACATCCTGAGTCCTGCATTGACTGTTCGTTTCATTGGAAAGGGACAATCAGTTGTGTCCTCTCGCTTATCCATGCCAAGAACTGCTCCATAAGAACACATATGTGCGCTCATTTATACGATCCGACTCCACATATTATGCCGACGATCTCTTTCATAAAATTTGTTGCCCCCATTCGTCATCATCTACGAAGGTCTTCAGATCTACTGTGTTCGGTTTCTATCTGAGGATATTATCATTTTTATGATAGTAATTGGACACTATGTTTACGTTTACGATTCAAAAGATGTGGATCAATACCGGCTTTGACAATCTTCGTCGTTTAGCGCCAACATCAAACTATGACGAAGAAGAAGTCGAAGCGTTCTACATGGACTTAGCGAAGTTCCACAGAGAAGACCATACATTCTTCATCATTGGGGATTTCAATGCTAAGATTGGACCAAGAAGGACGTCTGAGGAACGTCACATTGGGACCCACGGATTAGAATGGAACGAACGGGGTGAGCGGCTCTCTGAGTTAATCATGGCGACCAAGACCATCCATGGTAAGTCACAATTCCAGGAGCTCCACCTTCAACGCTGGGCGTGGGAGTCTCCCAATGGAGAGTACCATAACGAAATAGACTACATCATAGTAAATAGAAAGTTTTGCCTAACCGATTTCTCTGTTATACCAAAATTCTACACGGGATCAGACCACCGTCTCCATCGTGCAAGATTCTATTTCTCGCGAAAAGGAGAAAAAGCGGCTAAATTCAAAAACCAAAATGTCGGAACCACCATAAACTGGGACTTATTCAACTCATTAGTCAGCTGTTGGGAAGATGCCGTTGTCGACAACATCGACGAGGAATACGATCGGCTCATTCAACATCATCAGGCTAACGCTATGAAAGCTGAGAGCTCGAAAGTCACCAAGTGATGTTTGTCTCCAGAAACTCTAGAGCTAACACGCCAGTGTGGAATCCCACGAGCTGCAGGCAACCTCGAGCTAACGTCCGAGCTTGTGAAACAATGCGGATAGGCTCTAAAAGAAGATCTTAAAGAGAGAAGAGCACCAGTAATTGTCGAAGCCGCAGAGGCTGGGAAAAGTATTCGCAAAGCCCGCCGAAGCTTCCCAACTACAAGAATAAGATGATTGCACTCCGACGCCCAGACGGAACAATAACAGCGTCCAGAAAGGCAATGGAGAAAATCATCCACGAATACTACTCAGATCTCTTCGATAGCTACGTCCACCTCCCGTCATATGAAATAAAAGAGGATGGATATGTTGTACCACCGGTTCTCCCTTCTGAAATCCGACATGCTATTTCGTCGGTGAAAAATCGAACAGCACCAGGTCCAGACAGGATAAGATCAGAATATTTGAAGAACTTTCCGCCAGTCTTCGTAAACACACTGGTTCGGCTCTTCACACGTTACCTGTCTGAATGCAAGGTCCCTACTCAGTGGAAGACCAGCAAGACCGCGTTGTTGTTCATGAAGGGCGACCCACGCGACATAGGCCACTATCGCCCAATTTGCTTGTTGTCCGTCGTCTACAGACTTTTCACTCGAGTCATCCTAAACGGGGTTGACAGAACACTGGACGAAGGACAGCCATGCGAACAAGCAGGGTTTCGAAAAGGATTTAGCACGATGGACCACATTCACACGAAAACAAGGCTCATTGAAGTATCGCGAGAGCACAAAAGACCGCTCTGTTTCACTTTCATCGACTTAGAGAAGGCTTTTGATTCAATTGAGATAGAAGTAGTCATGGAAGCCCTTGGTAGTCAAGGAGTCCCTACTCAGTACATAAAGATTCTTCGTGGACTATACAACAATTTCACAACGAAGATTTCACCATTCTACAACGATATTAACGTTGACGTCAAAAGAGGAGTTAAGCAGGGCGATACAATCTCGCCAAAATTATTTACCGCCACCCTCTAGAACGTCATGCGAACATTGGAATGAGATAATATGGGAGTGAAAATCGATGGTCGGCAGATGCATCACCTTCGCTTTGCTCATGATATCGTCCTTATAACACAAGACATTAACCAAGCGGAACGTGTGCTTGCGGACGGACTTTGATGAAGCGTGTGAAAAGACTGGTATTCGACTAAATCTCAAGAAAACGATGTTCATGAAGAACGGATTGGTTTCGTTTGCCCCATTCACGCTCAACGGAACGAATATCTCCGAATGCTCCAGTTATGTCTGTGATACAGGTGAATTGGAAGCTGGTAGAGTCTATCTAAAAGACGTAGCTCCACTATAACGCTCCATCGTCTTCACTACAAGTAGTCATCGGTCTCCATGAGATGAAAAGAGTTTTTCTTAAATAGCTCTGGTACCAGTTTGCTGACTCTGGCGCTATGCCGAGGAAATCCGACATGCTATTTCGTCGGTGAAAAATCGAACAGCACCAGGTCCAGACAGGATAAGATCAGAATATTTGAAGAACTTTCCGCCAGTCTTCGTAAACACACTGGTTCGGCTCTTCACACGTTACCTGTCTGAATGCAAGGTCCCTACTCAGTGGAAGACCAGCAAGACCGCGTTGTTGTTCATGAAGGGCGACCCACGCGACATAGGCCACTATCGCCCAATTTGCTTGTTGTCCGTCGTCTACAGACTTTTCACTCGAGTCATCCTAAACGGGGTTGACAGAACACTGGACGAAGGACAGCCATGCGAACAAGCAGGGTTTCGAAAAGGATTTAGCACGATGGACCACATTCACACGAAAACAAGGCTCATTGAAGTATCGCGAGAGCACAAAAGACCGCTCTGTTTCACTTTCATCGACTTAGAGAAGGCTTTTGATTCAATTGAGATAGAAGTAGTCATGGAAGCCCTTGGTAGTCAAGGAGTCCCTACTCAGTACATAAAGATTCTTCGTGGACTATACAACAATTTCACAACGAAGATTTCACCATTCTACAACGATATTAACGTTGACGTCAAAAGAGGAGTTAAGCAGGGCGATACAATCTCGCCAAAATTATTTACCGCCACCCTCTAGAACGTCATGCGAACATTGGAATGAGATAATATGGGAGTGAAAATCGATGGTCGGCAGATGCATCACCTTCGCTTTGCTCATGATATCGTCCTTATAACACAAGACATTAACCAAGCGGAACGTGTGCTTGCGGACGGACTTTGATGAAGCGTGTGAAAAGACTGGTATTCGACTAAATCTCAAGAAAACGATGTTCATGAAGAACGGATTGGTTTCGTTTGCCCCATTCACGCTCAACGGAACGAATATCTCCGAATGCTCCAGTTATGTCTGTGATACAGGTGAATTGGAAGCTGGTAGAGTCTATCTAAAAGACGTAGCTCCACTATAACGCTCCATCGTCTTCACTACAAGTAGTCATCGGTCTCCATGAGATGAAAAGAGTTTTTCTTAAATAGCTCTGGTACCAGTTTGCTGACTCTGGCGCTATGCCGAGCTTGATTGCCCTTGTTTATTACAACATGAACCGCATATGTTGCGTTGCACGGCACCTGTAACCAGTGCTTCTTCTGCATTCCAGAGTTATTTAACAGTAACATAAAACATTTCTATTCATGAATTCCATTGTTCTAGATTGCACGTTA
>MQTX01000039.1:802408-1028767 GCA_009735665.1 Angiostrongylus cantonensis
GGTCAGGAGTTTTGCAAATATCTCAGCATCGTTCAGACTATATATAATCTTAATCTTCTTGTTCTTGTTGCAGCACCAATTCGGTGGAAACCTTTTAGGTTTCCTTGCAAAATTTGACTCATATTTACAAAGTATTGTGAAAGATAGGCATTTGAATTCAAAATTGGGAAAATGTGTGAAGGTTTTGGTCCAATTAATACAAAATTACGTTCGTTTGCAATATGAAACAATGTCCTTTCTCTGACGATTTGAAAGCTTTTTCTGGCTTAAAGTAAACAAACTTTTGTTTGAAGTTTCCCGCTTGAACATTTTGGTAAATGCTCGTTCTTTGTCAGCCCCTTTTGATTCCCATAGGATTAAATAACAAGCGAAAGGAAAATGTTATACGGATGAGTGGCAAGATAAACTTCTACTTTTAGGAAAAATTCCGCTCGTCGGTGTTCATTAGTTTTTTCCCCAAAATTTCTTCTGCAGTTTAGTCGAGTTTAACACGTGATCCGTATTCTTTCTTTGATGAGCTTACACGAGGTTGATAATAATATTTATTATCGGCTAACGTTTCGACGTCTTCGTCTTCATCAGAGCCGATGATCCGAGTCGATGGTCCACGCTTTTCTTTCGTCTCGATGTGGCGGCTTCGCCTTCGTGTCGAGTCAGGTCTTCTTCAGCTGTCCGTCTCCTCGAATGAGGCACACTCATTCAGTGGTGCCCTTTTATACACGATGCTGATGGTGGATATAACCATCAGCATCCACCATCATATATCCACCATCAGCATCGTGTATAAAAGGGCACCACTGAATGAGTGTGCCTCATTCGAGGAGACGGACAGCTGAAGAAGACCTGACTCGACACGAAGGCGAAGCCGCCACATCGAGACGAAAGAAAAGCGTGGACCATCAACTCGGATCATCGGCTCTGATGAAGACGAAGACGTCGAAACGTTAGCCGATAATAAATATTATTATCAACCTCGTGTAAGCTCATCAAAGAAAGAATACGTATTGAACAAATACTTTCGAGTACTCGAGGAATATGGGTCTGTCAATGAGAAATTAACACAATAAACGATACAGCTCAACTGGGTTCAATGCCGATTTGGAGTCCCCAGACCAATCCTGTCGATTGGTGATTGCTGATAGCAGAGGCCGATAGAACTAGCTGAGAGACTGGCGAAACGAAAGACCCGCATGGTGTGGTGGTGAACGTGTTACTCTCCAGAAAAGACAATAGCGCGTTCTCTCCCCGAAGCATACACCTACCAGGTTCGGAGTCTTGCAAGTGTCTCAGCATAACTGTGGTTGCATTTCGTATCATACTCTGCCGTGAAAAATTATAGTATGCAGCAAATAAAAAGTTATTAATGAACGATGTGGTTTTAGAACTGAGAAAGAAACAGGTGACTTGTGGAGTTTACTAAAACCATGATGTAGTGAATGAAATAAAAAAAACACTCGGCGTTTTGCTCATTTCTTCGGCTTTTCGATTCTCCTTTCTTTAAAACGCGGCTACCTGAATACTACGGAAGCAGGACAAATGATTATCCAGTGTTATCGAATGCGATATCCAGATGGTGTAGCTGGGATAAGTTCACACAATCTGAGTGACACAAAAACCCAGGTTCCGATCAATGTCAATGAACTTGAGTTTGAGACATTACTCGGATGTCATTTGCGATCCCGTACACAACAGAAGGGCTACAAACCCACCGGCTGGAGCTCTCATGAAGACCGTAAAAGATCCTAGAAGAGTCCCTACGAAGCAACTCTTATGCACGGCGAACAAATGGAGACTTTAATTGTGCAAATTTAGATCACTAAACGATCGATAAAAGGACAACTGATAGACGTAAGGTTATGGCCACTAAAAAACCGGAATGTGGGGCATATTCCATATAAGTGATGCTGACCTAGACAGGGTTTCATGTATGAGTCACATTTGTCTCATACTATTTGCATTTTTTAAATCAACAACTTACCCGATGATGAGAAGTGTAATTCCCATGTAATTCAACGCGAAACTTGCCGGATAAGCTGCCGGTAGCCCGAAAAGGCCGTACCTAAAAAGAAGAATTCTGAATTTTTGTCTTCATTCTCCTATGTACTTGATTCTTGGCCGGATACTTTGTGATTTAGAAAACAAACATATAAAAAGTTTTAATGTATGATCGCAAAAATAAAGCTTAATAGCTACCATGGTAACGACGCACTGTCTGCATTTTTTTATGTGGCATCACTTTATTCTACTCTACTGCGATACTTGGACGGAGTTCAAATCCTGGAAAAAAGCGCGGGAAGAATGAAATTTTGAGCTAAAATTCTATGTACGGAACGAGTTGTACCGTTCCCGCAAATAGATTGCCTGGTTTTTTGTTCGAAGATTGGTTGTTCGTAGAATAGTGACTGTTATCTTGGGAGAAACCAAGTCTACACCTAGCAAATTTTTTCCGATCCGCAAGGCGGGTGCCTATAGAGAAAACGTGGGAATGCTCAAAGACGGTTATCCTTGAATTGCAACGGATATTATGCTCGATGTGTATGAAAAGGGAGATCAGACGAATAGCATCTAAATCTACACGCGATTTCGACTATTTCCATGGACGGCGATTGCAGGAGAACGGAGCGAACTGTGAAACGGCTGTGACTAGCACAACATTTGAAATCCAGGAGACGTCAATATTTGCTGAAGGAACACAGCAGCCCAGTTCCCTCGTTTGGCACACTCACTTTGGTTCCTGTGAGGGAATTCTGAAGAGATGATATGGGAATTTTAGCCCAGAGCCGTACTAGTGAGTGCAGACTTCGGCTGTCCAAGTAGAACGATTTCTTTTTTTTTATCCATTCAGTTTATTTTCCACGCCATTTTTATCATTGTGTTACCATCAGTGAAATGTTTGTACATTTTCACAGCGAAATTAAATTTTTAAGCACTAAACCCTGAATGAGTTTGATCAAAATATTGTTGTAATAGAACAAAATTGTATAAACTCACCACAAAAAATGTTCTCCACTAGGGAAATTCTCGCGCTTGATGGAGAAACGGCAAATAGCATTTATGCTGTAACGCTGTTGTAATACCTCACCTTGATGTTGCCCATCCAGTCAGGCAAGACAAGGTGTTCCAGACGAGAATCGAAAGCGCCATTCCGAGGCGATTCATGATCTGGATCGCGAACGCATTGGCTGCAAGGAAAAGTTATCGGGAGCACAGGATCACGAGATCTACAGAACCCACCAGTGGCCCAGAGGGCTCCTCCGACCATGGCGAATCCGTGTAGAGCTGGAAAGCCTAGCGCCGCATGCACCACCGTGCTCGTCACGAACCCACCAACGCATAGGAAGAATTGAGCTGCGAAGCCTTAAAGCAGTCTCTACAAAACTTTCGTCTTTTCTTGTTTGATTCGTGACATTTCGTTGTTTTTAGTGATCATCGATGTAAATTTTTTCACATTTTTAACATATTCGAATGTAGCTTAAAATTATGCCGTACTCTTGTACTGCGTAGTATTTTAACCTAGTCAGCACTTTTTGCCAAGTCACCGCATGAAAAATGAAAAGATACACAGTAGGGGCTAATTTGAGCACCAAGACGTTCAAGCTCGTTATTCGGTTAGAAGTTACCATCTAGAAGCCAGGTCAAATGAAAATCTGGGACAGGGATGGTCATTATTTCTTAATTATTATAACGTGATCCAACACAGCATCTATCACCCCAGGACGTCCAGCATTCGATTCCTCTCTTCGTGTTCTCCATCAGCGGAGGTCATCGAATTTTTTTTTTGAATGGTTTCAGCCGTTAATTGAGAATTCTTTTGCTTTCACCATAACGTCATTGAATGCCGTTGAACGTCGAGTCCACAGATTGCTGCGCTGGCGCTTTCGTACTTGGATTGTGGGGAGGGCCTTGTCTCTCATAAATCTAGTATCACTATCTTTACACCAGAGAGATGCCAAGCTTGGTAGTTCTGGAGCAGGGTTAAAGCAGAATCTGGGTGAGTTGGGCTGTTCACTTCTGGGTGAGTTGGGCCGTTCCACTCCACGGGATCGCTTGCACTGCGTTACCCGCTCGAAGTGTTGCCATCAGCACGATGCAAATCAGTAAAGGTAATAAACAAATGTTTTCGGATTCATGAAGACTAACGGACCAATGTAGTGAATACTTAAGGACGAATTGGTTCGGCTATCTAAGGATTTCAAGGCGAAAACTCCACACATAGATAGACCTGTGCCATCCATGACGTCAAAAGTAAGAGTTTATCAAATCCATTATTGCCGTCTATGACAACATGCCGTAAAACCGTTGCTCGACCAGCTCTTTCAACTTCACAACAGCTTCTTTAAAGACCAATCTCTACTCCTGCTTAAAGCCAAAGATCACATGAAATCTCTAGTGATCTTATTACAGGAGAAACAGAAAAGAAAGGCCGACATGGATGCGCTCAATACTGGAGTCCGCATTATTAGCCGTGGAATGTTGAAAACCGCTGAAGGTCTTGAAGTGCAAAAAAGAGGGCATTCGTAATTACCGTCCGATCTGTTTATTGAGTACTCCTTGCAGTGTGCTTATAGTGATCTTCCACCCAGCAATGACAGGAATATATTGAATCGAACCGCTTAAAATAGCAAATTCTTAACTGAAGAATGGATCGTGACGAGACGTACTGCTATCATCAGCCCTGCTTATTTCAGCGTGTTCTTTTAATATGCCTGCGAAAAATGGATACAAAATGCACTTCGTGTATTATCCTAGGATACAGAAGTAGGAGTACTTCTGAAATCCCGTGCCATTTTGCTCTGAGGAAAGTTAGAATGCACCGTGGGCACAATGAATGAGATGCACTGCATAGGAAAAGGATGCAGTTGACGGCTCCACCAGCGCAATAGCTCTGGACATTTTCGTGAACGAAATTTTGTTATTAGCAATTCGCAATGTTCTAGACGGTAGCCACGACCGAAAACAAGAGACATTGTAGCTTTGATCATGAGCAACCGATAAAAATAACTCGAGAGATGGCAATAACGTGGCATTAACCAATTAACAACTTTGAAGTGATTACAGAATTGTTTAGAGGTTGCTACGCAGTATAGTTGTAAGGGATTAATATGAGTGTAGGGGTACAGCACAACTTGTTCAAGTATTCAACAATTTGTTCGAAAAAGTTTGACAGCATGAGTTTACGACTGCGACTTCCTCCTTAAGGGTAAGAAAATCATGATTTCTCCAAGTGGATGATAACAAGGGATGTAAGGAGGTCATGTAACACCACTGAGAGAAATAACTTGCGCTATAAACCTGCTAAATTTCCTTCGACGACATCAACGTACCACTTATATTAGAAAAAAAGACATGCTGTCCAGCTCGCTAAATTCGTAGGTAGTTGCTGAAACGGGTGGCCCACCCTTCCAGCAACGTCACGATAGCTGAGATCGAATTGGAAGTTTTCAAATGGAAGCCTAGCTTAGAGCAGACCTATCTCACATTTCTATAGAACTGTGCGTAAGCTACTACCTCACCAAAATCCTTAAAAGACTAGGTTCACATAAAAAGTGTGATACTCTTCGTGTTCCTCGTACCTTTCGGGTAAGCAGATCTCAAATGGGTCTCTAAGGCGTTAACAGAGGCCAAAGCGCTTAGCTGAATATTGCCATAAACCTACTTCGAATGTAAAGTTTAAAAAAAAATCGAGACGGGCTCCTGCACCAACTCAATATTGTACCAATTAGACTCACTAAGGCTCATAAATTTAGTAACTCCCACGTCCGACTTTCTATTAACCTCAGCATTGGTGGAATAATTCTTTTTAAATTTCATAAATTTAAATCATAAATTTAATCCCTGCAGGATATCCCGTCTTTAGAATAAATGAATTATTGTAAAAGTAAATAGTAAACCGTCTCCAGCGGCAACCCTTTTGATGGGTACGAAGACCGTTCCGAAGAGAAACGATGCCACAATAACAGCTAACAATCCAGTCCACATGGTTCCTTTTATGAAGACCTAAAAACGGAAGGATTGCAACATAAAGTAGCTTCAAAATGCCACACATACTGTAATTTGTTTGCAAACGGCCACATACAGTACCGCAAATATTTCACAGATCACCTTCATTTGAGTGATTCAAATCACAGTTTAGTGAAGAGAACACGTATCAGTCCACAGCTTGCAGATATTTGGGCTATAAGGCGGACCAAAAGCAAACATGTTTTTTTTCATCAGAGTTCGGCGGGTGCAAAGAATAGACTCCTTGTCTCTGCTACACCAGGGCTAAGTACATCTTACATAACACATTCATTTTCATAGAGGTTCGGTGATACTTGTAGAAATGCATTGCGAATGGCATCATTCTCGTGGATGGGAACAAAAGACTTCAATCAATTGACTCTACAAAATAGCAGGATGCAGTCAACAGTGGCTCCTAATAAATAAACTCCACATCAATCCCTGAAGATCCTAAGAATTAACCTGCAATTAACCTCGGTTCCAATAGCAGGGTCCAGTAAGGTGCTCTATTATTTGAAAAATTAGAAATGAAAAATGAAACATGAAAAACTACGATGCAATGTGTCTTGATTGAAAGAGCAGTTCATACGACTGTGTAGGTATACGACAGAGATAAATGGAGAACTCAAGCACAGGAATACAAGTCAGTTGACGGAGAAGATGTCTCCTAGCAAGAATGAAATAAGTTTCTCTTAAAAAGAAAATGGGATAAATATGCTCTATGTCTATTCTACCCGTAGGCAAACCACGTAAAACTATGAAACATTATGTTCGGTGACCACACGAAAACGTTTTGGTTGGCGCTAGCCTGCTGTACATTTCTTGCCACCGCGACCAGTTGCTTGGAAATTAATGTCCGAATTGGGGTTTCATTTCCCTTGTATATGTTTGGAAAATGGTTTTGGTTTCAGACTACGTACTACCGTATAATATTTCAAAGCTCATTTTATGCATTTCGCTCCATTTGATTAAACTATAACATAAACTTTTTTTTTGCAAATTTTAGCGCTTAATATTTTAGGTGTAAAGATATCAAATTCGACAGATACGCTAGAAATGTAGATTCGGACGTACGCACTGCAAACGGCACGAAACAGTACTGAGGTTAGGGCCAAGAGTGTGTTAACGAACACTCAATGTAATGTTGGCATGGATAGGTTCGGTTCGTTATTCGTTATTTGGAATTTGATAAAGGAGGTTGGTGAACTGCTTCTGCTTTTGACGAAGATGAGCTGAAGGGTTTGGCGGAGGCTAGCATGCACACAGCTGTCTAAGAGTCTGAGGAAGAATTTAGAGCAAGCATCCCACTTCGGCGCATCCAAAAAATTGGGAAGCTGAAGAAGCTCAACGAATGGATACTGCTTGAAGTGGATTAAAAATTTAAAAGTCGTCGTTTTCAAGCACTATTTCTGTGTAACCAGACGCGTTTTTCCACCATATTTTGTTGTGCGACGACATTTGAATCCTCTACCACAACTGGTGAAGATCGACTCAGTGGTTCGGCTGCAGTGATGGCCTCGTAGTAATTTATGAAGCTGACACCAAAGAAGGCGATGATGACCGTTTGGTGGACTACAGCCGATTGATCCATCACAGCTTCCTGAATCCGGATAAAATGATTACATTTCATAATTAGGCCCAGCAGTTTGTCAAGTTTACCAGACACCTCAATGCCTAAGCCATTTATTGGTCAGCAGAAGTGAACCAATAATTCTCAGCGATAGCTAATGGCGACGGATCGTTGAACCGATGCGGTAATGGTTGAAAAAGCTGGGCTGCGAAACTCTCACCTCATCAACCACACTCATCAGACCTCTCGTTGACCCACTACACTTCTTCAAGCATTGCGATCAACTTCTGTACGAAAATGCTTCAGAAACAAAGCTAAGGCCTATACTGTCTTCAACGATAAGAGGCAGAATTTCATGCAACTGGTATAGATGAATTTGTTTCTCATTAGCAAAATATGTTGGTTCCGAATGCCTTCACCTTGGTTAA
This sequence comes from Angiostrongylus cantonensis, assembly GCA_009735665.1. NCBI lineage: Eukaryota > Metazoa > Nematoda > Chromadorea > Rhabditida > Metastrongylidae > Angiostrongylus > Angiostrongylus cantonensis. Next base: position 810,407 of record MQTX01000039.1, read on the forward strand.
TGAAGTTTATTTCATGCTGAGATATGTCACTTTGGAAATATAGGTTGGAATCGATCATTAGTTAGCAGGAAACCGGCTCTTCTAGTTTGCACGATGTCGCTCGCAAAGTTTTCAGCTTATGCATTTTGTCGATTTCCTGATTTGAGAAATCATAGCAAATGGTTCCATCCATCGTTCACGACAAAGTAATCGTATAATTCTTTCGGTGACAATTTGCCTTCGGGAGGTGTTCCATACGCGCATATTCCTGCGCAGATTGCCGTTATAGCTTATTTTTAGACGAATTCCACAAAGTGAATACGGAAGGGACCGATTCTTCCAGGCACAAGGAGCGTAAGATATCTTCCGTGTCGTATTTCATACCGTGGATCCGCTTCAAATAGCGTCTTCAAGTGGTCATCGTCGATAAGGGCAAGTCATCCTTAGCGATTAACATTTTCAACAATCTCATATCAATGTGTCGTTTTCTTTTTCAGCAAATGCGAGGTTGTTATTCAGCACACCATTACGTCCGTCACACAGAAAACACACAACGCAACGGTAGCTGACGTTTTGGCAGTATCGTAGTGGCCAGAAGGAAAGAAAACGACACATTTATAATCCATTGCCGAGGTTAACAGAAAGTCGATCTTGGGAATCCCATATCAACAGTTTTTCAAGCCAGCTTTCATTAAATATTGGCAAGAATAATCAATAGCCTCTTTGAATATGAAGCAAGCACGAGGTTGGTAAAAAAAAATTATTTGCCTAGCGTTTTAACGTCTTCGTCTTCCTACAGCCGGAGTGATTCGAGTCAATGGTCCACTGCTGAACAAGCACCACATTGAAACAATGAACAGGCATGGACCATAGAATCGAACCAATCCGGCTCTGAAGAAGACGGAGACGTCGCAACGTTAGTTGCGCAAATGCTTTTATCAACCTCGGGTTTGCTTAATAGTCGAAGGAAGAATCCCACATCACTCACGATGTTGAAATCAACGTAATAGCGAAAAATGCTTTGTGTGATTCTCCAATGAATGCAATTCTTCTATTGTTAGATTTCTTCTGGCTTAATTAAAAAAGTGGGTTTACAAGGAAGAAATTACTTCACTATGTGTTCTTCCTTTTTTAATTTTCTTCCATTCCACTGAAGCAAGTTCGAAGGAAACTAATAGGGGACGAGAACATTCTAAACTCTTTGGACCAAAGTCTCCTTGAAATGATTCGTGGAATTATCACTGAAGAAATGTATTGACCAAAAATGGCTCCTAAAATTTTCCTTATGATTCCGGAAATTTCTAACAACTGTACAAACCAGGGTACTAGCTTGGACAAAAAAAAACGACGTGGAGAGCAAAAAGAGTGTTATATCAATTATCATTTGGACGATATATGTAGAGCCTGAGATGGTTGGGCAAATTCTGATTAGGGCAACATAAGTGGAGAGAAATGGCTGGCCTGTCTAACCAATGTCATATCGAAAACGTTTGAAAGTAATTGCCTTGGTGAAGGTCTTGCCGTGTAGTAAATCTACATAAGGCTTCGAGAAGAGGGAAACTCTAACTTTCCGAGATAAAGTTTTGCTCAGTGACATGTGAGAGGTTAGAACAATCAGAATAGATTGTGAGTGAGACAGCCACTGCTCCCATTCAGAAGTTGGGTTATCTTGAAAACATTTTGGTTAGGATTTCGAGTGCATGGAAATAGCGGCGAATGCACAAGTGAAGTGACTCCCTCCGACCAGTACCTAGTTTCTGAAAACTGCATGATCCGCAGATTAAATCTGCATAATCCTCGTCATATGACAATGTTGGACCGTTTTACCTAACGTTCTGAGAGCAAAATATTGGCGAGCCGAACGAAACTTATGGAAAATCTCTCTCGGCCAAAAAAAACCGCTTCTCCCTAATCATTCATTAAGCCTGGGTTTGACAGTGTTTTAGAAGGTTAATAGTCGCGTGATGCCTGAAATCAAGTAATTCGTATAACGGTTAAGAGTGCAAAAACACGGGCATAGAAATTTATTACAGACGAAAACGGTCATGGTATCACGTCTGTACGAACTCTTTGGTGAGGTTACACGACCTCGTTAAAAGGCATGTTCATTTTCATGACTAGGATTTCATTAACATTGCCTTTCTCAAAGGTTTTCGTTTTCTAAGCGTGAGGCCATCTGTGAGCTATTCAGAGAGGATTTTCAAAAGGTTGCCTCAGCTTCAAGCAAATTTATTTATTTATATGATCTTATAAACCGATCTTCTTCGCTGACGCGAGGTTGGTATAGATCCTCCTTGTCGTTGTCGTTGTTGTCGGTGTTGCTCGTCGATGGTTGACGTTTCGGCGATTTCGCCTTCCTCAGCGCCTGGACGTTTTTTATATGAGAATACTTCAATTATTCGGTTAAAAAAGACCAAAGTATTAGTGAAGATCAAACTTTTAAATAGATGCCATATTGAACATAGTGGTGTTATGAGTTGGACTGGCCCACGAGTTGTTCACGTGGGGTCGCAAGGCACACCCCGGGGTCAAAATATCATTTTGAAATAGGGCGCCAGGTCACGTGTGATAGTGAGGCATTCGTCTTTCCGGTTCATCTGTGGATTTTCGACAGTTATCCAAAACGCCACAAGAGTTTTGCGTGTTGATGTTTTCGATTCCTGCGCCAGGATTCGCACAGTCACTTCAAAATCATCGCCGTTGTGCTTTTGTACCCTATGCGCACCTAGAGGAGTGTTTTGACGTATTTTAACTTTCCCAACCAGATGCTCTTTTATGCGGGCACAAAGTGGTCCACCCGTTTCCCCAATGTATTCCTCACTGCATGCGTTACATGAGATCAAGTATATTATACCTGAACTCATGCAATCCCCGTCTCTTCTGTTAGGACGGATCACACAGTTTTCTGAGCTGCACAATAACAGAGGCAGTTGCGGACTAGTTGATGACGTAGGGAATTTGGTGGGTGGTCCATAACTGCCACAAGACCACTTTTCCAAGGCACCTCTTAATGGCGTAACTTACTTCGCTTGACGTGAAAGGTACCTTAAAGGGATTTCAATTAGGTTCAAAACATTATTTTGGGGAATATATCTACATTTTTGTTTAACCCGAGTGGCTTATGATTCGTAGCCATCGGAAGTGGCTATTTTTCGTACCAAGTATAGCGATTCCTTCCTTTACCCTTCTTCTGTGCATACATTTCTAGCTTTTCGGCACGTTTTTGATGAGTGCTTTTTTCATTTGGGAAGAGTGAGTGGAGAGGTAGTGCGCTCGTATATTTTTGCTATTTGGATTACGATGGCCATTTTGTTATATACGCACTTTCTAAAAGCTTTATTTGAATGTTATTTTTATTTGAATGTTCAAGAATGGAGCCAGCTTTCGGCTGGTTTTTCCCCAAATTGTGCAGGTCGATGGGATGTTGCTTATTTTGGCTGGGGACATCTTCAAGCCTCCTCGGAATGAGGATGAGAGTAATAGCGCGCTTTGGGCCAGAATTTTGCGCTCCGCGCTCTCCTCTAATTCGTTCCGAGTCCTTGTTGAGTTTCTAGTATACGAGGAAAACAGCACTAGACATCTTTTTGTTGATGTGGCTTTTCTTTGTACTGCCCTGCTTTTAAATACGCAGTTCTTCGAGGAGTGCGAAATTTATAAGTAGAATAAGTGTTCTGGTTGTGACGGTTTTTCATCACGTTAGAGCGTTGCAAAACCTTATGGATTTCATTACATTCGAACTTTGTTTTTTAAATAAAATTTTGCACTTTCTTTTTTACATTTGCTTCATTTGTAATGCATAGAGCCGGATGTAAATCCCTGCGTTATTTTTTTTATTGCTGTATTAACTTTTCTTCAATTATTTTCCTTTTGCATAATTCCGGACCGTCTCGGCCAGGGACCAGGCCGATGACGTCGTATCTTATCATTCTTCCTTGCATGATCAAGTCTTCTATTTAGGATTCTTATGCAAGTGTACGTGCATTGTAGGCACAGATCGTCACCATAGTTCTTCGTGATCCAGGCAGCTTCCATTGGCGTGCCCATTTGGGGTACTTTCGGAGTCAGAGGAACGAAGCCCGTTCCTTTTACTGCGTTCAACATTTTGATACCCACACATAGCTTGCCGGGCTCTAAACGTGGGAGCTGGGTATACTCACGGGTAGCTTGCCAGGCTCTTTCAGAGTGGACATAGAGCTTATTTGTTGGAGGCGTCTCCTAACCGCCTTCCATATGCTTCCCTGTCACTTGATAGCAGGCTTTTGGCCGAATTGACTCGTAGAATACAATCCACATAAACTAGAACGTACCCACGCGCGCGCACGAGTTCTTATAATCATGCAAATATCGAATTTCGTTCGGAATTCGGAATAGCTATGACCATAGAACACCAGCCATTAAATGGAATAACTTAACTTAGAAGCTTAACTGGGTTCGCTGCCGATTTGATCTTCCTAAATCAATCCCGTTGACGGGTGATTGCTGACGTCGCTGATCAATACAGCTAACTGAGACACAGGCGAAACGAAGGATCCGCACGGTGTGGTGGTGAACATGTTAGCCTCTAGCAAGCGTAATAGCGTTCACCGCAGACACCTGCGGATCGGAGTCCTGCAAATATCTCAGCATCTTGCGGTTGTATTTTGCATAATACCCTGCCCTAAGAATTATTAGGCAGAAAATAAAGAGTGAACAGCGTATGTTCTTTTTATTTAATGCAACCCGCCTTTAACATCTACTGTGCGAATCCTGCACTTCTCACGTTCGATTCGCTTCTTCGCGTTCATCATGTGCAAAGGTCTTCCAAATTTTACGTGTGGATTCGGCTGCTACTTGAGGATTCCTATCATCTCGAATGTCTTTGACTGGTCGAGTCGATTTTCTCTAACGTCCTGGGATAGGCGAGCTGGAGCGTTACGATTTGGACTGCAGCGAGTGCTTTTTCCCGGACAAGTCCGGTACCAATTTCCGGACCGCGAAGAAATGAGAGGCTTTGTGAGCTCAGAGCGGATTCGATGCAAGACTGCGCTCGTGCCGCTCTGCATCACTGCCAATGTCGACAAGTCGACTAATAAACGTTAACAATTGCATCACTCTGCTTGCTATTATTGTCCAAAGGGCATTAGGCGTACAACAATAAAAAGGGCATTAGGCGTACAATAACAAAAAGGACACGAAGATGTTTGCGACTTCCGCCAGCTGCTCTTTGAGCTCGAAAGGATTTCGAAACAGTAGCCGATGAATGTTTTCGGTAAAGAAGCTGGACCGGTGCCAAGTACCGCCTTCTCCAAAAGCATATAAATAGTCTCGTGAATTGCTGTTCGGGCTCGCCCTTGTCAGGCTTCTTGAACCATGCTAAATTAACGCCTTGATAGTAACGCCGCTTCAAGCCATAATGTTTGCTCATCATCCAATTGGCTTGATTGTAATCTATTCTACAGCTCGCATAATCGTTTCATTCACAGCTCCTTCCAATCCACCTAGGCGCTAATAATGTTTACTAAAATGCTCTTCCAATACATATTACAATTCCATGATCGCTCTCAGGCACTCTAACCAACATTTCTTCATTCCTATTGCTAAATCATCCTTGAAACCGCTATTGACATTCTTGCCCTGTGAGCATGTAAACCTTAAATCGTTCATAATTGTAGCAATAGTCTTACACAGAGGAACTCCCCAACAGCCAATGTGCTATTACTCCACATGTGTTTATCTTGAACTAGGGTGAAGGAAAAACTTGAAAATAGAAGCAGACTCGAATATTTGTCTTCTATGGGTTAAACGTTGAGTTTCAGACGGTGCCAAAAGAACCGTGTACGAAACCAGAGTTGTATCCGACTAGGATAAAAAAAAAAGGATAAAGCTCTCGACATTGATCAATCCGTGAGGGATGCGCCGTGCATTCGACTTCATTGAGCATCATTTGGAGGTGATTGAATGCATATCTGGCCTTTACACTGGCTCGCGGTGGCCTACCGGTGTATCGAGCCAGTGCTGCTATCCTTTCAGACAAATCTGGTGCCAATTTGCCCACCCCGGAGGGATGTAAGGCTTGGTGGGCCACGGGTGCGGAGATCGCTTGCATGTGTGTGTTGCAGGGTTCGAATCCAGTGCCCATTGAAGTGAGTTCGGCGCTCAGCTTTGGAGTGCAAACTCTTTTTCATCCGGGAAAAAAATCACTGCCGTTGTGATTTTGTACCTTATGCGTACCTAGAGGAGTGTTTTGACGAATTTTAACTTTCCCATCTAGTTGTTCTTTTATGCGGACACAGAGTGGTCTATCCGTTTTCCCAACATATTCCTCACCGCACGCGTTACATGAGATCAATTATATTATACATGAATTCATGCAATCCCCGTCTCTCCCGTTAGGACCATTACTTTAATGTCGATACATAGAGGATTGCTTCATCGTCTGTTCCACACAAGAGTATATGGATGTTTGCTAAACTGACAGTCAGAGTATACAAAATTTACAGGAGGGAAACCAACTGAGAACTGGCCATCCAAATAGAGCTCTCAGAAAGTGGCTACATAACAAAATGGTATCGTAAGGCAAGTAGTAAAAATATACTAGTTCACTGCCTCTCCTCTCATCCTTAGCACATGAAAAAACACATCAAAATATGTACTGTACGACTAAAAATGTGTGCACAAGGGAAGAGGAAAGGAAGGAATCGCAAAACCTGGCACAAAAAATATCATTTCCAATGGCTACGAAGTAGACGCCACTCGGGTTAGACAAAAGCGTAGGGTGGTTTGCCAAAATGTTTCGAACGTAAGTAAGATTCCCTTTAAGCTACCCTTCATATCAAATGAAGTAAGTTACGCCATTAAGAGATGCTTAAGAAAAAGTGGCCTTGAAAATTATGTAACGATTATTGACATCCCACCCAATACCCTACGCCGTCAGTTAATACGCAACCGTCTCTATGATCGTTGGTGCAGCTCAGAGAACTGTATTCCCTGTCCTAACGGGAGAGACGGGGATTGCACGAGTTCAGGTAATACTTGATCTCAGGTAACGCATGCGGTGAGGAATACATTGGGGAAACGGGTAGACCATTTTGTGTCCGCATAAAAGAACACCTAGATGGGAAAGTTAAAATACGTAAAAACACTCCTCTAGGTACGCATAGGGTACAAAAGCACAACGGCGATGATTTTGAAGTGACTGTGCGGATCCTAGCGCAGGAATCGAAAACATCAACGCGCAAAACTCTTAAGGCGTTTTGGAAAACTGTCAAAAATCCACAGATGAACCAGAAAGACGAATGCCTCACTATCACACGTAACCTGGCGCCCTATTTCAAAATGATATTTTGACCCCGAGGTGTGCCTTGCGACCCCACGTGAACAACTCGTGTGCCAGTCCCACTCGTAACACCACGATGTTCAATATGGCATCTATTTAAAAGTTTGATCTTCACTAATACTTTAGCCTTTTTCCAACCGAATAATTAAAGTGTTCTTACATAAAATACATGCAGGCTCTGAGGAAAGCGAAATCGCCGAGACGTCAGCCATCGACCAACAACACCAACAACGACAATGAGGACAACGAGGACCTGTAAAACTCCGGCCCACTCCGGTGTCTGCGGTTGGGAACGAATGCGCTGTTTTCTTTTCTGGGAACTAGCTGAGAGACAGGCGAAAGGAAGGACCCCATGGTGTGGTGGTGACCGCGTTACTCCCCGGAAAGGACAATAGCGCGTTCGTTCCCAACCGCAGACACATGTGGTCTGGAGTTTTGCAAATATCTCAGCATTATAAAAGTTATATCAACTATCAATGTCGAGCTTTATAGAAAGTCGGTCTTTTGAGTTATTAAGAGCTGTCGTAGGCTCGCTTAATAGTCCTGAAGAGGAACGAACTTGCGATGGCACATTAGCCACATCAACTAGATTCTGGCGCATTTTTGTGGGTTTGATGAGGAAACAAGATGTTTATTTGATATTCCTTGACCGTTATTGCATCTCACCGAAAATGTGACTATGAAAGACATTTAGACAATTAGTCTTCTTCACACGGGTTAATCATATAGGTAATGACATAAATAAACATCGAAAGTGAAAAAAGTCATGCCTTAGGTTACAAGTAAACAAAATATCCGAGAAGCATTCACCTGAAGACAAGTCAAGACAACTTTCACAGTCGCACAACATCGCTAAGAAACAAGAATAAGTGAAAGAGATAGGCCCACACACGAACAACAATAAGCATTCAGAGATGATTGTACAAGAAGTGAGGGCCACTCACAGGAACAACCACTCTTCATGAATTTCAGTTATTATTGTTGACACAGAGCAAAACCCCTTCGGATACAGTGAACAACGAATTGTACTCTGGAACAGTGTCACAGAGTCACGAATTTCGACAATCCGACCATAATCGTCCCAAGCAGCGTGACCGACATGGCGGTGCCAAGAAACGCCATATTACGCAGCCCCTCAACATTTCAAAACAATCTCTCGTACTTCAATCTAGCTTCCAATTTTTCATTTACTTCAAACAATACAGTCTTTCAGCTTCGTATTTTTCTTGAGTCAACATACCTTCCAAAGCTTCACCGCGTCACCGTGGCTGAGACCGTGGCTGAGCGGTATTCCTAGGTGTCAGGCTGCGATTTACAGCTGAGATTTTCTCTCTGAGCCGGGTCCCTCAAACTGAGAACGGTCCGGCATTTCCATCAGCAAGCCCAGGTAAGGGAAAACCTATAGCGGGACTCACCACCGTCCTGGTACCAAACTCGTCTCAAGGTGGCAAAAGTCTCGCTGATTCACAACGTCAGCGACTACGTGTAGTAGTGGTGACCTAAGGAAGGCTCCGGCTAAGCTGATCTCGGGAATCAAGGAAACTATACTGGCTTAACCAAGGAAGTCCAGCTTCAGTACTCCGGACACTGGGCACTCTGATCTAAGACGTCAGGCGGCGAGACAACCGCTGAGAGCTGATGAAATCTCGGGTCTCAGAGGACGTCATTGGAGAAGGAGAGAACGAGTCACGACACGCCATGGAAACTGATTTTTATTCTGCAGCTATAACATTAGAATGGTGTCTTTAGGTGTTCACCTTGATACTATTCTTGAGTATCGAATTCAATGTGATTGGCCTACAAGAAACGAAAGCAGAAAGACCGACCTAGAGAATGGATGCCTTCTGACACTTAACTGTTAACCATGCGTTCTGACATTAAACTGGTACTCTCTTCAGTCGTAATGCGCGACTCAGGTCCTCAAAATTTCGAAAGACAGATAGGCCGGCAATATGACAATGGAAAGAACAGATGACAGATTGTCAACGCAAACGACCACCATGCCACCATGAAAGACGTTTGCAAGAGAGAGAAACGAATGGGAATTATGATGGAGGCCGTACCAGCAGTGAGGACGGGCTAACGACATACCCAAGTACGAGTCAATACATATTGGAAACTAGATGATGCTGTTTACTCCGTACATGCATCACGAAGAAAGATTCCTCTGACACCACTTTTTACTTTTTCTAAACGGTCGAGAATCCTATCAAGCATCAGAAGTCTCAATGGTCTCACAGAAGTCAAGACCAAGAGTGAGAGGATCAATGTGTAGCAATGAACCGGTGTCGGTGGGGAAAGTTTTGCCCTAGACCCGCCAATAACCTAACTCGTTGACTCAGACAAGTTTCTGTCAATTCATTTGATTTTCTATCATATTTGGATCTTGCAAGCAAACCCGATCACAATTGTCAACAATCTGGATAGTGGCGCGATACGCTTGGAAACCAATCACAAGCAAAAAATAGTGCCTTTATAACAAGCAGAGGAAAAAATCCGATGGAGCTCTATGACCTGGTTGTAAACCGGATCCAAAAATCTGTGAGTATAACCAAGTTCATCACTGCTAAAGTTCGGACCGCATGCCCACCGCCATAAAGGAGTCGCACGAGCACGGAAAAAACTGAAGCCTACATGAGGCTTTAATATGCTTCATACATCTTGAAATAAGCTGTAAAACATCATTTGATGACGAATAACGGAGGTGCAGTGAGGAAATTCTGTTGGAGAGACCTGGAAAATCACTCCAAAGAGATTTAGTTGGAGCCTTCACAAATATCTATAGAACTTAGAGCATGTACAGCATAGAAAATTAGCCCTCGGTATTGCCGAAAGCAATGGGATTTTCAGTGACCTTCTCCAATGACAGGGGACTGATAGCGTCTGCTTCCATTCTTATATTCCATAATTTCCGCACTGACCCTCTTAAAGAAGCTGCCTCAGAGGTAAAGGATAAAGGATAAAGCTCTCGGCGTTGATCAATCCCTGAGGGATGAGCCATGCATTCGACTTCATTAAGTATCGTTGGAGGTGATTGGATGCATATCTGGCCTTTACAATGACTCGCGGTGGTCGGCCGATGTATCGAGCCAGTGCTGCCATCCTTCCAGACGAGTCTGGTACCAATTTCCCGACCCCGGAGGGATGGAAGGCTTGGTGGGCCATGGGCGCAGGAATGGATTCTACGTGCGTGCCGCAGTGGCGCCTCCAACCACTGCGCCACACGCGCCCTTTGCCTGAGAGGTGATGGACTCCAATATAGACCAGCGGTTTGAAAAAGAGGTACTCATCTAATATGAAGCAAAGACGTAGGTTCCCATCACCGATCACTTTTTATTAATTGGTCGAATAAAAGTTTTCTTTTCCAAAAGGTCCATCACAAAAAAAAGAATAGATAGATTTTGCATAACAATTCGCGTTGAAAACAAGGAACAGTGACATGTTTCGTTTATACCTGGTTCTTTTTACCATTACAGTGAAGGAGACAAATTATTCAGCTTATCCGCAAAATTTGGACACCGGACCAGATCGAACCATAATTTCCCTTTCCGGAAGGCCGAGCATTACACACTGCGCCGCGGAGGCCTTTGCTCTGCGTTTCTCTGAGCTAGTTTTCCACCTACCAGTGTCATCAACAATCACCCTTCAACGGGATTGATTTGGGGAGCCCACATCGGCAATAAACCCGATTTATACTAGATCTCAGCATCGATGTGGTCCATTTCCCGTTAAAATTGTAGTAAGCAGTAAATAAAAGTAAACATTGTGATATTCATCTTATTTTAATGAAGATAAAATCTTTGAAACCTGAAAACTGTGCTGTGTATTTTTCGCTAACCTTGATTTCTTCGAAGTACACTATGCTCCATGCAGAAGCAACGCATCCAGGAAGCATGGTAATGATCGGAAAGGTGATCGCTTGGGAAAGATGCTGATTTGCGATGAAGAACGACGTTTGTGCAATGCCCCAGAGTAATCCGGCAACGAATGCCGGCAGAAAAATGGACGGCGGAACGACTGGTCGATTTTTTCTGGAGAAGTTGTCAAACAACTTAAAGACCTTAATAGTTTATCGACAAGATGAGAAGAGCGTTTTATTTGAAACGAGATAGGATGGCTCTAAAATTGCGACGTTGACTTACAAACCAGCTAAGACAATTGGCAACGCTTGTGCAGAAACAGATAGTTCGACCTAGTGACTCCCTTTCAACAATAGTCAGTAGACTAGTAGGCGATGAGCAGGAAATCCAAAATATTGGAGAGTTCAAGGAAAGCGGTGGTTTTTATTTGGAAGATCTCACAAACGAAATAAGTTTTCATGTGTTTAAATACAGGAACAATGTTTTTAAGACGACAGTTACAAACTTTATGCAACACCCAAGCCAAAAGGTGATATTGTGATATTTATTTACAACTTTTTGCAGAAGTTCATCTATTTTCTGAATGCACTATCCCTTATGGGAGCTATGAAACGCTTTTTCTTTTCACTTCCCAGGTCGTAAAATCCTACTGACCGAGCTATTACTTTGAGGTCTAGTACACTATGGTATACTAAGCAGATGACTCCGTTGTGGCTCTCGAGCGTCAAATACTTCGGAGGGATCTTCTAACCACCAACTTCTACCAGAGTTACCCGATGTTTTCCCCTCAAAAAAATGGTGTCTTGTAAAACAGCTCTGTACTGACTCATTAAAATTGCCATCACTTTTCAAGAATTTAAATTCAAATGAGCAATACATACTTAAAGATCGCGTAGCCGATGAAGATGGCAGATGCAGTGAGAAAAATTCCGAAGTAGTGTGAGAATACATAGGCTAAAACATCTTGTGGATAGTCGGGAAATTTGTCCGGATTGTCCATCATGTAGTTAACCGGTACGAAAGTGAGACCGTAAAATAGGCCGGAGCTCAACGCGAGAACGAAGCCGCTGCAATATAGTCACCTTTGTTGCAAGGTCGAAAGCATTGCAGAAAAAATGATTGGCGCTTCTTGTGGCACTTCTCAACTGCCTGGCAACAGCCATCAAAAATTTCATTGATGTCTTCACTTAAAAGTTCACTCCTTCACTTTTGTCCTCGCGGTACATTAATTTCCTTGAAGTTTTGTGCTCATGACCCACATACAAACAAATAAATGTAAAGCGTAATACTTGGACACTTAGACGGCTCGTCCTCACTGGTTGTGCTGGCACCAGCACGATCGCCACTTTTCGGAGTGGCTTAGCCATGGCGTTTTACTGGAGTGCCGCGGTCAGGCTAGCCAAAATCTACCCCACGTCGTCACCACCAAAAGCAGTCGCCGTCCTTGTGGATCAGAGGTAGATTTGCCACCATGCGACTAGTTTGATACGAGGACGGTGGCGGATCCTGGTATTGGCTTACTCTTAGCTGGGCTTGCTGATGGAAAAGCTGGGCTCCTCCATAGCTTGGGAGACCCTGCCACTGGGATGAATCTCCCACTGCACATCGCAGCTCGACACCCAGGAACACCTCTCAGTCAAGATAAGGCAGTAAACCGTTGGGAGACAACCGTAAAGCACAATGCAAACGGTAAATCACTGATCAAAACTTTTTTGTCAGAAAGGGGACAATCCATCTACTTGAAGTACAATGTGAGGTGTTTCCTGACTTGACATTATTGCCCATCGAGTCCCTTTGATTTCTAAATCAGATAAACCAGAATATTCTAAGGTCATTAATAGAGGTAATCAAATGCAAAAGAATGAGGATGGTTGAGGGTGTCTAGACCTATAGATTCAGATTTCCGATTTTCTGAAGATTTCTGTCATTAATACTCACAGTAGTCGTTGCTTTCCACTTTGCGCTGCCACAGTGGTCCGCGAACTACACTTTTCCTCCTTTTTACTTTCGTTTGTATCTTCATTAGTTAATGACTGCTCAGCCGTTGTTTCCTAAACACGTAAACCAATTTAAACTAGAACTGTATGGTTGCATAGATAGAAAACCAAGTCGCCTTTCCTCAACGCTTATCACACTCAAATCACCATTTCTCTCCGTCTTTTCATTTTTTTCGCTTCTTATTCGTGAGAATAAAATCCCTCTGAAAATAGATAAGCAGTTAAGAATCATTGGAATTATGAAACAAAACTTGAAATAATGAGGAAATCGCACGGTTTTGATGTAAAGCAGTATAACTTGAAGTCTCGATAATCATCCAGTAATTCTGAAGGGAGCAATAAAACCTCCATCAGTCCGTGTTCTGAACCGTAAACCTGAGATGCTACTAATGCACTCCAATCACTAAAGGGACGCAAAGAGCACATACCACCTTTTGAACGAGGTCCCTTATTTATACTGATCTAAAAAATGAGGTAGCCAAGAAAAGCGCGCCATGTTGGGCCAAATCCTACACTTCCACTTAGCGGGGGAAACGAAAGTGTTCTGGTGAGCTTAGATGAATCCGGTGGACGAACGATTCTTCCGATAAATGACGCAAATAACGTACAGCCTACTGCAACGCTGCGTCATTGTTCAATGATAGGAAAAGTGGATGAAAAATATCTTCTATTGCGAACACTAAACAACCTAAACGTGTCACCAGAATCAACATAAGTGCCTAAATGACCACGGCGAGATTCAGTATAAGCGACGAAAGTACTCAAGTGATTGTTAAAAAGCGGTTCACGGCATTTTTGGGAATGTTGCGAAGGATAAAAAAACATATCCTCCGAAAAGAAAACATAAATGCAACTACCAAGACCAACTTTTTAATAGCCTCGACATTATTCGATAAGTTAGTTGGAAATAAAGGACAAAGCTCTCGGCATTCCTGAGGGATGCGCCATGCATTCGACTTCATTAACTATCGTTGGAAGTGATCAAATGCATATCTGGCCTTTACGATAACTCGCAGTGGCCTACTGATGCATCGAGCCAGTGCTGCTATCCTCTCAGACCTATGTACCAATTTGCCGAGCCCGGAGGGATGAAAGGTTTGATGGACCATGGGTGCGGGTATCATACCTACGTGTGTGTCGCAGTGGCGCCTCTAACCGCTGCGCCACACGTGCCCTTTCATGGTGGAAAATAGGAAACTTGATGTTGAACGAAACACTGAACTAGGGACGCATAGGACTAAAAGAGATTACTGAGATTTTGACGTAAAAGTCGCTATCCTCGCCACAGTAATCTTAAACATCTGCACGCAAAACTTGCGTTTCGAATACATTCGAAAAACGATTATGGGTGACTTCGTTGCACACCTCAGGTTGATTTTTTGACCTGATCAAGGTACATTCCTAAATTTGTGTAAGACTCTGTGCGGCTGGTTCTGCAAAGCGATTCAGCAAAAAGCCAAAAATCAAGTGAATGGGATGTACCTAGAAAATGAGAAGTCTGGAGTCGACTCCAACAAGCAAAATTAAACACCAATTAGATGCTCATTCTCTGGCGCCCAAACGGAGAAATTACTTCACCTATAATACTACACTGTTGCACAAGAAAGAGGACATGAGCGTCATAGGTAAGTATGGGCCAATTTAACTGTTGTCCCTCATCCACAGGCTTTTTGCACGATTTCTGAATTGGATTGTCAAGGTGCTCGTTATACGAACGATATTCATGCGAATCAAAACGAGTCATTGGATATAGAACCTGGTTTTCATTGAAATTATAGACAAGAAAACTAGCCCTACAATCACACACACCAGCCCATTGTAGTTAAGAGCACTGCTTGCGGGTGGATTAGCTTTCATTCCAAATAGGCCAAACCTGAAAAAAAGCTGAATTATTTATGAAAACGTGAAATGAGGAAAATTTTCGGCTCGCCTTCCGCTGGCCCAACCAGTCAAGCAATTGGATGTGTTCCAGATGAGCATGCCCAGTGCCATGCCTAGTCTTGAAATGGTCGGAATCGCAGCTACATTCCCTAAAATCGCATTTGCACGAGGTTGCAACGTAGATCTTAACCATAAAGTAGCTGGATAGGATGTAGGTTAAAACGAATGGATCGAAAATAAGAAATTAGACAGATAAGACAAGGGCGAAATGGAAATGGAGCAAGAAATTCCGGAGGGAAGCAATGTGAAACGGAGAAAGTAGTGCTGATACTAGGGAATGTTTGCAAGTACTTTTCATTATCATCATTCACTCTATTACAAACAATCCGATAAAACATGCTATAAGGCAAGACCTATTATTAGTGCTCAGTTTTAAAACTAATATTATGTGTCATTTAAGCGAAGCTCTTCTCCTCCAACACATTCTCGACGGCGCCTAATTCTAAGCGGCGCACGTTCTGAATAATATATGATTCGCATTGTCCAATCAGCCACCACATATCGAAATGTTCACGCCTCTTTTCGCGGGTGTTGCTCCACAATTCAAGTTTCCAAATCATTCCTCGCTGATTTCTGAGAATTTACATATTCTCTGTATCCTCTAGGTCTTCTATGTACCTTTCCGTATTCTCAGGACACGTACAACGTTTATTTGCTTTGAAAAAAAAACTCGTTCGCCATTCACCTGATTTTAGAGGACGCTAATTAAAGTACAGTGATGAGTAACTGGTTCAAAACGTGCCAAACTGATCAGCGCTAGATGTATTCAATGCATCAAATATTCCTGTTTACAATATAGTCAGTTCTTTATTTACTGCCTATTCTTTTTTAATGACAGCGTATTATGTGAGATGTAACCATAGTGACGTTGAGATATTTGCCAAACCCCAGACCGCTGGTGTTTGGCGTGAGGAACGAACGCGTTATTACCGTTTCCGGAAGCTGACGCGTTCACCGCCACACCATGCGATTCTTTGGCTTCGCCTTTCTCTCGCCCGTGTTATTGACCTATACGTGCTATCAGCAATCATCCATCAACGGGACAGACGTAAGAGCACAAATCACCATTGGACCGAGTTAAATTGAAGCTCTGATATAAGTAACAATGTAGTCCCTTTTTTATTTACTGCCTATCCTTTTTTAATGGCAGGGCGTGATGTGAAGTGAAATCCCGTTTATGGGTGATTGCTCATGGCAGCTATAAGTGAATAAGACGGCTGAGAGAAAGGTGAAACTAAAACTCGCATGATGTGGTGACGAATGGGATAGTCTCCGGAAAGTGTAATAACGCATTCGTTTCCCACCGCAGACACCAGCGGTCTGGAGTTTTGCAAACATCACTATGGTTATATTCTTGTTTACATTCTCTCAATTATAGCCATAAGATATTAGTGGCTGTAGATAGCCGTAATTGTGAATCGTATACAAAATAGCACGCTGTAGACATTGCCAGTGCAAGTTGTAAAGATTTCGTAAAGAAGAGTAGACTATGCAAATTCCAGAATGCAAGATAAATACTGAGTAGTGTGAGTACAAGGGATACTGCACCAGTTCTGAACATAGTCTGTGGAAGTGGAAAAACTGATGGACGACTTCGTTATAAACGCTTAGGTTCTAACGATCGCTAACTTTGGTAAAGCGGAGTAGGTATCTTCAGCAGACTGGTGTTGTTGTTGCTACATGTTATGATTGATGTTACAAGTAATTTACGGCCTTAAAGGCTTACCATCTTACCATGGCAGTGTGTTCTTGTTGTGTGTCGAAATTGAGCACAAAAAAACAGCAAAAATTTCTCAGTAACTCGTTCTCCGTGGTGTGTATGATGCAGAGGTCGGAGGCGCCTGCGATAAACTCATGAGATCGATTCCCGCTCTCACGGCTCACCAAGCCTTCCATGCCTCCGGGGTCGGCGAATTGGTACCAGACCTGTCTGGGAGAACAGCAGCACTGGTTCGATACATGGCAGGTCACCGCGAGTCATTAATATAAATTCCAGATATTCGTTTAATCGCCTCCAACGATGCTTAATGAAGTCGAATGCACAGCGTATTCCTCAGGGATTGATCAACGCCGAGAACTTTATCCGTTTTGACCTTGTTCGCCGGCTATGTTTTCTCGCAGTAGTATTCAAGTGCACTGACAAACTCGTCCGAAAGCAGTGTTTTGCAAATTACAGAATCTAGACAGTGGATTTTCTCTGACGCTGAACACCATAGCACAACATCTGTGGTGGCCGGAAAGCTAACCATTGAATACGAAAAGTGCGGCAAAAGTACATCGTCGGAAGGTTAGTACCATCCGTGCTTCTCAATAAGCTCTTGTAAAAAGGAGCTTTGAAAAGTGCATTGGAGAGAAAAAGATATCTGTTCTCAAATGGAATTATCGTTGCAACATCATCTTCGTCGAAATCTAGCAATCACCGACAAAATGTACCTTTGAAGTAGCGTTGGTTGGCAGTGAAATTAGCATTTTACAAATCCTATCCTGGTTTTAGTCTATTTTATCCAATACTCTTCATTATTATCATAAGAAATCCACAAAAAAACCATTCATAACTTGAAAAGCGTTGCTTGGTTTCTAACGGTTCACCGCCTCATCATGACTGAGAGGTGTTCCTGTGTGTCAGGATGCGATGTGCAGCGGCGGGATTTATCCCCATCACCCCGGCAGGGTCTTCCAAGCTGAGAAGGTGTCGGGCGTTTCCAACAGGAAACTAAGCTAAGAGTAAACCAATACTAGGATCCACACCACCAACGTCCTCCTTCAGCTCCACATGGGCGACGACTACCTGTGGTGGTGACCACCTGGGGTAGACTTTGGCAAGGCTGACCTCGGGACTCCAAGGAATCACAACGGCTAAGCCGGCAAAACTCTGAAATACGGGAAATTTTGCTGGGGTCTGCACAATCAGTGAAGACGGGTCATCCAAGTATTCAAGTAAGTAAAACGTTACTTTTATAGTGCCTCCCACAAAAGTTTTACTATGTTTTGATTGACCTTATGAAAAAAGAACGGATGAAGATTTAACTGGAATATTAAATGGACAGAAGAATCGACAAGAAGTCACCAAATCACTTCGAGTATTTCGCATTTTAGACTTAAGAACTAAGATAAAGGAATTCGTTACCG
This sequence comes from Angiostrongylus cantonensis, assembly GCA_009735665.1. Lineage (NCBI taxonomy): Eukaryota > Metazoa > Nematoda > Chromadorea > Rhabditida > Metastrongylidae > Angiostrongylus > Angiostrongylus cantonensis. The sequence goes on from MQTX01000039.1 coordinate 828,628, forward strand.
ATAGTCCAGAATGTTCCGCCAACCATGGCCAACGGATAGAAGCCTGGAAAGCTTTTAACGCAGAAAACGGCGAAACCGATCAGCAGAATCGCAGACGCCATCACCCACTGGGCGAACACTCCTTAAAGGGTTGAGTATCGACCTTGAATATAAAATACAAAAAAAAAACAAGAACAAAAACTCATCTGAAATAAAAATTATTCGGTGAACAAAAAATATGAGAAACACAATAGCATGCTGGTTCGGTCCTCCTCTTTAAGTTTATTCAAACGAGATGTCCTTTAATCATGGACACTATCTGCTCTACACAGTTGTTAAAACTGCGCGTAGTAAAATCCTCACGCTAACGAAAGCTGGCTAGTAATCCCAGGATTGGCTCTCTTTCGACCTCGGTATTGATCAAAAGTTCAGTGCTTCCTTGATGAGCAAACACGATACTAGTTTTTTTTAATACTAGACAGGAAACTTAAATTCAAGCAGTAAGTTACACTAGCCGCGCATAGGACACACGGACATAACGGAGATTTTGAAGTAAGAGTTACTATCCTCTCATAGGAATCCAAAATATCAGCGCGTAAAATTCCTGATGCGTTGTGGTAATTAATTCAATTCCAAAAACCCAAAAATGAACCGAAAGGAGGAATGCTTAATGATAGCGCGTGACCCGCGTCATACCACATGCCGATTCTCTGACCTGAACCAGGCGCATTTCTCGGCATGTAAGACTCCGCGGCTTCCATCTTTTCACCAAACAACCGGAAAACTTATAAAGAACAGAATTCAGAGTGTTTATTTATTATGAGAATGAAAATTTACGTATTAAGCTTTATTCCCGGAGTTTATGGAAGTGTTTGAGTGAGTCGATTTGTCAACGTGACCTTTTCCGGCTCTGAAGAAGGTGAAACCTCCAGAACGTCAACTAGGTCAACTAGTGTGAACAAGTAAATACCCGTGTTTCCTCATCGAGAAAACAGTGAATGTTGATAGCATTGTGGAGGTTCCGGTTATTCAAGAACTGAAAACATCTACGTAAAACAGCGACACCACTAGTCCTGAATTCCCGTTGAGTTTCAACTTTTACGTCGTCGTTAGAAACATTCATTAGAAAATTAAGGAGTAAAGAATAAAGTACGGCACTTAAGGATAACAGCACCGAATACTCATGCGTGTCATTTATCGTACGGCTATCAATAATTGTACTGGCCTGCGCACTGTGATGGCCATTGACAGTGGCTCGCTTCGTACTTCACTCGTTCCAAATTTGCGCTCTTCACTCTCGAAGGGGCTCAGATATACTAAAAATGCAGTCCGCGCTTTTTGTTGGAGCACTCAGGCTGCTTCTCACGCGAATGCAATTTCCTTAAATCAATCCTTTATTGAAAAATCCCCATGATCTGTCCACCTATTTTGAATGGAGTGAAGATCGTCCCAATACATTTAGCATTTCTCCGTGTGATATCAACGTGTTTTGACCATCTAGTAGTTACCAAAACAAATGAGTCCAGACCAACCAAAACCGTTTCGTGTTGATTAATCCGCTAATGATGTGTCATGCACTCAACTTTATTCGCCACACTAACGAACTAGTTGATTGCATACTTGAACTATAGAATGCTTTGTGGGAGTCCAGCGAAAGTGTATGAAGTCGGTATTCCTATCCACCCAAATTAGTCTGGCATCCCTCTACCGACCTATCAGTGATGAGAGCCATGCTTGGGTTACCTGTGGCATGGGATAGAACCAACGACCAAGTGTGTCTACCTCCAAGCATCTCTAACTACTGTGCTACGCTGCGATAGAAGAATAGAATTACTCCAGTGTTACACAGATTCTAATTCATCTACGGATCAATTTTGTCGAATCTTCTTGACCCACAGCAGACTAGGAACGACACGCTATTTTGCACTAAAGATGAACTGCTAGGTAAATTCGAGCTTCTCCTTTGTCTGCTTATCCAATTTCACTAAGTTTTTATTTCCTACCTTCTTTTACTCTTCTAGTAGCGGATTCAAGGGTTTCCTAACCATGTGTTTGTGTCAAAAATCAGCAAACACTTTCGTTCTGACGTAAAACTGCCGTGAGTAACTGCTTAGAGAAGCTTGCATGATTACTCAAAGCCAAAGACAGATATGGATGACACATGGACTCATCAGAGAACAAATTGCCAAAGTATCGTGATCGAACGCTTTCTCTATGGAACGCAAGTGTAGTAGGAGTTTTACATGACGTTCCGCTGTTCAGGAAATTAAGCATGGGCTTCCTTCGATATACTCGTGTGTTAGCCACGGATTGTCAATTTGTTGTCTTCGAAATACGTTAGCTAGAACACTTTCAAATTTTCGGCGCAGGCATTTGCTACCCTTCCGCACTTGTCATGTTCTCACTAAGAACTGTGTGGTAGGTACCAAAAGCCGAGACAAAGATAAGCTCACTCACACCCAGGTATAACGAAAAATCGAGCTGACCAGCAGAAGTTACTCGTTTACTAAAGGTGTGCTAGTTCATGACATTTCGATGCGGAAGCACAGCTTTTCGTCATTGTTATAAGGTATAACTTCCAGAAAACATTGATATTATAGTGTAGTTCTACGTTACAAGCATTACTGATGGAAGTAATCCACCTAGAGATGCTGTTCCCTGCCGACTAGGTACGCCGACCTCTTAGTTTCTGTTGGTCAGGATCATATTGAATAAACTATGTTTACCATCTTTGGGGTCGAACTTCTTGATCGGGACGAACATGGATCCAAAGAAAACGGCCGACATTCCGCACGCACACAGACCGATTGTTATGCTCATCTGAACCGGGCATGGGCTTAATGGATTGTAGAAAAATAATTCAGACCATTGAAAAGATAAACGCACGATGCGACAAAAAAGACCATAATAGGTGAAATGTTCGTGCACAGGATAAATACCGATGATCAGGATTCGGGAAAAATATCACACTGCGTCGAAATCAAAGCGAAAAAATTGTAACACACAAGGGGCAAATTTTGCAAAGAAACTTTTGTTTACAGACTTTCCAAGCTTCTTCTTTCCATATTAATGGTTTGTCAACCAATCCCATTCAATTTCTATACGGTTCTACTGCAGAATTAGTAAAAACCATCCAGCGTTTCCACTAAGAAGCCTAGCTAAGAGCAAACTAATACCAGGATCCACTACCGTCCTGGCATTAAAGCCGCATAGTGACAAATCTTCCTCTGATCCACAAGGGCTGCGACTATCTGTGGTGGTGAAGAACTGGACCATACTTTGGTCAGGCTGACCTCGGAACTCCAGGGAGCCATAATGGCTTAACCAGGAAATCTCCGAAAAATGGAGATTATGCTGGGGCCCGCACAACCGGTGGGGGCGGGGCGTTCAAGTATCAAGTATCAAGTAAGTAGTAGAAACTCCATGTGAACTATGTCTGATCGATCTGAAAGCATGTAACCTACTGTTTACCACTTCATTCAAGAATAATGTAGTTGAAGAAGCGGGAAGACTTCAAAGAGGATTTCGAAGAATGGAGAATATGAATAACAACGACTTTAAACCAATACACGAAAGTTCCAGGCCTTTAAAGGAAGTCTGGACAGAAAAAAGTGTTCTTGTCCATAGCAGACAAATCAGAACCACCTGTGAAATATCAGAGTTGGAGGCCAGGAGTAAATTTGAAGGAAAACCAGAAAAACTGAAATGAAAACACAGTACAGGTACTCCGATGCAACTTGTATCTGAATCAGTAGCATTGAAAGATTGGATGAGGATGACCGGTTGGCTGCTGACGCAACCTGAAAATGACGGGTTACATGAGAATAGAACGGATGGGAAACTTGTGTGTTATCACCGAATGTCAAGGATCGACGAATGGCCGATGGCAGTTCATCCGCTACTGATGGGCCAACCCTTATGAGGTTCTCACTAAGAACATACAGTTTGCAACTGCTGGGATCAAGGCTTATCCTCCCTTATTCGGAAACCGGAAAAGGTGACATAGGTGATCATCACGACAATTCGCTTTCGTAATCCAACCGTAAAGGCCATGTTTGCATGATTCCGATCACAAAGTAAGCGTCACGGCAAGAACGGTGTTGCTCGGTCAGTTCGATGACGAGATGAGATCCACAACGGTGTGCACAGCATGATGAATGCGGGCAAATGGGTACAAGCAACCAGTTTGCGACGAAAAACGATTTCGTGTGTGTTGGCGAGATGTGAGAATAAATCATAGTTCGGTTATTGTAACATAGGTTTTACATTAACGAAAAGATGCCAGTTCACGAAGAGCACTATGACTTACTGAGAAACGCCGTGGTCAACGTAGGCAACATGATGAGGAAACCATTGAAAGTAATCTATTAGCAGTTTATTCTTTTCGATAGCTCTCAAAAATCCTTCTGAATTCTCCTGTGACATATTTGGATTCTTCCAAAGGAAAAAAGAAGAAAAATATGTAGAGGTGGTGAAAAAAGGATAAAGGACAAAGCTCTTGGCTTTGATCAATCCCTGAGGGATGCGCCATGCATTCGACTTCATTAAGTATCGTTTGAAGTGATTGAATGCATATCTGGCCTTTACAATGTCTCGCAGTGACCTACCGATGTATCGAGCTCGTGCTGCTATTCTCCCAAACCGGAGGAATTGAAGACGTGGTGGGCCATGGGCGTTGGGATCAATTCCATGTGCGTATCGCTGTGCGCCTGCGACCACTGCGCCGCACGCGCCCTGAAGTGGTGAAGAAAGGCATTAAACTAGTCCTTTCAACGCTTTATTCTGTGGATGCTGTTTGTTACATAACGAAATAGAGCCACCAGAATGAGCTTAGAGCTGTGAAGAGCAGAGAGAGATACCCGATTAGTTCCAGATACGACAGTCATTCACAGACCTTCTACCTATTTCTTACTAGAAAGCGCTTTTTGCCTCGATGTTGAAGAACTAGTAATCCACTGGTGACAGCTCTCGTTCAAGTAAGTAGAATGGACGAAGTGGAACGTACTATACGTCAAGAAGTTTAGCATTGTTGATCACCAAAGCATGAACACATGACTTGTTGCGCAATGGAGTCTTTCCGGTTGATAGACGTTGCATTCCGCAGATTCTATCGAGTTCGCGATAAGACATTTCTACTTTGGTGTTTTCAGCAAGTTTCAAGAAACTGTAATAGGTAACTTCCAAGCATCAAACGGTTCCCACAGCGTCCTCCCGATATAAATTTGATTTCCAAAGCGTTCCGAAACTTTACGTTCGTCCAGTCATTGTCCACAACGCCGTCAGTCATAGCAAAGAATGCATTTTCGTTATCGCAAATACCATTCTGATCAAGAAATGAATCGTTTCGTCGGCCAGAGACCGCACAGAACATGTCACACACACACCGATCATCGCTTTGTTCTTCCCTCGTTGTCTTCCGTCAGCTCTCCCATACTTCTGCGCATGGATGTTTCTCATTAAACATCATCCGTCATACGTCATACAACACTTAGTCGTCTTCGAAGTTCGTCATCTGCACGGTTCATCTCCAGGTCCATCACGAAATCTTTTAAAGCAACTTTGTTGCTTGCATGAAAGGGCATCATTGAGTGAGGTTACTTCATTCGAGAGGTGTTTTACTCGAGCGAGATTCGAATATTCGGCCCGAATGACCAAAAATACTCACAACGCGAGGACGGCCGTCAGTGGAAAATGGACCCGGATCAATCCAGAACTGAAGAAGGCAAAGGCGTCGAAACGTCAGCCAAATAAAGTTTCTTTTGTTAGCCTCGCGTTAGTTTATCAGTGGAAAGAATACAAGGTGTAGCTTGTTTTCTAACTCTGTTTGAAGAGCTAAAATAATATAGCTAATATGAAAACTGAAATACTTAACTATTTGTGAACTGTTCTCGTTTACAGTACGGAAAGCGAACCGAGTAAGAATTCTGAAGAACCGCTGGCAGAAGAAACGAGATCTATTAGAACTTTTTAAAAAAAACCACAGACTAGACGACAAAGCGAAAAAGTGACAATTGCAAAGCCTCATGATGGAAGGGCTGGGAAAGGCACGCGGGACACGGCTGCTTCGGCCGATCAGGCAGGCCATCGACCAGATCGATAGCTGGAAGAGCTGCCAGGCTTCGTTGCCACTGAAGGAGGGTCTGTGGTAGTCGACGGAGTCAACACTGACTCAAACAAACTTTTCGAATACTCCCTGCTATCTGTGTTCTTTCATGAGTGACGTTCAAAGAGTATCGAACACAAAAACACTTGAATCATTCAACAATTAATCGTTTGTTTACAATGACGATGACCTCAGTGACGACAAAACGATGCCATTCACACAAAACACCAGGGTTCGACTCTTGGAGTTGACAGACAAAGGAATGACGCAGAAATCTTGTACAGCAAACAAAAGATAAAGATAAAGCTCTCGGCGTTGATCAATTCCTGGGAGATGCGCCATGCATTCGACTTCATTAAGCATCGTTAGGGTTGGTTGAATGCATATCTGGCCTTTACAATGGCTCGCGGTGGCCTGCCGATGTATCCAGCTAGTGCTGCTATCCTCCCAGATAAGTCTGGTACCAATCTGCCGACTCTGGATGGATCAAAAGCTTTGTGGGCCATGGGCGCAGGGATCCATTCAACACCTGTGTTGCAGCGCGCCTCCGACCACTGCGCCCCACGCTCCCCTGTCAAGTGTCAAGTAAATAAAGATGAATATTGCCTAAACTCGCTATGTGCTTTCATAACATCAATGCATTCCTTACTATCCCCTAAAGATATATATAAATTAATCGAAGGGATCTGTTATCTACTTGTAAAGCAAAATACGATCCAATTATTTATCGATAACAACTATTTCGTCGTTTTTGTCAATTTGACTTAAGCAGTTCTGAGCTTTCGTCAGAGAGGAGCGATTCACTCGCGGACGTATTCTCGACGGCACACGACGCCTCCGGACTCGAGCGTTGTTATCAGATGGTCGTTCTCGATCCAGCGGGTGATCAGCGACGGCTTGTCGTCCGTCTGAAACGCACAGAATCAGATGAGCACTTTCCAGACTGGTAGGTATAGTCGCAAACATTGCAGAAAACAAGAATATGCTAACGTTTTTTGTAAATTATATTCGGACGGTTCCAAAAGGTGCTTGTGTTCAAGGCACAAAAGGTACATGGCGAATCGCTGGTTGATGTAAACGCTCCTTCACTGGCTCTCTCTTGCGTCGTCATCTACAGTATACGAAGAGCAGCGGCACGTCAATTTCTATCACTATTCGTATGAAGCTTTAACAAGCATTACTAATTCATCTTCTGCTCGTCAGTTAATGCAATGTTCATACGCGTCCGCACACATCTTGCCATTAGCACATTAATAACAAAGCCTAGCTTCATTGGTTGGCATTCTATGCACACGGTCCAAAATGTCTCCCCAATTATGACTTCACCCCATTTCTGTTTTCTACACCTTTTAACGCAACCTTTTTGCTTGATTTTCTACGTATTTTCCGCATCCTTCTAGGTTTTTCACACACTTGAGGCTTATTTTCACCTTCTAGGTGTGAAGAAAAGAGGATATTCGCCACCTAACCACGGTGTTGTCGGCATTTGCTAATCGGTTTTACAGCATATGTCAAGTGGTTATCAATGCTTTTGAATATTTTTCATATACACTAATTACATGTTGAGATTACGATTTATCACGGTAACTGAAATGGAGCTGTTAAAGAAACGAATCGGCACGGGCAAGACAACGACCAGAGGAGCGAGGTCAGAACTGCTGAATGAGCTGTTTTCCTGGAGAACATGAAAACTCATCGGTTTCGGCTTTTTGAACCATTATTGCTGTGGTTTGTGCAGGCTGATATCGACTTTTGTAGGATAAAATGTCCAGGAAAACAAGTTGTTATCACCGTACAGTCACCATTATCAACAGCCAGCATCCTCTATACAGGAGCATGCTCGGGGGAGATTGCTTTATTCGAGCAATGCTCCACTGAAGAAGTTCCAACTCGATACGAAGACGAAGACAACACATCGAGAAGGCGAGCGACTGTGGATCATCGTCTCGGATCATTGGCTCTGATGAAGACGAAGACGTCGAAATTTCAGCCGGATAAAGTTGTTCATCAGCTTCGTGTAAGCTCAGCAATTTGAACCTATCAGTTTCACTCCTCAGGTGGAAAGTGTTATACTGCCACGACAGACAAGCTATTTCTGTCCGCTATTCGAGAAGAGTTCAAAGTAGCTAGATTCCATATCAACACACCGGCGACCGACCGTATTCATATAAATACATACACGGGAAGTAGATTTCACTGCATGCATCGGTTTCAACATATTTTCCAGCTGTAAATTTTGTGACAAAGTTGTTCTTAGTGTAATTTTTATATTTAACCAATAGCTTATCGGACAGGTGTTATTTCACGCATGGTCGGTGATAGGCTACCTGCAACTTCAAAAGGATTGAAAAGAACAGGGCTTAAAATATGTTAAAAGGATAAAGGATAAAGCTCTCGGCGTTGATCAATCCCTGAGGGATGCACCATGCATTCGACTTCATTAAGCATCGTTGGAGGTGATTGAATGCATATCTGGCCTTTACAATGACTCGCGGTGGCCGGCCGATGCATATCTGGCCTTTACAATGACTCGCGGTGGCCGGCCGATGTATCGAGCCAGTGCTGCTATCCTCCCAGACAACTCTGGTGCCAATTTGCCGACCCCGGAGGGATGGAAGGCTTGGTGGGCCATGTGCGGCGCACTTCACGTTCTCGCCGCAGTGGCGCCTCCAACCACTGCGCCACACGCGCCCCTTAAAATATGTTAGCACCTTAAAAATTACAAAAAAAAGGATCAGAATAGTGGTAGAATCCATCCAGACAACTAAAGGATCTTCTAATAACTAATAACCGTTAGGAAGTTGAGGTCCAGAATAATGCACAAACACAATGTAAACGTAGGGCAATAATGTATTAACGTAACGTCCGTCGGTCACCTACGCTGCACGATACCGGAGATTTTTTCCTGGATGCTATTCAAAAAAGAAACGAGAACGATTCCGTCCTTTGCTCACTGATATTCTTACCTGCCTACTTTGCTGATTTCGAACTTTCTGATAAAAACTGAACGCATCACTCAGTGAAAAAAGTAGTCTACGCCACTCAGTTTCCGTCAGAATCGTTGCTTTCAATTTGACGCGTATTACTTACAAAGCCAGAAAGCGCAAGTTGGAGTGGAATTCGCTCGAGCTTGCATTTATATACAACAGTAGTACTTCTACGGATACAAATATCATTTTTACTTCGAAGAATGCCTTGCACATCATCTTAGACGAGACATTGAAATCGCAGCTCACTTTGATAGGCGTCTGCGTGTGAATGAGCTTCCCGTCGACGAATTTAATCAGCGATTTTACCGTTCGGCCATCTGGTGTGTTTTCTTCGAATTCCTATGAAAAGTGCTCAATTGTATAGCTAAAGAACGATATTCGTCCAATTCAGACCCACCTCGTCGAGTTTGAATTCGAGCGTGGAATTCTTGAAAGTGGACGTCTGTTGACAAATCCATTTGTCACCCTAATATGGATTGAATGAATGTGAATCGTAGCACCTTTACCCGTACTTAATACTTAATGAATGGCGATGTCACACTCCAATAATGCGTAATAGTATTTATTACATATCAGGAAGTTTCACTCTCGATTCTTCAAAAGCTCTGAGAAATATTGGAGTCATTAACAAAATTGGATGAGGAAAAAAGATGCACTTGGTAAACAAGGCGGTCTCTCTGCGAAAACGATACAATAGCTGTTGCTAACAGCTACAAACTCAAGGGATTCTCTCAATCCCTACGAGCGCTAGTGATCTAAGATCTATGAATTCTCAGTTTTTCTCTAAACATTGTTCCATTTAAGCGCATTGTGTTTTGAAGTCTTAGACCGCTCAACGCAAATCCAACCCAATCCTACGTAGTTCATAGTTTTTTTCATCTGTTTATGAAATGTTTACTATTAGGTCTGCAACGCTGGGTACTTAGGTGGTAGTGCAAATACAGGTTGTTACCAGTGCCACTCCATCCAAACCACCGATCACTTCGAAGTCAACGGCTCTTAGTTAAGATTAAGATAATTCCTGTCCATTCTCTCCTTATTCTAGACGTCTAAGCCACACATCCCACTTTTTTCGTTTGCCTCACGTGATTGTAGGCGTCTCCATAGAGGTGGTCAAGTTATACCTGTATTAGCACTTCGAGGATCTCTCGTCTTTTCCTCTCATCGATATATTGTATTTCTGTCGAGTGTACTTTCTTTTGGAATTCCAATGTAATTGTGCGAGGACAGTTCTTTATAACAGTAATTCAGCCTACGTGGATCGTAGAAGGGTTAAGCTATCTCATGATTTGAACACCTTCATAACGGCAACAATTACGATTGCCCGACAAAGCGATCGAGAGCGATGGAACAAGCCATGCCCCATACGTGTTCGGCTGTAATTTGATAGGTTTATATTCTTCATGAATGTCGATGCTTTTCAGTTGAGTTGATCCTTTTGAAATTATAGAATAGATCTCTTAGAGCGCTCCTAACTTTTCACCACAACCCGCCATCGACCTTTCAGGATCGGAGGGAACCGCTCCTAGAAAAGTCTGCTAACAGTTCGTCGACGCCGGAGAGATGGGGGATGGTAGGGTTAGGGCGAATTCGTGCTGGTAGTAAGAGTACGTTTATTGCACTGAATCTCTGAGCATTGTGCTTCTCGCGTCCTTGTCCTATACTTTGTATTCGACTTTATTAGCGTGCATTTTGGAGAACAGTTGTTAATTTTCGATAAAATAGAAGCTCCTAAAATGTTTAAAGAAAAACGTTTCCTGTCCACTTACTTCCTTCTTGATTTCCAGGTGTACTTTTAAATAAGCGGCTGCTTTGCGAACGAGAAGACTGACGCCAATTTCCTGAGAACCGCAAGCTTACTTCATTCCCATAATATAGGTTTTGAATTGCCAAAAAAGAACGAACCTTCATGTACTCGTCAAAGTTGTCGCTTTTGTCCAAAATCCATTTTCCTTCGAAGCTCATGATTCTCAAATGGCGATGCGGTTGAAAAAAAAGGTGATGTAGAGAAATAAAAGAGATATCAATATCCATGAAATGAGTGCATAAAGTGATAAGCAGAGTGGAAGTGGCATCGCTGTGCAACAGCAAAAGACCAGAACAGACGCCGACTCTTTCTCTGTTCTTCATCGCTACTAATTTTAATTTCTACAGACAACAATGGGGAAAAGCTGAAGGAGCTTTCATTTAGCACGGTGAAAATGCATACTGCCACTCATAAAACGTAGTACATTCGACCCTCAGTGGAGGCCTGCTAAAGAGTTCCACTTCTTTAGCGTCAGAAAGTCGGACAGCAGACTCCTCTGTTGTACTATACGATTCGGAGATCGCATAGCAGTAAAAGTGAGCTTCGCCGATACCTCTACTCTTCATTTTTGGACATTCTGTCTATTACAATTTTTTACGGCACGGTACGATGTGAAATACAACTACAGTGATGCCGAGATATTTGCAAAACTTGGACGCTGGGCTAAATCGAACCACGATTACCCTTTCAGAAGGCTTACGTACTACATACTGAACCATAGTGGCTCTTCCGTTGTCTTTACAGAATTCAGCAGCTTAATCATTGAATAAAAGTTGCTCAGCAATAGCAGAGAAGCAGACATTTCAATTCATCCGATTCATAAGAAACTCCATAACGAAGAGATCGCTGATGTTCACTGAATTAAGTGTGCCAGAGTTTCAGCTTGGAGTCAGCCGGGAAATATTGTAGTTGTTGGTTAGCATGACACTACAAAGTGTACAAAAACAACGCAGTTGTTACCAAGCCGTTGTGTTTTATCAAGTGTTTTACGCAGTTTCGAGAAATCTATGTTAGCAAGACGTTATCAGTACCAGAGTGATGACTGATTGCTCTCTCGCGGATGGATTTGCATGTAATAAATGGTCGGACGAAGTACATTGCCGAATGGCGTCACCCGACTAACTCCATGGACTACGAAAAGACAAAATGGGCACATCCACCGTCAGAAGAAGATGATTCTTAGAGGAAATGAGTTTGGCCAAGGTCAATGACCTCATTATGTCAAGTGAAAAGTGCTGAAAAATGCTCATCGTGGATTACGAAGATCATGTGAGAAAGTTTTAGCTGTTGTGATCGAAAACAACTTTAAACATCGGTTAACAGCGACAAAGCTGGTTTTCCGACAAAAAACGATAGTTTCTTGATCACTGAGAAGTCGGATACCTCACACTTACCTGTGGAATAAATTTTGCTTTATCGCCTTTTTAAATCTTAAACGTTTACGATTTAAAAGGTGTGGATCAACACCGGCTTTGACAATCTTCGCCGCTTACGCGCCAACATCAAACAACGACGAAGAAGAAGTCGAAGCGTTCTACATGGACTTGGAGAGGTTCTACAGAGAAGACCACACATTCTTCAAAGTCATCATTGGAGATTTCAATGCCAAGATTGGACCAAGACGAACGTTTGAGGAACGTCACATTGGGACCCACGGATTAGAATGGAACGAACAGGGTGAGCGGCTCTCTGAGTTTATCATGGCGACCAAAACCATCCATGGTAACTCGCAATTCTAGAAGCCTCACTCTCAACGGTGGACGTGGGAATCTCCTAATGGAGAGTACCATAACGAAATAGACCACATCATAGTAAATAGGAAGTTTTGCCTAACCGATGTCGCTGTTGTCCCAAAATTTTACACGGGATCAGACCACCGTCTCCTTCGTGCAAGATTTTATTTTTCACGGAAAGGAGAAAAAGCCGCTAAATTCAAAAACCGAAGTCCTAGAACCACCACAAACTGGGACTTATTCAACTCACTAGTCGGCTGTTGGGAAGATGCCGATGTCGATAACATCGACGAGGCATACGATCGGCTCATTCAACATCTTCACGTTAGCGCTATGAAAGCTGATAGTTCGAAAGTCACCAAGAGACGTCTGTCTCCAGAAGCTCTTGAGCTGACACGCCAGCGTCGAATCGCACGAGCTGCAGGCAACCGTGAACTAACGTCCGAACTTGCGAAACAGTGCAGACAGGCGATAAAAGAAGATAAAGAGAGGAGAAGAGCAGCAGTAAGATAGCCACGTCCATCTCTCTTTATATGAATATAATAAATATAATATAATAATAATAAATAATACTAATCATATAATAATAATCATGTAATAAAAGAGGATCGATATGTTGAAGCTCGGTTCTCCCTTCCAAAATCCGACATGCCATTTCGTCGGTGAAAAATCGAACAGCACCAGGTCCAGGCAGGATGAGATCATAACACCTGAAGAACCATCTGCCAGTCCTCGTAAGCACACTGGCTCGGCTCTTCACACGTTACCTGTCTGAATGCATGGTCCCTACTCAGTGGAAGACCAGCAAGACCGTGTTGTTGTTCAAGAAGGGTAAATCTCAAGAAGACGATGTTCATGAAGAACGGATTGGTTTCGTTTGCCCCATTCACGCTCAACGGGATGAATATCTCCTAATGCTCCAGTTATGTCTATCTAGGTTGGGAAATCAATATGGTGAACGACTTAGCTCCAGAGCGGAGCAGAAGGAAACGAGCGGCTTTAAGAGCTTTCAAGAGCATCGAAAATATAGTGAAGAGAACAAAGAACACCCGACTCCGTCCCCACCTTTTCTACTCAACGGTTCTTCCTGCCCTAACGTATGTTTCAGAAATCTGGTCGCTACGTAAGCAGGATGAAGGATCACTCAGCGTTATCGAACGCGCAGTCGAAAGGACGATGCTAGGAGTATCCCGTTTCACACAAGTAAGGGATGGGATCCGAAGCTCCGACCTTCGTCAACGATCAAAAATCAAAGATGCCGTTCTATACGCTAAACAGGCGAAGATAAGGTGAGCCGGACATATAATGCGTATGAATGGCAACCGAAGCAGATGAGCCGTTAGTGAGTGAATTCCTCGGGATGTCAAACGTACTGCAGGAAGACCACCGACCCGATGGCCAGAGTTCTTCACGATGAGCCTAGAAGAAAGATATGATGCTCAACGAGTCCCTAAAGCGAGCAGAACTCACTGGGCTACTCTTGCACGCGACAGGGAATAATGGAGGATTTACTGTCGCCCGCTCGAGTCATTCGACGATCAATGGGACTACAGGTGGTTATCGCCTTAACATCTTATTTAAGATAGACTTTCAGTCTTAAAACTACTTGTGCTGATGGAAATTTTCGAAAAACTGGAACGGAAATTTAAGTTGATTTCCTGGTAGTGGAAACCAGAAACCAACCAGTGTACCAGCAGGAACGTTATCGTATCGTGTTGGAAAACCAGGAAGTTATTGCAATAATTTAACATGCGCTCTCTTGCCAAATGTTTGTTGCAAATTGTGATGGTTTTTAGAACAACAACTGAAATTCACGGTGAGCTGATATATTTGAGTTCAAATTTGAAAGTAGCCACCAATTTCGCGCCGCGTGCATTGATGTCAATGCATGCAGTGACGGATGTGACAAAATAGAGAGCAATAAATGCGGAGAAAAAGAGGGCAAGAAATCTGTTTGGTGATCAAAGAACCTTGCTTTTTGTAAAAAAGATCAATTCTATCCATTGGAAGCTGACAAATGGCTATTTGGCTTTTATAGGAGCAGAATAACGTTGATTTTGTAAAATCTATCAAAACAATGCCACTGAACCCTCCTCAGTTTCAATTTCCACAGAGCCTCGTTCGTCTAGATGTGCAGGTGTTTTTCCAGCCACTTAAATAGATATTTAAGTAACTCCAATAAGTTAATGAGATATAACGAACTATTAATAAAACAATAAAAAAAGTTAGTCAAAAAAGGAAGTAGAGCAACTTTCTAGGGTAAAGCTCTGTTATAAGACCACAATGGTGCCGAGATATTTGCAAAACTCCGGACTGTATGGGGAACGAACGCGCTATTACTCTTTCCGGGGGCTAACGCGTTCATCACCACACCATGATGCTCCTTCGTTTCACCCGTCTTTCATCTAGTTTTTCTATCGATCAGTATCATCAGCAAACACCCGTCGTGGGATTGATCTGATGACCCCAAATAGGCAATGAACCCAGTCTGTTTGTAGTTTTTTTAGTTGAAGACAAAATGAGACGGTGAATAGGTCATAACATGGCCAGTGGGTTCAAATCATTGGTTCATTTCACTTTCACTTTGAACGCTGAAAGATCTTAGCTTGTTGTCCTCAATGTAACATCCGACGACATTTGATAATAAGATTGGGCAAACCGTAGTAGCAGAATTGGTGCCGGGTAGACCACCCATGAAAATAATGTAGTCTTGTTTTTGTAAAACGACTTTCGATTGAACTTGCTACGAATAACTAATGTGTTTTTGCACTGATAAGCGTTGGTCGCCGTAATGATACGGAGTCGAATCTTCTGTAGTGGAGCAGCGCTCGAATGAAGCATCTTCACTTGGCAGTTCGCTGCTGTAGGGAACAGCTCCTGACTTACTGTCAATTAATAATAGTTTGTTTTTATGAAGACAATCCGCCCTGTAGTAGTCGGCAATAGATTCATATAGCTGGCCCTTCGGTGAAGCAAAGGGTGCGTGTGGTGCAGTGGTCAGAGGCGCGCTGCAACACACGTAGAATCGATCCACGCGCACATGGCCCACCAAGCCTTCCATCCCTTCGGGGTCGGCAAATTGGTACCAGACTTGTCTAGGAGGATAGCAGCACTGGCTCGACACATAGGTATGTCACGGCGAGTCATTGTAAAAGCCAGATACGCATTCAGCCACCTTCAAACGATGCTCAATGAAGTCGAATGTATGGCGCATTCCCCAAGGATTGATCAATGCCGAGAGCTTCATGCTTTTTTGTTTATGGCGAAGTAATGCTGACAATGATGATGATGCTGCTGATAATGGCAATAATAATAGTGTTTACGGTAACAATAATAATACGGTGCCCATGTTATTCCAACTTTCTTTAGAAGAGCACTAACAAAAGATCTGTTTTCTCTCCATGGATCGAATAATCAGAGAGAAGTTCAATTTATGACCGGTTGTTTAAGCCGCCGACTTATTGCAACGCTGCTCAGCGCTGGCGATTGAGAAACGACAAGAGGTAATGGGTAATTTCGATGCTTTTCCCTGCCAAGTTATAACCTAATAGTCCAGATTCGACTTATGACATCAATGAAAAACACAAGTAATCTTTCAACAACAAAATAGGAGCTTCATTCACATTGTAAGGTAATGAAGATAGTTTCAGAAAGTTACAAAACAGTCCTGACGCAGAGGAAGTGCGATGGCGACGCGCTTCTTGGCCGACAGTCCATTGAAACAAACTTTTCGTCCGTCAGACAGAGTCGGTCAATTGGTCTGGTCGGCAAAGGATCATACGCTGACTTGTCTGCCAAGCGAATGGCCTTGACGAAGTCTGAAACGAAATGACACTCGGCATTGCGCGAAACTGAGAAACAGTATAGAAACACGATGTTTTAACTCCTACTTACTTTCCTGCCTACACTTTTTCACGTAGGTCCAATGTCTGGTTTTGCTTCCCAGGTCATTGCCGTTGAAGGGTGAATGCTGATAGCATCGCTAGAACCAAAATTCTCTGAGAGGAAGGCAACGCAAAGGGGCCGATTAGAAGAGCATGTGAGCTAGAGATAAGGGTAATTGCCCGTTCGATGTTCACATGGGGTTCCGAGTTTTACTTATATGGCTACACCCTTATGATTATGATCGCTAATAGTGATCTGTCATTGAGAAACAGCATTCTTGCTGTCTTCACTATACACAATGTCTAACGTTTGCTTCATCTTCATTTGTTTATAAATTAAAGCAGGCGTTTACAAGTGGATCTGCACGGAAAAAAGTCCTCATGATGCCAAGGCTAGGAACTCCAGAACATATTTATTAGCCTTTGCTCGTAAAAAACGACAGCTCCACAAGTGCACAAAATGGTAATGACAGGTAAGGTTTGCGAGATTGTTGTAGAGTGCAATTCACTTCCGCTGCTGTGCAACGAAGACCATAGTTCATTATGACAACCTTTCTGTAGATAACGAACGATAAAAATCTGGCAGTTTGGGAAACCAGTAATGTGAACACGCGTTGAGACGACTGGAAGAACAAACCTGGAAGCAAACTTCCGTGAGCCCCTCAAAATGGCAGAGAAATGCGTATAATGTGAACTCCAATTGTTTTTAGATTTCCATGCTAACTGAAAATTTTAAACATAGCTCTTACTCAACTCGAACCTAGAATGAGGACCCTTTCCGCGAGACACACCAATTTAACAAGTTCGCAACGATGCGGGTTCATCGATAACTGCAAGGCTTAGTGTGTAGTTGAAAACTTGACAGACTCGCAAAGACTTCTAGCCATGCCTTGAGAGGGATATAAATTTTTCGCGGAACATTATTTTTGAACCACGTCTCCACGTGTGACTACTTTTTCCGGTTTCTGTATGCCTTAGACATTCAGCCATTTCGACATGGTTTTCTGAAGATGTTTGGTTTCTACTCTCCTAGTTCCGAGCTTTTGTAACCATGATTGGCGAGATTGTGTAAATGTGGAATGACCTGCTCATAGTTAGGTATGGGTCTACCATCTCATATCGGTCCTGTTCTGCAGGAACTTCCATATCTATCTTCGCGACCTTGGTTTGGACAAGTCCGTTCTCTTGTGTGGTTTTGTATGCAGTATCATTCAAGCAATCAGGAATTAATTTAAAGCGGTCCCTATGTTCGAAAAAGTAGTTGGGTTCTCTCTTTGGATAACGTCGGAATGGCTGGATAACTAGGAAATACGGGAACTGAAAAAGAGTAGTCACACATAGAGACGAGGTTAAGAATGACAAGCGTGTCAGCTGAAAGCGAATTTTAGCATTGTTGAGCCCGTGCAATTTTCAAAAAGTACTCAACGGCGATATGGAACACATGAAACGATGTTATAAAGAAAGCTATACAAGAAATCGAGCATTTCCGCACTACGGCACTGAAGATAGATCTTGAACATCCTGGAGAACAGGATCAGTACGAGACGATGGTCACCTGTTTACCTGACAACTTATTTTTGCTTACTTTTTATTTTCTGCATCTATAATTTTTACGGTAGGGTATTATGCGAAATACAACCATAGCGATGCTGATATTTGCAAGGTCCGGACCACAGGTGTCTGCGGTGGCTTTTTTTTCACGCTATTACCCTTTCCGGAGGCTAACGCGTTCACCAGCACACAATGCTGGTCCTTCGTCTCGTCTGTCTCTTAGCTAATTTATTTTTTGTTTTGAAATCGTTTATAATTTAAACTTACTTGCTCGATACTTGATATTTGAACGGCCCATCCTCACTAGTTGTGTGGGCCCCTGCATAATCTCCAATTTTCAGAGGTTTATTGGGTAAGCCTGGCCTAAGTCAGCCCCAGAAAATAGCGACAGGCAATCGCAGCCTTTGTGGATCAGAAGGAGATTTGCCACCATGCGACTATGATACCAGGACGTTGGTGGATCTTGGTATTGATTTACTCTTAGCTAAGCTTCCTGATGGAAATTCCAGACTCCTTCTCAACTTGGTAGACCCTGCCAGGGGAACGAATCCTCCCGATGTACATCGCAGTCCGACACTCAGGAACACCTCCCAGCCACGATGAGGCGGTAAACCATTGGGAGGAAATGACCTATAGATTTCAGAAACTCCGCAATTCATGTCGTTAGCAAATTTTGTTTCACCTCTTTGAAAGACAGTAGTTGAATTGACGGAAACGTAAGCATAAGGTGGCGCAGAAATCGACAGCCGCTTTCTTATCTCCTTCGTCTTGCACACTTCTTAGCAACTGTTTCTTGCTAGTAGGCTGTACTGCATAAGGCTGCATTATTATAAAAGTATCGTTAGAAAACTCATTCTATATAATGTCGTTCAGCACAATTACTTC
Source organism: Angiostrongylus cantonensis (assembly GCA_009735665.1). Classification (NCBI taxonomy): domain Eukaryota; kingdom Metazoa; phylum Nematoda; class Chromadorea; order Rhabditida; family Metastrongylidae; genus Angiostrongylus; species Angiostrongylus cantonensis. The sequence goes on from MQTX01000039.1 coordinate 847,560, forward strand.
TAATATAAATTGACTGTTTGCAAATTTTATAGGTTAGAAAGAATTTGCCTCTAAGAATTCAATTCTGCTCACAGAGCAGCGGAAACGGGTCCAGCATTAATGGAAAATGAGACGAAGGGAGGGTTAACGAATGTACAGTGCAAGGTTGGTTTGGAGAATTTCGTCGTGACTATTCGAGCTTGAAGATGAAGGAGGTCACAAAAGTTCTGCTATTGATAACGATAAATTGAAAGCAGAGGTAGAGACAAATGTGAGCACATTTGTACCACAACTTAAGGGAAAACTCTCAATATAGGCTTCTGAAGTATTTCGAAGCATCTAGACACAGTGTTTAAATTGTATTTGCTGCTTATTATTTTTTTTCATGGCAGGATATTATGTGAAATATCACCACAGTGATGCTGAGATATTTGCAAAACTCAGAACTCAGCCCAGCTCCCAACCGGCGATTATCGTTCCCGGGGGTCACGTGCTAGCCATTACGCTACCGAGGCTCTTGCTTTGCTTTTTTCTTAACCTCTTTTTTTAAACAATTTTATCAGCAATCACCTGTAAACAGGAATCACCCATCTAAAGTGGAAGAAGCCAGAGAACGGGTGCCACACGGGTTAAATTACAATAAATTCTCCATGTTGAAGCATTCCTTCTGTCGGCAGTCATTCTTCGCAACAAGAACGATCCATCTCTCGAACATACTGCAACATGCCACGACAAATGGAGAGAAATGGATTCAGTATGACAACTGGCAACAATCTGCTGAGTGGTTCGGCAGCAGTGAAGCTCTGCAATACTTCTTTAAGCTGAAATTGGACCAAAATAAGTTCATACTGGTTCTTTTATTAAATGCTGCTGGTTTGATCCATCACAGCTTGCAGTCAGTCGGAGGAATTTACTACGGCGGTGAAATCCTTCTAGGAAATCGACAAAACGCACTAGAAACTTCAACGGCTGTTTCTTGCATTGCTCAATACAAAACGATCAATCCTTTTGCATGATAACGAGTGCTACAAGTCACATACAGTATTGAAGCTGCACAAGTCGAACTATCTGTGGTACGTAACTCTGCCTCGTCCATCATACGCTTCGAACCTCAGGAAAAAAAATTACTAACTCGAAGTAGAACGCTCCACTTTGTGCGAGATGGCCGCGCTGAACTTTTTGTTGTTGCCACAGGCCACAATCTCAAGACTGGGTTATAGTTGCTTATGGCAACAATAACAATGCAGTGTTAACAATCTGACGATATCTAGTGGAGTGGAAGGACTGAGCGTAATTGAGCACGAGCGAAACACTTGAGTGGAACTAGGCGAAACACTGGAACGTTAACTTGATCACTAATAATGCTCTTTCTATTCGTCCTGTAATGGGCTCAATTTTGACAGAAGGAACTAGAGGTACTGGTTAAAGGGAGATTCTAGAATGTTTCTCAGTTCATATAGTCTGATAGGGCTGCTTGCCGAGAATGTTGGGGAAGGTTATACAAAGCCCACAAAAAATGGTCCCACTCGTATCATCACGGCTCTGAGGAAGACGAAATCGCCGAAACATCAGCCATCGACCAACAAGGACGACAGCAACAACAACAACGACATCGGCAATAAAGACCTATACCAACCTCGCATCAGCTAAAGATCAGTTTATAAGACACGATGCAGAAGATTATACAAAAAGCGAGTGCCTGTAGTTGGGAGCTTCTTCAGTGCTCGAACTGTCGGACGGAGAACAGTTGTTAAGAAGATGGTATAGAACTCCTTCCCAGCCAGGTGCATGAGATCGTCGCTAAAAAACAGTTAATAGAATATGCAAGGATAGATGAAGGATACTTACCAGTAAACACTTGATATAGGAACATATGATATTATAGAAGATGGGAAGTGTTGAAGGAATTGTTACTATGGCTTACTAATTACAACTTCCTTAGGTATCTAGAAAACTTCCTGAGCCAGAATTGCTTGAGAAACCAAGCCGATGCCGAGGCTACCATGAACGGCTTCGTAGTACTCAGAATTCCAAAACTTTATGCGACCAGTATAAGTAAACTTGCATCTCATTGCAAAAAAAAAAACTTGCAGATCCGAATGATTTCTATTTCGATTAATGAGGACAACTTTAAGCTATGTCACTCTGAACATTAAGGTTGAAATCGGCCGTTCATTTCTGAGGAACCTAATGTATCGCAACTTTAATGGCTACGTCGTCCTCCGACACGTACGCATCAAAATCAATGCATGCTGTTCCGAGCGTGCCAGATAACTATATGGATTCTTCTGGTGTGACCACTGTAACAATGTCAATCTTTATTATAATACACACAACAAGATTCGCACTTCTAACAAAAACTATTGCCAATAGTAGTACCCTTTTTCTAGAATACAATTTCGATACAAAGAAGCAAATCGTTATGCATCATCATGGACACAAGCGATGGGGTTAGACAACAAAATTCGCATTCAATACGAAACAAATATATGAAACTAACATGAAACCACGAACACTTAGTATCCCTCGTTGGAAGAAGTGATATCGTAATTAGGATAGCGCTTCTTAAGAATGTCGACCGTTTTTGAATGGTCAGCCTGACCAAAACCCTAAAGTAAAAGAATGTAAAAGTCTGTGGACGAAAATCTCCACTTCTCTGAGAAGACAGTGTTACCGTGATCCACCTAACAACTAGGACTAAATGGTGGGTCGACTTTACGCGGTGTTAGGACCGACCACAAAACAGGTTAATGAAATCGGGATACCTGCATTAAACCACAATGATTAGCTAATCATTGGCCAGAATAAAACTCTACGTTAATGTAAAGTGGAAGGTGGACGTTACCAAGCGTGACCAAGAAACTAACAAATACTGTTGCCCTTAAAATTTTAGCCTTTTACACATTATTTCATTAACATATTCTGGATGAGAGGTATCCATTTCCCTTCTATGTGTATCTCTTGCCACACATTTGTTTACCAACACTTTGTGCTGAGTCCTTCCACAGATGCTTTCAGTTTCGAATCTAATGTCGGATTAGCAATTTTATTCTTCTTAAACACACTCTAACAACAAATGTTAAACTTCGTCGTTTTCTCTCTTAGCAATCGCGAGGTTGTTAAACAGCATACGTTTACTTCCATACAATAACACACATACAACACAATCGTAGCTGACGTTTCAGCAGAATCGCTTTCTTCAAATGCTAAACTATTATACAAAATTGGGAAGCATATATCATGCACTTTCGCTCTATATAATTTAATTTAAAAAGGGCTAAAGCTGTCGGCGTTGATCAATCCCCGAAGGATGCGCCATGCATTCGACTTCACTAAGCATCGTTTGGAGGTGATTGAATGCATAACTGGCCTTTACAATGATTCGCGATGGCCTACCGATGTATCGAGCCAGTGCTGCTATCCTCCTGGACAAGTCTGATATCAGTTTGCCGACCTTGGGAGGGATGGAAGGCTTGGCCATGTGTGCAGGGATCGATCCCACGTGTGTGTCGCAGTGACGCCTTCAACCATTGCGCCCTTCTGGTTTAATAATTCAAGTATAACATAAATTGACTTTACAAACTATATAGGTTAGAATTTTAGATGTCAGAACAGCAACGTCAACAAATCTACTTCAACGAATTCAAACTCGGTCCCAGAGCACCGAAAACTGTTCAACTGCAACATTGGTTTTCAAAAATTTTCGCGGCTAATCTGTTGTCATAGATGGCGCAGCCCGAATTGAGCTACGCTTTGTCTCATCCATAACATTCGTTAAAGTTCTTTTTTTAAACACTTCAAGAACTTCCTATGCGATAAATGCTGTAGGAACTAAGGCAAGATCGAAAGTGACCTCAACCAGTTAGTCGCCACCAGACATCTAGCACTCTAAGCAAGCGGTATAACTTGTTCCAGGCTGGCAAAGATGTGTAGATTCTAGCGGTTTTTATTTCGATTAATAAGGTTTTTTTTCTGAGCTGAAATATGTAGATTGGAACCCGCTATTAATGTCCGAACTACATTACATATAATGTGTAGTCCAGGAAAGGTTACTTCTGACACCAAAATTTTCAAAATACCATTTTAAGGACTACCTGCGCTTATATTACACAGCAAAGTATAGTAGTTCCACCCACGGTTGATATGGTGCGACTCTACGATGTGTTTTCGCAGTCTTTGAAAACATTTCATCCGTTTATTAATATTACATGAGCCGACACCATATGTATCACACTACGCGGCTCCTAGAACTTCTTTCATTCGACTCTCTTTCCCACGTCCACTGTGCGCGAAAGTTTTCAAACTTTTTTTTCGTGTTGCTTCGGCTGGTGCTTGAGGCTTTCTTCGACTTCGTCACGAATGTCGTTGGATGCTGGTCCAGTTAATTATCTTTGGAGTCCTCAGATAGCAATGCTCGGGCGTTCCCAAATGGGTTGGAGGAAGTGCGCTTGTCTGGTGCCAACTACTCGGCCTCGCATTGATAGGAGGCTTGGCGAACCCGTGGCGGAATCCAACCAGCGCTTTGGTTATACTGAGCGCTACCGTTGTTGCGCACCCTCCCTCCTTGTAGGCATCATTAAAATAATCTAAACATAAATGTTCCGTACATAGACTGTATCTGGTACTAACTTTTTGGCACATTTTACACCATGTCTGGAGTCATGTTGAGTATTCTTTAAAAACATCCAAAGGCTCGCGTTTTTGGTAGTCGATCTGTCACTTTTAGGGGATGAATAGTCGGGGTGGGATGAACTGAGATCAGTCGAGATAAATAATAGGAGGTAGAGGTATGCGAACACTACTAACTTGAGAGAAAATCAAATTCGTTTGGATCATAGTCTCACTCATCGCGGATTTTTACACATTCCTATACTACATTCTCCATTCTTTCATCAGACGTCAAACCGATCGGCCAGAAAGTTTAGACAACCCAACTACTTTCTTAAATTACGAAGATGATATCTACCCGTTTTTCCTCACAAATACGAGTCCTTAGAAGTGCCTTTAGGTAACATAGTGTGTTCATGAGTACCTAGAAAATAATGCGTCATGTAGCGTGGACACTACAGTGATGTTCCCTCCGCCTTTCAGTATGTAACACCATCACGCCAATTCAAGTGTATTGATTCTTCAACTATGGGGACATTCGCGTCTCAATTACCGGTGTCTAGACGTCCTCGTTCAACCGTCATATCGTCTACGAGCTAATCGCCATCGATTAACACCACCTATCCAATAGCCTTCTCTGGCAACAAAACATGTTTGCCCATGTAATCGCCTTTATTGCGCACTTTGAATGATTTGGTCTGATACTTCTCTCCTTACATCGAATGTATACCAGGAATCTCTCTATTAAATAAAAGGAACTCATGATATTCACAATCTGCTGGACCCGTACACACTCAAAAAATTCAATAGGTACATTGATCAATCACATAGATCGCATAGCGCGCGTATGGCGCAGTGGTCGGAGGCGCCCTGCAACAACAGTCGATGCTCGCGCCTATGGCCCACCAAGGTTTCCATCCCTCCACTGTCGGCTAATTGGTGCCAGATATGTTTGGGAGGAGAGCAGCACTGGCTGGATACATGGGTAGGCCAGCAGGAGTCATTGTAAAGGTCAGATACGCATTCATTCACCTCCAAACGATGCTTAATGAAGTCGGATGCATTGCGTGTCCCTCAGGATTGATCAACGCCGAGAACTTCATGCTTTTAAAGATCGCATTGTCGGCCAAATGTAAGAGGGAAAACTTTCGTCTAAAAGTATAAACCGGTGACTCTTTTAATCTTTTCAGCACTTGCTGGCTTCCAGAAGTGAATCTTCTCTTGTCATTACGTTGTTTGCATCACAACAGATCTTAGATATCTTGATACTCTATACTTGAATGGCCCGCCCTCACTGGTTGTGCGGGTCCCAGCATAATCTCCATTTTTCGGAGACTTGCTGGCTAAGCCATTATGGTTCTCTTGAGTCCTGACATCAGCCTGGCCAAAGTCTGCTCCAGGTCTCCACCATCATGGACAGTCGCAACCCTTGTGGATCAGAAGGAGATTTACCACCATGCGACTTTGATACCAGGACGGTGTTGGATCCTAGTATTGGTTTACTCTTAGCTAGGTTTCTTGATGGAAACGCCGGACTTCTTTTCAGCTTAGAAGACCCTACCAGGGGATGAATACCTCGCTGTACGTCCAAGTCCGACAACCAGGAACACCTCCCAGCCACGATGAGGCGGTAAACCTTTGGTTGGGATCTCAGATATCAATCACAGATAATTTAAGATAATCCACCAGTTGTATTCCTGGGCGGTAGGTGTATTAAAGTTAACAGCGCAGAAAAGGCGGTCAGATTGTGAAATCGTTTGACCACTTATTACTGCCTTTCATCACCATCACCTTAACATCAATCCTCGTTTGACTTTCTTAAGACTCTACCACGAGGATTATAATTGATTTCTTATTGTTATTACATTTTTCTTCATCAATACCAACGAGCAGTCGGTCAAGAGCCAAGCTCAATACGTCTTCTGTTGATGTGATTAAGATCGATAAGATTCGATTCATAAAAAGTAACTGGTGATTCGTAGCAAGTCATCAAACTTCTCAATCCAACCGTTACGATTAGTTAAGGTCATCATAAAGAACGAAAACAACAAAATTTGAAGAAGAAAGAAATACAGATATATCTTATATGCATATATACATATACATGCATATGTATTCAATAATATATGTTGCGCGACTGACCAAGGAGTCTCATGACACAGCAAGGCTTTTGCTTTAACCACGAGAAGGGAACTTTCCAAGGGAGTGGAAAAATACACAGAATAACGCAAAGGGTACAAAGAAGTTTTTAAAAAGGCTTTGATATTGTTAAAATAAATACAAAGGAAGCCGAAACACAAACATACGAGTGGAATAGGAAAGCGTGGTCAACTTCAAGGTGATTCGGTAGGTATGGATTTATTTCAATAAAGAGCACGCAATAGGAAACACTAGACTTGTTCTCACGTGGCCGCTATCGAGAATACGGCAGCAGCACACGTGCTAGCAACTTTTCTATAAGTTCTCGACTATTGTATGAATATTCTCCATTTTTTGCAATAATAATAATAATGCAATATTTTTATAATATAATAATGCAATACATTGCAAGGAACAATTCCACTAATGGGAATAACAATGAGTCAGAGGTGCCAGACTTTTTCTACTGAACTGTTTCTATTAACTTTACATACCATCGGTTACCATCTCGCCGTCGCTGAGAGTTGCTCCAGGGTGTCGGGCTGCGATGTACAGCGGAGGGATTCGTCTCACCAGCATGGCCTCCCATGCTAAGGAGTCCAGCGCATCCATAAGAAAGCCCAGCTAAGACTAAACCAATACCAGGACCCACCATCGTCGTGGTATCAAACTAGTGGCATGGTGGCAAATCTACCTCCCTCTGATCCATATAGTCGGCGACTGCCTGTCGTGGTGACGACGTTGGCTATACTTTGGTTAGGCGCTAATCTCGGGACTCCAGTGAATCACAATGGCTAAACTAAGAAAACTCAGGAAAAATAGAAATTACGCTGGAGAGATCACAACCAGTGAGGGCTGGTCAACTAGGTATCCAAGTAGCTTTTAACTCTGAGCAAGAAATATGACTAATGAAGCAGTTGGCAGCTGAATAAAGGTGGATTACCTGGGAATATCCATACACAAGGATCCGCCTTTCATCGTTTTCGTGCTTTATTCTTCCGCCACCAACACAATTCAACTTAAATGATGAGCCTGCTTCATGGCGAGCAACTTTCAGAATATCGGCGTGGAAATTGCATTTGTAGTATCCTCGCACTATGTACTTTTCATCGTTATTCGATTTATCAGAGCACTGAAAACAACAACTGCAGAAGTGTCTTCATTTCTATGAAACATTTTTAGATCCAGTTCAGCACAAATTTTTGAAAAGCATAGCACGAAGCGGTGCATGTAGCACACTGATCGGAGGCGCCCTGCAATACACATTGGATCGATCTCCGCGCCCAAAGCCCACCAAGCCTTCCATCGCTCCGGGTCGGCAGATTGGTACCAGACTTGTCTGGGAGGATAGCAGCACTGGCTCTATACATCGGTGGGCCACCGCGAATCATTATAGAGACCAGATATGCATTTAATCATCTCCAACGATGCTTAATGAAGGCCAATGCATGGCGCGTCCCTCATGGACTGATCAAAACGAAGCCCAAATAGCTTACCGCAACAAAGAACCGGCAGGGAGAAGGTGAAAGTATTGCGATCTACAACTAAGGGTCTATTCTTTCAGCAAAGACACCGAAAATTAGCCTCTTGACTTTTCCACGTAAGCTCAGAGCAATTTTATGCTACAGGAGATTCCAACAAGTTAGAAGGGGCTGCTTTTTGCCAGATAGTCTACAAATGGGTTATGGCCTTCATGTTCCACTTTCACAAACAAATTCACTAGCAAGAGCGACCCTACCTGTTGCTTTCAGTAATTTGATTACTATTTGCAAGCCATTTGTTACGCCACATTAAAGGCATTGGATAAGAAAGTAGAAAACTTACTTGAATAAGGATATATTTGAACGTCCCGGAAGGGTCAATATCGACATCTGGTATGTCTGACAGAGGCATTGCGTACGTTCTATAAGAACAAAAATGTCAAAAAGGCATGGTATGTAAAAAGGTAGGCAGCAGTAAAAAGAATCTCGATGCTTGTAGAACAGTAGCAAATGCAATTGCTTACTCGGAAGAAATTGGTGAAGAGTGGAAAAAGTCGAGAAATACCCGAGAGGAGGTACCACGGACAAATCGGGGGTCCTGCAACAAAAACTTGGAGCACGCCTATGCAAAATAGGTACAGTATCGAGAAGTACCCATCACTAACGAAGGACTTAAGTGCGCATGTTGCGTAAAAGAGAGGCGAACAAATACTTTACTATACACTTTCATCAAACCTTGGGAACAATAGTAATTTTCAACATAACTGAGATCACAGGAGGTTGGTGTGGGAACTTTTACATCACCCTCGTGTCAGCTTAATCATGCAGAGAAATATGTTGGCTATCAAAAGATGTTAGAAAGCTCCCCACGTTTCCTTCAACAAAGTGTTTTACTTCTGATCTATTTTACACGATTCGATCACATCTATTTTGTGGATCTCAGCACGTCCTGCATTCGGCTCGCTTTCTCGCAACCATCATCCACGAAGGACTCCGAACTTCTCGTAGGTGGGTTCGGCTGCTGCTTGAGAATTGTAGTCATCTTCACGAATGTCCCTGATTGCTGCTCGAGTTGACAGCTCCTGGAGTCCTGGCATGGCATTGCTAGAGCTCCCGCACTTGGATTGCAGAGAACGAATTGTTCCCGGACAATTTTCTTGTATTCGAAGTGGAAACTAAGCAACAAAGTGAAGGGTGAATATTTGCATGACTTTATTCGAATTTTGATTTGAATATACTTGCCATATTCGACTACACTCGACTCGACTCGACTCGACTCGATACGGCTATGAAGACATATAGAGGATAAAATAAAGGATAAAGTTCTCGGCGTTGATCAATCCCTGAGGGATGCGCCATGCATTCGACTTCATTAAGCATCGTTTGGGGCCGATTGAATGCATATCTGGCTCTTACAATAATGACTCGCGCTGGCCTACCGATGTATCGAGGCAGTGATGCTAACGTTCCAGACAAGTCCGGTACCAATTTACCGACCCCAGAGGTATGGAAGGTTTGGAGAGCCATGCGCGCTGGGATCGATTCTGGGTGCGTTACAGGGCGCTTCCGGCCACTGCGCTACAGGCGCCCCTACGAATCCATACATCAAAAGAAGTAACTTCTATGTAATACCGATCAGAAGAATGTACTCTGGAGTGGAAACGTTAGGAATAATAAAAATCAATAGCAGCTTCTTTAAAGTTCATCAATAAAGCAAAGCAAATGGAAACGTGTCCCAGCATCCCACGAAAAGTTGACAATGCTCCTGAAAGTAATCTTTACTCCCACTTTTTGTACCAATATTGAAATTAACACTAGTCTCACATGGTCCGTTTGAAGTGATGGAAGGACGGACCACCAGTTCGGCAGCACTGAACTATCCAAATGCCCTACCTTTGCAAGAAGTATAATCGAACTCGAAAGACTGTGAATGCTCGACTGAAACCGACGGAAACAATGACCTCCAATCGTGTTCATAATTTTTCAAAAGGAATAAAACGCTAAATACCAATTTTTCCCAACGTCATATCACCGTACGGCCTTATAAACCGTAAGCGTACTCTGTAAAGGGTGAAAATTTAAATAGCTGGATGACATTATGACTTCTCAAATTCTTCTCCGTTCATCTTCTTTCTCTTTCCTCAGCTTGCTCGTTTTTTCTTTCTAAACATTTTTTGCAGTGTAGAGGCCGGGATGGATTATTCTCTAACCTTTAATATTTTATTGTTCTGCGTGTGATTGTTTCTGTTGTCGGTAGTTCTCCCACTTCCGTCTGTTTTCCGATCATGTTTTCCAAGTTTTCAGCTTTTTCTTTGTAATCTTCTGAAGGCATTGCTATTCGTTTTTCCGTCTTGTTCACTTACATGCGGTAGGCAGATTGGAAAGAGTAGCGATCACAAATACTCCCATTGTTCTTCCAAACACCATGACGGGCCTTACAATGGATGCGATAATGCGGAGATTCCAAGATGTTAGTTATTTTTTGGTGCTATTTTTTTCTGATTTGGTTTCGTTGGAACTGAGGATGCCCATTTAGGTTCATAGTTTATCTCAAGAGGCTATCGAAACAATTTCGTTATGGGTGATGCACTACAAGGACAAGAGATCTATCGACCTTATCGTTGAAGCCTGGCTGGAAAGTTTCAAGATCGGTAAGCTTATGTCACTTTTCTGCTTCATGTATACCGAAAGGAGTGCTGATCGGAACAACAGTTGAGGGCCACTTCGAGTAGTACCGGAATTATTGAGAACTAGTTTCTCTGTCCAACCTAGTGTTTTCTTGAAACTTGTTCTCATCTTCGGGACCATTCTCTAGAAAGTTTTCATGCAATTACATTCGTTGGAAATGGATAGAATTGAACAAGTTTTAGGATATTCCTAATTTGGTTGTTCAGACATTTTTTATTTGTAAAGCTGACTTTAGCGTATAGACTGTTTAGCGTATAGACGCTAAACAGTCGAAGATAAGGTGGGCCGGACACGTAATGCGTAGGAATGATAACCGATGGACAAGGGCTGTTAGTGACTGGATTCCTCGGGATGTCAAACGTACTGCAGGAAGACCATCGACCCGATGGTCAGAGTTCTTCACGAAAAGCCTAGAAGAAAGATATGATGCTCGACGAGTCCCTAAAGCGAGGAGAACCCATTAGGCTACTCTTGCCCGCGATAGGGAAAAATGGAGGATTTACTGGCGCCCGCTCGAGTCACTCGACGATCAACAGGACTACAGGTGAAAGCTGACTTTGCTGGTCGTGTAGCACAGTGGCTAGAGGCTGCCTTGCGATGCAACTGGCCCATGTGTTCAAACCGGCGTTCAGGGCTAGCTATGCTCACCATCTTGGCGAATCGGTGATAGACTTGTATACGATGAGACTGGACGATGACGACGGTGAAAACTCGTTTTAATACGTCGAAAAAGCCTCGTATTTCTATGTAGGTTAAATATGGGTTCAATCCGCTGTGCGAACCTTAGTGAAGTCGAATGCCTGACGTGTATCTATGAGATGGATTTATAGCGAGCACTTTATCCTTTTCTTTCTTTCTTACTAGTCCCATACAATTTTTCCTATCGTACGCGCGCTGTTGTGCATTTAAGACCATCCCACGTTTTAAATCAGTTCCCTGCCAGCAAATTTGGCATTTGCTTGATAAAACTTCCTCTTTTCGTAGTTTAAGAACTAGTGATGACATTCTTCTTACTAATCACTATATCTGATCCAGTCCCAGATGACATTGCTAAATTACTGATTAGCTCACTTTATCAAGGTTTCATTTTATTTGAGGCGGTTGGACAGAACGATTTTTCGCTATCTGAATGTTTAGTACCACTCCTTTTTTCTTTGAGGAATTCCTCCTATTATGTGCTCAAGCGGCGCGAGCGGCACAGTGGGAGGCGCCCTGCAACACACATAGGATCGATCCTTGCACAGGTGGCTCCCTAAGCTCACTATCCCTCTGGAGTCGGCAGTTGGTAGCAGACTTGTCTGGGAGGATAGCAGCGCTGGCTCGATACATCGGTGGGACACCGCGAGTCATCGTAGAAGCCACGCATGCATTCAGTCGCCTTCAAAGATGTTTAGTGAAGTCGAATACATGTTGCATTCCTCAGGGATTGACCAACGCTGAGAGCTTTATCCTTTTAGCCTTTGTTATCTGCTTTACCTCCTATTTCCCGTTTTCATTCTCTGTTTGCAGCTAAAAAAGATGAACAACGCATTGCATTATTCTATATAATGAACGACGTTGTTCAACGAGCAAAGAACAAGCACATGGATGTTCTGATTCCGGCTTTCCAACCAGCCGTCCTTAGTGCTGTTACAATGGGAAAGTAGGGAGTTGTTATGTTTGTGATGTATGTATGATTTCTATCATCTTCAAGGCGTATTTTCGAGTTTACTAGTTTTAAGGAGCTCTCCATGTGTTAAGCAAGTGATGAATCGATGCATTGATATCTTCGGCGAGCGGCAAGTGTTCACGGAAGCCAGCGTCAATGTAATGAAAAACATGCTGCGTAAGATTTCTGAAGTTTGAAAAGTCCCATCTAAATATCACATAACGTCGTATTTTGCAGAATCCGAAGAGAATGGTGATGGAGATGAAAGCTTCGCTGAACTTGACTCTGAAGAGGTTTACAGGAAGATTGAGCTTTTTGAGCGCGTAAGCTCATTTTAAATTCTTAGCAGCATGTTTGATGTGGAATTATCGCCTTTTCTACTTCTTTATAGGGGCGATTAATAGTGAATCGTGGAATGGAGGTTATTCGAAACGGAGATTTTGACTGTAAAGCCCTCATGAAGGAGAGGATGAGAGGTGATGATCTCTGCACCACTTACTTTATTGTTTGTTTGGTTCTTATAAGTACAACTTATTCCTTCTTAGCTGTTTTTCAGATCGTACCGTGGCTGCACAACTTGTTATGGAAACTCAACAGGTACCACGACAATATTCCTTGTTCATCAAGGGAACCTTATGTTTGACGTCGTTACCACTTTGATTTCATCCTTAAAGAACAATGCTTTTCGAAATTCTACTTTTAGAATAATGCATTGCTTGAATTAAAATCATCCATAATTTCTATAGGGGATTGCTAATATTGTTGACCACTGCTGAGGTTTGTATTTAGGTGCTTAGTCAGATTTCATCGTTTCGACATTCCATGGAGGAACAAAAACGAAGAATGCTGCAACTCATTGAGACTCTTGAGCTTGCAAAGCGGAACTTCTCTCACCAGCTGAAAGATGTCACTGTTGTTGAAGACGTAAGGATTTATATAGAAAATATGACATCTCGTTTATAAAAGAAAATTATGGCACTTCATATTTCAATCTTTCTCGACGATGCTGGTTTCTCGATATTTTTTTGGCAGGTACAGCACTTCAGAAACGCTGGTCTTAACAAGCTAGAAGGAAATGTTGTTCTATCGTATTAAGGGTGTATATGATTTCTGAAGAGTTTTCATTTGATTTCGAATATCTTTTGGGTTAAAAATGAAGAAAATTGGAAGTTAACTTGGAATTCTGATTTCTTCGATAGAATCGCGGCAGCCGCCGCAATAAACAACGATGCATTGAGGAATATAATCATGTTTGAAGAAGATTCTTGTCGTTTACTTGTTTTTGTATCCATAATATGGGTCGGAATAAAAAAAGATTAAAAAGCAATAGAGTTTGTGAGCTGTAAAATGTTAGAATTTAAATTTCGATGAGGAAGAGTGCTTATACTTTGTAGACGAAGATCTCCGTCTGATCCGTGACTAATCATTTATTTTAGTTGGAAGATTTGACTTGAGATGTTGATTTAAAATGGAGAGCGACCAAAATGTCCATGCAAAATGCACTGAAGCCAGTACGTATGCGTTGCGAAAGTGTTAGACATATGATCCAGCAGTAGAGCCGTTTTGTCCCTGGCTTTCTGATCGTTTGGTGCTAATGTTCCAATATCCGTTCTTCAAGTTGTTGAGCTGTTGTTTTTTCAAAGTTTTACCAATCCCGGATTAGAGTGAATACTCACGATGTGGTCATTAGTTCATCCATCTGAAAATGTTGAGCACATGTGAAGTTTTTCCGACATTGTGCCATGGAGAGATCCTCAGTAGTTTAAGCACACTATATAGGACGTGGATGTCGAGTTAATAATTTATGGAAAGGAATTTTTCGTAACCTTTTAATTTCAGGCATATCAAAAGTATTTCCAAGGAATTCGTGAGGTTCACGCCGACTTGTTAGTGAGTCCTGTTTTCTCAAAGCAGTGGCTTTTGTTTTTCAAATATTTTACCTCATATATATGGTTGTTATATTTTTTAGACATCAGGGTGATTTTCGACTTAACACGGTTGAATTTTATTTTAAAAGGAGTTGATGATTCAGGAAATGGAGAAGTCGGGTGTCTATCCTGCAGCGACTCCGCCTCGAGATGCTCCCTCACCAACGGCCAATGATGACATATATGCTACTGGTGTCGAAAATGCCTTGCAAAGTGTGTCCTGCAAACTGTTACTGTTTTAACTAGTTATTACAATTATTATTTAATATTATTTGTGTAATAGTCATCGGATTCTTGCTGGTTTAGCCATTGTGTTTCCTTGGAGTCCCGAGCTCATCCTAGCCGAAGTCTGCCCCATGTCGTCACCACCACAGGCAGCCCCAGTCGTTGTGGATCAAAGGGAGATTTTCCACCTTGCGATTTGACACCAGGACGGTGGTGAATCCTGGTGTTGCTGGTGTTGAATTACTTTTAGCTGGGCTTCCTGGTGGAAACGCCGGACTCCTCAGCTCATGACAATCAACCGAGGGGATGAATTCCCCTTCCATACTTGGTAGCCTGACACCCAGATGAATTGCCCCGCCGCACTTGGCAATCTGACACCCAGGAAAACCTCCCAGCCATTTAAGTAATTAGTATAAACTCATCATCTACATTTTCCGTTAAATTTTTATTGATTCTGCAATGTCGATAAGCTGCTTTTTTTTCGAAATGATTCAATATTTCAGCCTTTCGTGTACCTGGCAGCAGGGATAATACGGAAACTACTGACATGGACCTTGATGACGACTCCGCCCCTATCGATGTAGGAGGAACATCTCCTTTATCGGGTCATCTTCCGCCTCCACCTGCGCCACCTGCCGTGCTGGAAAGCCGTGCTCCAGGATTTGCAGGAGGTACTGTTCCTCAACAAACGTTGCCAATGTCGCATTTGAACTCCAGTGGGAGCAATGGTATGCTAATATTCTCCAAAAATAGTTTATTTTTAGATTAGGTCATGATTTTTTGTTTGTTTTCTTTTCAAACTGTGCTGTGTTATAGTTTCTCAACTTCTGCCTAACACCGCTGCACCATCATTCCAAGGTCAAACGGCTTATGGAGTTTCTCAAACGTCGTTTGTTCTACAGGCAAATATGACAATCCCTCCTCCTAGCACTAGTCAAGCTCCCAATTTCAATTCAAATCTTGCCCCACAATCAAATATGACGCTGCCTCCTCCAATTACCACTCAACCACCACCGAACATTCAGGTGCTGCCGCATTTTTGGGATGTGTTACGGAATAATGGTTCTTTATTTCAGGCGTTATTAAAATCTATTCCTAGCCTCCAAACAATTCAGCAGGCAACAGCTGCTGCAGCAGCTGCTGCAGCGGCGGCAGCAGCAGCAGGAGCAGGAAACTCTCAGAACTCACAACCGGTTAGTGACATGAGTCGTTATTTTTTGTACATAGGATATATATCTACGCATACATGTATATGTATATACATGCATATACACATATATATATATACGTGACGTGTTTTGATCATAGGCAAATTTTCAACCACCTATTGTACAACAAGGATTCGGAGACGTAGATGAACGGGTGGCTCCAGTATCAGTACCAACGCACAGTGCTCCTTCCGGTCAAGTTCCCACGTATCCGTTGCAACAAAACAGGCTTCAACCGCCTGTTTATGTCGAAGAGGGGCCATCGCACATAGACTATAATAAACAAGGTTACAGTTGTGATCATATTTGTTCTCGTGGGTTTGATTGGAAGATAAAATTTTTAATTTAGGATATCCTTCTTTTTCAGAGCAACATAACTGTGATAATAGTTATTATGGAGATAGTGGAAATGACGGGTTCTATCAAAAGCCCCCTTATTTCCAAAGTACTGCGGGTTACCCACAAAATTTTCGTGGTAGACCTCGTGGTGGAGACTTTTATGGGCGTGGAGGAGGAAGAGGAGATCAGTGGAGAAAACCGTAGGTCTTTTACGCTCTCTGTGTAAACAATCTAGAACTCGTATGCAGTGTTACGCATCCTAATTTGTACGTCTTAGAGTTCCCAACGATTTCCGAGGAATGCGTGGTTTTGGTGGACCTCGAGGCTCTCCGCATAATCGTGGACGAGGAGGCTTCCACGGTGGCTGTGAACCATTCCAAGGTGGAAATTATCAGAGGGGTCGTGGTCGAGGGAACTGGGGTTAAGATGGTTATTCGTGCAGGTGCCGTAACTACTTCTGAATGACTCGATCGGGTGTATGTTTACAGTATTCGTATTTCTATTAATCTGGCCATTTATCCATCGCATTGTTGTAGATGACTGTGTTCCTCTTCTTTTTCACTTTAATACACTGTACTATACAGTAATGCATGCTTATGTATATGCACACGTGACTTATGTGCAGACACATACGTACATACATGCATATATACATGTATATACGTTGTATACATATATATACATATATAATTTACATGCTTAGCTTGTGTTAGATTTGTGTAGTGCTATAACCCAACTTTGTTTGATGCCTTCCGAAGCTTTTGATGAATTTCTGTCGTTGTTGTATTATAGATGGAGTTGATTACGTCTAAATTTTCTACTTTTGGTATAGTTGAACTGGCACTTCTTAGACAATAACTTATTAAATCGTTTCTAGTTTGTTCGTTTGTTGAAGAAAAGTTGGTCTCCGAACGTTAACTACCCGAGGAAGCCTATTTGTTTAGAACTGCATTTTTTATATCTAAGGGATGATTCAAAAGAACATTGAGCAGTTGGTCGTCGAGAAATGTGTAGATGAGGCTGAGGAACGTGGATTACCGGAGCAGCATGGATTGTTCGAGGTTTTTCGCATCCCAAAGAAAATAACTCTTGGCCCGCTGACTCGGAATAGTGCAGATCAGGTTGTTCTGTCTTTAGTTCAGATACCATCACCATCTAATGTTGTTAATTCCCTGTTCAAACATGGAATCAATAGGTTTAGATTGCGGTAAAACGTTCTTTCTGGCGAAATTATATAGACGGGAGAAAGAATGTGAATGTTGTGGCTCCTATGGTTGACCAGAGGTTCGTTTTTCTTTTTCGTTTTCATTTTTCAAATAACAGCGTCCTCCGATTTCTAGGGACTTCCAAAATT
Organism: Angiostrongylus cantonensis; assembly: GCA_009735665.1. Taxonomy (NCBI): domain Eukaryota; kingdom Metazoa; phylum Nematoda; class Chromadorea; order Rhabditida; family Metastrongylidae; genus Angiostrongylus; species Angiostrongylus cantonensis. Next base: position 865,157 of record MQTX01000039.1, read on the forward strand.
TTATCTCATTGTAGCGAACTGGCTTTTCGAATGCTTATGCGTGCGCACGGTGCTCACATCACGATGACGCCGATGATCCATGCTCATTTGTTTGTTTATGACAATACTTACCGTACTAATTCACTGACGTTATGTAAAGCAGATCGTCCACTCATTATTCAGGTATGTTTCCGTTTTGAGACGCACCTAATCCTGTTGACGTTTAAATTGTCTCAGTTTTGCGCAAATAATCCCGATACATTTCTCACGGCCTGTCGTTTGGTTGAAGGCGTATGCGATGGAGTCGATCTTAATCTCGGTTGTCCACAAATGGTGGCCAAGAAGGGGCGATACGGTGCTTACCTTCAGGTGTTTACGTAAATCCTCTAATACTAGCTTTTTATTTGCTGCCTACTTTTCTTTTCACGACATGGTCTTATGTGAAATATAACCTCAATGGCGCTGTGATATTTGGAAAACTCCAAACTGCAAGTGTTTGCTCAAAAACGATCAAAAACGCGATTACCTTTTCTAGGATAACGAGTACACTGCCACAGCGTGCAGTTCCTTCGTTTCGTTTATATCTCAGCGTTATTGTCCTCCTTTAGATTTGAAATTATTTTGTTAAAATTTAATTCGTTGTTTTCGAAATTGACACGAACTAGTGAGTACTACCAAGTTTTAAACTCGATTTTATCGTGATCTCAGCATTTGTATTTTTGCCTGTTCACCACTTTCGTAGGTGCACAAGGACATTTGTGAAATTGCGCTCCTTTTTTTAAACTATAATTACTATCTATTTTTATGACTATTTGTGTCGTAAATGTGATTTCATTGTTTCACTCTGCAAAGCCTGGTCGCCAACTTAATTTTTTTTTTTTTACCAAATCAGGGTGCAAGCAGTGTGTCATAACTAACATTTTACAGGATGAAGTGGACTTAGTGTGTTCTATGGTATCAGCTGTGAGGGATTTTTGCCTCTTGCCAGTTTCATGCAAAATCCGCATTCGTGACTGTCGCAAGCAAACTGTCGATTATGCACGCAGACTAGTTGATGCAGGCGCAACAATGTACTTACCGCGCATTTAGTTCGGTGTACTATTTATGAACTTGTCTATTAAGGTTAACGGTTCATGGTCGTACTCGTGAAATGAAGGGTGCTGACACTGGTCTAGCCGACTGGTCACGTATTAGAGACGTGGTTGAGGCTGTGGACGTTCCCGTTATAGCTAATGGGAACATTCAGGTATAGATTATATGTAGTTTTTGCGTCAGTTATTACCAGTTATAGTTATTACTGTCGTAAGTAGATTTTACTTCATTCTTAACGTTTCCATGTCCTCTATTCCCAAACAATTGTGTAAGTTCCATTACAATTCCTATTGTGGTAGTATATTGTTGGTTAGGCGAAACCTTCCTTTGAATCCTGTAAAAGCTTTACAGGAGCGTCCTCAAGTTCTGACCGCAAACACTTTACAGTTTTCGTAAATTGGGATTACTTTTTCAGGGGTTTTTCACCAGGGATTTTAGCAGAGTGGTGACACTGGTAGGTAGAAAAATAGCTTAGAGGCAAACGAACCAACATGATGTGGTGGTCAACGCCGTTACCCCCCTCCGGAGTTTTGCGATTATCCCACCTTCTTTTAAGACTTCTTTACTAGTATTTGATAGAGTAAGGAAGTTGAGATTTAGATGCCTGGTGACGTAGAAAGGTGTATTGCTGAAACAAAGGCAGCAGCAGTCATGTCTGCAGAAGGAATACTACATAATCCGTTATTATTTGTGGTATGTTTTATACTTCTTAAGAAATATTGTTGTCGTTGTATCGTTTAGCGCATCGGTCACCTAGGGTGATGCCGAATTTCTCTCCGTGTGTGGCTTGCATTGAAGTGACTGCGTTCACTGACAGATTTCTTTAAAAAAAAAACAATTGACTGCGCTTTCTTCTTGTCCTTTTTCCACGCGTCTCGGTTTTTCTTTACATTTGTTCAGTAGATTCTGGTTTTTTAAATTTCTTTGTGCCATCTCCTTTTTTGAATACAATCTTCCGTGTTCTAGGAGTCATAGGAGGAGAGGCGTTCTTCTTTCGTTTGTTTCTTGTTAGAAAAACTTATGTACTGTCCTTTCGCGAAATTGTCAGAATTTCTAGTCACAACACACTTTGAATATATTTAAGTATTCTTCTAGGGTTTTTTTTTAAATGTCTTCCTACTCCATATATTAACTGTAATTCGACGTGAAAATAGGATGAGAACCATTCGTACGCTACTGGTCACGAACTGAATTTTATGGACTTGAATCGCGTCAACAGAAGACGTGCTTGACTTCATTTCCGACCAACCTTCATCAATATTTAATAAGAAGATGCTTAGAGCGACTAGAAATTACTTTTGACCCTCGTCGTGGAGTCTTTAGAAAGTTAGACGGGAGATGAAAGTCAAGGTAATTATGGTAAATGTTAATAGTGAGTTGCTAAACAATGTCGCTACGCGAGCCCATTTGTCTTCGACTGTATTGGATCAATTGGTCACAAGCATTGTCAGTGGATTTTTTTGAATTGTTTATGATATGACTAACATTTAGGAAGTGGTTGCGAAGCGAACAACATAATGGCTGGAGAGGATTAATTCTTGGAAGTTGACAGCAGTTAATGAAAAAAGTCGATCTCTACCCTTAAGTGAAAGTTCTCGACCACTTGTATCTGGCTGACAATGCAATCTGTATGAAGGGTGACTTGTTCACGATCTCTCCGCCTATAGAATTTTTTGAAACATGTACAGTCCAGACAAAAAACGAATGTCGTAGCGAGTTCCTTGTGCTGAATAGAGGAAGGTACACATTCTGCATTTATAAAGTGGAAGCGGGTGCATACATGTTTTGTCGATAGAGTGGTCCAGTGAACTGGAGGTCTAACTGATGGTATGCTGGTTGGAGAAAGGTACCAATCAGCCTATTACAGTTGAAGGCTGAACGAAACGGAGACTTCATGAAGTTTCCAGATATAGGATTCTTGGTCAGAATGCTTAGAAAATCACGACGAATAAGTTGTAGTGGATCTGTAGTTGGAATGGAATTCATTCAAATTGGTATTTTTGTGCACTCCTTCAGCTCATTGTGGTTGAGAAGTGATCCACTAATGAAGGACACCTTTAGTGTTCTACTCTTAGACGCAAAATGTGGGAATTTTTGTATGAAAGTAGCGCATGTAAAGAGGTATTAATGGTAGAAGTGTGAACGATATGTAAAGCTTGGGTTCCATGTAACCTGTACTGTTTCCAAGACACTATGCGAAAACATATTGATGAAGCGGGCACATATTGTGACTGTGGATTTAGATGTATAAGGGAGGACTTTGAAGTACGTGTCACGATCCTCGCACAGGAGTCAAGAACACAAGCGCGAGAAACATTCGAAGCGTTCTGGATTAATTCCAGAAATCCGAAAATGAAGCTCAGGGAAGAATGCCTCATTATCACGCGTGATATTGGGTACTATATAAGGCTGTTATTCTTATGGGAGGGGCACATTACGCTTTCATGTGAATTCTGTATGGTTGGTCTCCACGAGACATACCCAGTGGAAGCCTCATAGAAAGCGGCGTGTGCAAAGCTGTGTTCATTGTGATTGAAATCTTGGTTTAGTGTTTTCTTGTTTGGTTATGGAGGTGTTTGGCCAAATAGATTGCTGTCAACTTGACCTTTCCAGGCTCTGAGGAAGGCGAAGTCCGCCGCAACGTCAGCTTATTCGTGAATAAAGAATAAAAGTAACACCTTGCATTTGCTCAAGAAGAATGCGAAGTGTTTCATTTTAATTTCGGGTTTAAGAATTCTTATAGAGACTGACTGCTGCCCTACCACTGAGTCGATCGTCGCCAGTTGTAGTACAGTATCCATTTATTCTCAGCTCTTGTCGTAGTTGCAATACGGTCGAGGTACAGGTCGTTCTTGTCGTGAAGACGGTGTGCCGACGGTGCTTCAAGATGGGGGTTTTCTTAAAATTATACCTAACTTCGTAAGACATCCATCTATGGAACTTTGTAAACTTTCAAGGTTTTTTTTTTGAAACTCCGACACAGTTGAGGTTCACCTTCTCCAAGTTGTCGAACAGTTTTGCGTGTATTTGCTTCCATCAAAGCTTTCAACTCATTGTTGTCGATAGAAGAAAGGTCTGCTCGACCTTACTCTTCAACGTCGAATTTACGGCGGTTGATATTTTGAAACCAGTGTCACATTCTAAATATGTTAATACTTCCTTGTGCCCCATACCTCATAAATGTTTCCTTGTTCTTGTTCGCACACCTGATTAACGTTTAGTGTTTCCGTTTAGCCTTTTGCGCTGTTCTGAGACTTAATTTGGAGCGATATTTATTGATAATAGTTAAATTAATGTGTAGCTGTATTTGTCGAAATAGCTATTTGGACTTCTCAGCCTGGCTTTTTTAACCTGCAAAATTTGTCAAAAGTAGAGTTTATATAACAGTTTAATTGTACCGATGAGAAATACGTAAAATAAGCTTCGAATTGATATTTGGTATAGTATTTCAAAAAATATTGCTAAAACACTTTAAAAAAACGAAAACTACCAATTCTGCATTATTTCCAAATAACCTAGTAGGTCGAGAACATCTCGGCACCTTCTTCGTCCATAACCTTCTTCATCCACAATAGTCTTGTCTTGTCATCTATGCGGAGAGAGCAGTAAACACAGGACTCAGGAAGGCGAAAGGCAAGCCAACTGCTGTTTATATTCTGTGTTTTGTAATTTTGACATGTAAAGAATAGCTTTTTTTTGTACGGCGACTGATCAATCTTCTGAAGGAAAGTGATAGATCTTATATCATTTGTATCATAGAGAGGTTTGTGGGGCTGAAGAAGAGGTGGAAAAGGTTGGATTCAATAATCACCGATGTAATCATCGTGAATATGTTAAATTACGCGCAGTTACTGATGAATTCGTGTTTTCATTTTCATAGTTAGGAACGGTTGTAGTGGTGCATCTGTCTGTGCTGAATCAGTAGACAATTTAAGTTTCTTTTCCTAACGGTGCGCTAACTTGTTCAACATTTTTTTTTAATATGAGCGTGTATAGCGTAGTGATCGGAGGCGCCTTGCAATACACTTGGGATAGATCCCCGGGCCGAAAGCTCATTAAAACTTCCATCCTCCGGGGTCGGCAAATTGTTTCCAATACCTATCTGGGAGAATAACAATACTGGCACAGTATATCGATAAGCCACCGCGAGTCGTCGTAAAATTCAAACATCCATACAATCACGTCCAACAATTCCTAATGAAGTCGATTGTTTGACGCAAGCACTGATGAACTCAGAGAGTTTAATCCTTTGTTCTTCAACATTTTTGATCGCTTGGTAATTTCAGAAATCAGTATAGGTCGTATAATATTGTACTTTTTACAGTGAATATGTCAACGGTTATTTTAGATGTATTGATTTTCAGAATAAGAATGAGGAAAGTTGGCTAGTTGCTAAGGAATACCTCGAGTTTGCGCGTAAATACCAAGCTGGTACGAGTTCTGTACGGGCACATATTTTTAGGATCTGTCATCATAGGTTTGTTAGACTATTACTGTTGCTATTTTCCTCTTCGATGCAGTTTTGGTTCGTTCATTTATTTCCTTTCCTTATGGAATTTAGCTTATTGGAATATTCCGACCTTCGACTTCGTGTTTCTACCGAACATCGTCTAGAGGACTATGAATCGATCGTAGAGGAGATACGTATTCGAACTCGTCTGGCAGCGGATACAGAAGAAGCACGTGAACAAATGGAGTTCACGAAAGATTTATTTGAACGCATTCGGTGTGCATTTTTTTTTATGATTTAGAAAATACTTAGCCAAATTTTTTCTCTTTTCCGTTTGAAGATCTGGAGAAAAACAAATGGATCCTATTGTTTTATCAAAAACGCCACACTGGATTTGTAAGCCATACTTCCGTTTGTCAGAGGTTTTTCTTTCACTTCACTTTTGTCACACTATTTTCTATTTTTGCGTGACCAAAAAATTTTTAGGTTGTTAGGGAAGCATTAGTAGCAGAAGGGGAAAAGAATTATAAGGAAAAACGGAAGGAACACCTCCAGAAAATTGCGGATGAACTGGGTCTTTCTTTGAAGTACGCTACTATTTTTCTTTGTTTTTGCTCACTCATACCTCACTTTCACAATGAAGGCAAGCAAGAAAGAGGGAAAGGCGAAAACTGAACGGGCAAAGGACAACAATATCAAAAAGGGCAAGTCGAAGTTGTATGGTATATACGGCAACGGTTTACAAGTCTTTTTTAAAGGCCAGGTTTCCACCTTGTTCACGGTGCAGTCAGCCAGCTAGCCAGGGTTGTGCGCATTTGTTCTGCAAAAAGTGTTGCCGTTGGACCTGTAAGCAAAAAGGATGGGATTGTAAAGGTTGGTGATATCAAATTTTTTTTCTCGATCTCTTTGTTTTAATGAACGTATAACATTGTTAGGTGTTTCTACAGAGTAAATAACATCTTACAGCTCACCGATTCCGGTTTTCATTACTTCCAACTGAGAATTCTCAAACAGATGACGTGGCTAATCTGTGTAAGGAGATCTGAGTTTTTTTTTAACCCTCCACGGACCATTGGCTATATGCTGGTTTCTTTTTTTGTTTTTGCCAACCCTTTATTTATGTGTTCAATTTTTCTATTTTTTGACATGGTATCTTTGCCTCCGAGTTGGAGTAATTTTTTGAATAGATTGTGATATGGAGCGAGAGCACATGTATTCTTCTGAATAGTGTTTACTTTGATGGTAAGCTTTTTTGAATAAAAGCGGATTAGACCTTCAAATAAAGGAGAAGCGCTATGTTCACGGGCGTTTTAAGTGCATTCGAATCCATTAATTTAGGACTTCGTTCGGTTCTAAATTCTTGCTTGGTTACTTGGATGCTTAGACGATCCGTCTTCACGGGTTGTGCGGACCCCAACACATTTGCTATTCGCTTCTTTTCCTCGCATTCGACTACGGCCGACTAACTTCGGTTGAGAACATGTCCGCGTAACATGTAGGTAGCCCCCCTTAGGGACGTTTTCATTCTCGTGGAGTCCACTCTACAATTATTTTCGTCCATCTGTCGTCCGTTCTTCTCATTATGTGACCGGCCCATCTCTTCTGGTAGCGATGTCCATTCTTCTGCATCCTGAAGATGTGACATGTTTCGAAGATCAGAGCTTCACATTCCGGTTAGATATTGAGAATGCCGGTTATATTTCAGAAGACATCATTCCAGCGCTCTATTAGTAGTGCGGAGTAATCTTGACATGGTTGAAGTATCAGCCTACGTTTTTGCAGCATAAAAAAGCTGTGGGAGGACCGCTGAATCGAAAAGGTGAACGCGGATTCTCAGGTGCTTCAATTGGTCGGAGGCGCCCTGCAACACACACGTGAGATCGATCTCGGTGCCCATGCCCACTGAGCCTTCCATCCCTCTGGAGTTCGCAAATTGGTACCAGACTTGTCTGAGAGGATAGCAGCACTGGTTCGATAAATCGGTAGCCACCGTGAATCATTATAAAGGCCACATATGCATTCAATCACCTCCAAACGATACATAATCCTCAAGGATTGATCAAGGGCAACAACTTTGTCCTTTATCTTTTATCAGTTGGTAGGTCACTTCTCTGAGATGCCCGATTGCGCTCCAAACTGCTCTCCTTCTATCTAATTTATCCTTCACGTTGTTTTCCATGTTTATTGACCGTCGAACGTACACGTACAAGGTGGTCTCTGCATTCAGAGAACCATACGGTTCAGTTTGTTCACCTTCGCACCGTGGGTTTTTCATGGGCTGAGCTTTCTTCCAGCTTATGCGTAGTCCGATCATTTTTCGCGCTTCCTTGCTCTCATTGATCATCGTCTCTGCTTCGCCGGTACTTCTCGAGAAGGTGACGATGTCATCGGCGATACGAAGGTTTGATAGGAATTTCCCATCAATACGTATACCTTTCTCATACCAATTGAGTGACTTCATTATTTTATGTTGATTATTATTATTTCTATATTTGCTAGACACGCGTATACTAATCACTATACTACCGAGGATTATAGAATTTAAAAACTTGTCGTCTTCTACTGTTATACAACATCTCGAAATAATGAATGATTATAAAAGCACTGTTAAAAAATATAAGAGATTCATAAACCAACCATTGTTTAGTCTTGGTAGTAAAATATAATCAACATGTACTAAATTGTTGAGCTTTCACGAGGATGATAAATCATCGGCTGTGATGAAGACGGAGACGTCACCGAGGACGTTAGGCGAACAAAACTAATTCGTCATCCTCACGTAAGCTCAACAACATAACGCATATGATAGGTATATTCTCTGTGGAATCTCCACCTTCTGTATTGAACTGTTGCTGATAGCTTTACGTATGTTATTTGATGTAAAATAACTCTTGATTGGAATAGAAATAAGTTTATACCCGTTGGTTTAAAGCTGTGATTGTTGACATTTGTTTTGCAGGTACATTTTGTTGTTTGTTGTTCATTGCATGAATGAAGTTTTAATCTTTCTTAGACTCCTAGAATGATACGTTTATCTGGCGCATACCTCGCACTCAGTAATGTCGCTTGAGCGCGTACTATTCTGTAGTTGTTCTTTTTGCATTAATTGATCTATACATCGTCTACAGGTTTTCCTTTAAATATCTACTGTCATGCAGCGGACTCTGTGAGTTTATTTCTATTTTGTAGTCCTTCAAGTGTCGAATTATGTATGGGTGAATGTTTTAGGAATCCGACATGCACAGGTACATCTGTAATTGCAATGCAATACAATAAAGGTGTTGTCGTAATGACCGATCGTGTGGTTTCGTACGGAAAAACTGCTAGGTACAAGGTAAAATGTTTTTGTAGTTTATCTTGTATTGTTGTGTGGGAAAATGTGAAAATGACGGGTTTCAAAAATGTTTCTGTCTACATTCATCTATTGAACTGCTCCAATACCATGCACTTTAGAACGTTTCTCGTCAATACAAAGTGAACAACAACATAATAATCGCATTTGGTGGAGACCATGCTGATTTCCAGTGGCTACAGAACGTTATTGAAAGACAGGTGATCATGCTTTGCTTTTTGGATGTTCCTCATTTGTCTGTTCCACATTAGGTGTAAGTTATTATAGGTTCTTGAATGGAAAATGATCGGCCAAGATCTTTCACCTAAAGCTCTTCATGGATATTTAACAAGTTTAATGTACGCTCGGTAAGGGTTTAGTTTGGTCGTTTAAGACAGCTCTTTCTTGTAAATGTATTGTAGCCGAACACGCATGAATCCTCTTTGGAATACTTTGGTTGTAGCTGGTGTGGAGGATGAGGAGAAGAATAACAAGGATACCACTACTCCCTTTATTGGTGTAATTACACAGAAGGTGTAATTTTACATTTTTTTCAGTGTACATTTAAATAACTACGGGATTATTTCTTTTGTTGTCTTCATTATTAATTAAATTTTGAGGGGGTTGCATATCAAACAAAGCACGTTGCGACAGGAATCGCAGCCATGCTCCTCAATCAGGTTGTTGAAGACGAGGGAAGAAAAAAGGTGAAAGTAGGGTGTTAATAGTTGCTTGTTAGTGTTGCTTAGAATTCCTGTGGAGCAAATCTCTTCAACTCGTTTTGTTCTATCTTGTCGCTAAGACAAAATACCGTTTGAGAAGATTTTCCTTTTTCAGGGTGAGAAATTGACACGAGCGGAAGCCGAGTCTATCATGCGCAAGGCACTGGAGCTCACTCTTTACCATGATTGTTGCGCTGATAATGATTTTGAGTTGGGAGTGGTTGATGCCGATGACGGAGTAATCCTAGGAAAACAGGTAGAGTAGCATTTATATCGTCAGTATCAATAAATCTCGTTGATTTTTTTATATTTTTCGTAGGAAACAATCATTGGAGAGTGGAGTATTGCCGAGACAAATTGCCAATACGAATGAAATCTTTTATCTGTTGATGTTCATTACCTATCTTTCTTAAGATGTAATAAATGCTTTCGCAATGTTAACGTAGATATCAAAATAATGCTGGAGATTATGCAAACAGTAGCAAAGTTCTTACATGTGACTCAGACTCCCAATTTCTATTTAATTGTCCAGTGTTGTTTTTCAAATCGATAGTCAGGAAAAATCGATTGAACAATATTTTTGCTCCGATTTCATGTATTTCCTTCAAACGTGATCTCTGAATGGTCCCATATATGGTTATTGTGCAATATCTCTCACTTTGGCTGACGTTGCCGGCGACTTCGTATTTAGGATCTGAAACATCGTGAAATAGTCAATCTTCACAGAAGGTTGGGAAATTTTACAGGTCTCAATACCAATCCATTAATGGGATTAACACATCAGTATAAGCGTGAGCTGCTTAGTGCTCGTATGGTGAGTTGAAGTGAGGCCACCGGATGATAAATTCCGTGGTTTTTGCGGGGAACGGTTTCGGTTTTTGATGCTCACCTATAATATATTTGAGTAAATTTCATTAACAAGTACTTGATCATGTGTGCTGGTAAGGGTGCACACCTGTTCAATGGTTCACAGATATTTTTGTTCTTCCGGCTTTTGTATTCCGTGGATAACTCTTCCAAAATAGATGTAAATATCGGGGCTTTATTGTGAAAAACTATCCTGTACACTTGCTAACTCGCAAAAATCTTCGACGATATCGTTTTGAGGTGAGAGACTTTTGCGTTTGAGGATACTATGAACGCACAATCAAGACTTGTCACTGAAGAGGCAGAGAGGTGCATCCGCTTGAACACAGGAATTCGGTTCTTGGAGACGGCTTTTCGCTACGATAAGACGATAGATCACTGAGGTGGATTCTTCGGGGTGCAAAGGTGTTTACAGGACATGCACTCGTCACTGGGATTCAGCACGTCCTCCCACCGTTTGTGTGGTCTTCCAAGAGGATGCTTACATTCTCTTGGAATCCACTTCACTGTTCTTTTCATACATCTGTCATCTGTTCTCCTTATTATGTGACGGTCCCATATGTGTTTCGACGCATGCTACTTTCCTTCTGTTTAATTTCTACATTATGTTGTTATTCATGCTCGTTGTACGTCCAATGTAGAGGCACGAGATGGTTTGTGTACTCAGAGAACCATCTTGTTCATTTCTTCGCTTTAGCGCCATGAATTAGGCCTAGGTTTTATTTACGCGTATTCAAATATTTTTTCCCGTTTCGTTCAGATCATTGAGCATCATCTTTGCTTCACTGGGCACTCCTCGAAAAAATGACGATATCGTTCCGCGAAACGAACGTTTGATAGGATTTTTTCATCAATGGGTATGCCCCTCTGGTCCCAATCGTGTGACTTCATTATCCATTGCAGTGCCGCAATAAACAGCTTTGGCGGTAGTGTGTCGCCTTGTCGAATTCCTTTTTCTGCAGGTGCGGTAAAGTTCGATGAAAAAGCTGTATATTGGTATTGTAATTCCAATAATAGTCAGCTATTTTCGTATATAGGACGTGTACATGTCGAAGAGCGCTGATGGGCCTGCACTGTTTCAACAATGTCAAACGCTTCTTAGTGGATAAAGGTTTGGATAAGATGCATGTGATACCTCCTACGGACTTCTACGATCTGCGACATGGTATGGATGTGGTCCACGCAGTGAAATCCTTATTGAAATCGTGCTCGCTCGACTGGTTGCGCCTCATCTAATGTCCTTGAAATACGCGACAACATAATCTTCGTGGACAGCTTTATAGTCAACAGGCATAATTGACGGTGGTTACCAAGATTGCCTCGGTTACCCTTCTTGAGTAGCGCAATCGTTAGCGACGGTCTTCAATCTCCGGACGGATTTCTCCTGAATCCAAGGTTATGTGGCTTGCGAACGCCACATGTAATTAATTCATGGCCCCAGGTGGAGTGAAGTCGGTGGTGATATTATCGGGTCCAAGAACTGTGCCTTCCTTCATGCTTTCTATCTCATCTTGAACTTCACAGGATTCAATTCCAAGTGATTTTCCACCAGCGGGGATTTCGGAGTCCGACAGGGGTTGTAGAACTAAAGATCGGTATAGGACTTCTCCCCACTGATCTCCCTCATATGAGGGATCTCGAGCCGGTTAGTAGCGAGGCTACGCGGCGCGTTCCAAGGTGGGGATTAATCGCGGACCAGAAGCGACCCTTGAGTCCCTAAGACGCAGGTGGATCCAAGAGATGGGGGATGGACTCCCTGTTTCTGCTGCGCCGATTTGGCACATTCTTTCTGTATTTGCTAGGCGTATTCATGCATGCGTGTGTGGGTGCGTTCTCGCTTTATGCGGATTGTATTCTACGAGTCAGTTCGGCCAAAAGCCTGCAATCAAGTGACAGGGAAGTATATGGGAGGCGGTTAGGAGTCGCCTCCAACAAATAAGCTCCATGTCCACTCTGGGAGAGCCTGGCAAGCTACCCGTGAGTTTAACCAGCCCCCACGTTCAGAGTCCAGCAAGCTATACGTGGGTATCAAATATGCTAAACACAAAAAAAAAAAACGGGCCTCACTCCCCTGACCCCGAAAGAGCCCCCAATTTCGCAGTGTTGGGTAGGACGAGTACGGAGAGGCTGCTAAAATCTCAGGGCCAATGGAAGCTCCCTGGATCAAGAACTATGGTGAAGATCTGTACCTGCAATGCACGTACACTTGCAACCGAGTCCTGGATAGAAAACTTGCTCATGCAAGCAAGAAGGATAAGGTACGACGTCATCGGCCTGGCCGAGACGAGACGACGCCAGCCATTCAACGCCGTCTATGACAGCGGAGAAGAACTGTTCCTCGGAGCATGCGACAGTAAAACAGTCGGCGTTCTCGTCAACATGAGTTTGTCCATGAGCATCGATTCATTCGTAGAGCTTACAGCTCGAGTCGGACGTTTACGATTAAAAAGATGTGGATCAACACCGGCTTTGACAATCTTCGTCGTTTACGCGCCAACATCAAACTATGGCGAAGAAGAAGTCGAAGCGTTCTACATAAACTTGGAGAGGTTCTACAGAGAAGACCACACATTCTTCAAGGTCATCATTGGAGATTTCAATGCCAAGATCGGACCAAGACGATCGTCTGAGGAACGTCACATTGGAACCCACGGATTAGAATGGAACGAACAGGGTGAGCGGCTCTCTGAGTTTATCATGGCGACCAAAACCATCCATGGTAACTCGCAATTCCAGAAGCCTCACCGTCAACGATGGACGTGGGAATTCCCCCATGGAGAGTACCATAACGAAATACACCACATCATAGTAAATAGAAAGTTTTGCCTAACCGAAGTCGCTGTTGTCCCAAAATTCTACATGGAACCAGACCAATGTCTCCTTTATGCAAGATTCTATTTCTCGTGGAAAGAGAAAAAGCCGCCAAATTCAGAAACCGAAGTCCCAGAACCACCACAAACTGGGACTTATTCAACTCATTAGTCGGCTGTTGGGGAGATGCCGTTGTCGACAACATCGACGAGAAATACGATGGTCTCATTCAACATCTTCACGTTAGCGCCATGAAAGCTGAGAGTTCGAAAGTCACCAAGAGATGTTTGTCTCCAGAAACTCTAGAGCTCATACGCCAGCGTGGAATCGCACGAGCTGCAGGCAACCGTGAACTAACGTCCGAACTTGCGAAACAATGCAGACAGGCGATAAAAGAAGATCTTAAAGAGAGAAGAGCGGCAGTAGTGGTCGAAGCTGCACAGGCTGGGGAAAGCATTCGCAAAGCCCGCCGAAGCTTCGCCAATTATAAGACCAAGATGATTGCACTCCATCGCCCAGACGGAACAACAACAGCGCCCAAAAAGGCAATGGAGAAAATCATCCACGAATACTACTCAGATCTCTTCGATAGCCACGTCCATCTAAACAGTCGAATATAAGGTGGGCCGGACACATAATGCGTATGGATGATTACCGATGGACAGGAGCCGTTAATGACTGTATTCCTCGGGATGTCACACGTACTGCAGGAAGACCGCCGACGCGATGGTCAAAGTTCTTCACGAAGAGCCTAGAAGAGAGATATGATGCTCAACGAGTCCCTAGAGCGAGCAGAATTTACTGGGCTACTCTTGCCCGCGACAGGGAATAATGGAGGATTTACTGGCGCCCGCTCGAGTCATTCGACGGTCAATGGGACTACAGGTGATACAGGTGGTAGGACTTCTCCATTATCAGTTCCATATCACGGCGGGGTATTGTGACAGTACCGTCTTCGTTCATCATGGCGGTTAGCGGAACATTATAGTTGCACAGATCACAAAGGCACTATTTCAGAGTAGATTGTTTTCGAGCTGCCGTCAACTTTTTTGCCTATACCGATGTAATTCCCTCTTCAGAGATCTCCTACTGTTGGTATTTATTACCAGTCGTCTTAGGTGCTTTGCAGTTGTATGACGTTTCAACTTCTTTTGCTTCTCGATCAACTCCTTAGTTGTAGTGGAGGTGCGATTTGAGCATTTTTTTTTTGAAGACCTAATGCGAATTACGTTGAAGTTTTACTTTTTGGAAAGCAGCTTGTGGTCCTCTTTCGATTCTTTTTGTATCTGCCAGTCAAATGAAGAGAATATTATTGAGAATCCTCATCACACAAAACATTTCGTTTCTTGGATAATGGCCGGAGATCTTTTCCGGCTTATGGTGATCGAACCTTGATACGGAGAAGGCGATGGTGATAAAATTTTGTACTCGATCATAAATTTTATGAGAATGCGGTCGATATATGCATGGGTTTTCACGATGAGACTCCCATGCCCATCGATAATTTTCTGTCTTCACGAATGATGAATTCCCATGGAATAGACGTGCAACGGGTAAGAGTCCTACAAGACGGTTCCTATGCTTCGTTCTATCCCGAATCTCCCTATCCTGTATTCATTTTCTTCGGCTGCTCCTGATCACCTGGTGTTGAAAGCTCCAGCAACAAATTTGTAGGACTTTTCGTTGCCGATTACATCCTCAAAGTGATTCTAAAATTCGTCCAGTTTGCTCTCATCAGTTATACAAGTTGGTGAGTAGCAGTGCAAATGTTGCAGTTCATGGTGTACCTTGTCAATTACATGAGAACTCTGTTCTGCTGTGAAAGATTCACCCAGGATTTACCCCAGATTTTGCCTGCATCATTGTCTGACCACATCATAGAACGTCGTCGTATCGGTTACTGCAGAGGAAAGCAGTCACAGAATCCATTTCACATGTCACCAACAACACGATGAGGAAATGCAGTTATCCCTTCTGTGCAGAAATACTAGATGAATGACTTCATAATGATGATGCCTTCACCATTCTTTCGACAGTTGGGTTAAACATACTAGAGCAAAATCTGCGCTTCGAAATGGGCATGAATACAAAGATGTAAAGCATTACACAAAAGCAAGGCTATAAAAGAAAACCGAAATTGATTTTTGAAAAGAAACATCAGTATGTGGCTTCTGCTCCAGCCTCAAGTTCAGTCATTTTTTCATCAACAGGTTGGGTGCTAGTCGAGGTAATTTCCACGGGAGATCCCGATAGCCAAAGTACGGAATTCTCACAGCATTGTTGTTCTCTGGGAATCGGAACGAAATGTGCTGACTTATTATTCGCATTCTTCCAAGAAGACAATCATTCCCGTGAAGGTTGCAAATCCTGCGATTGATCAACCACCTCGAGGACAATGTAACGGGCTGAGCCCTAGATAACTGATACTTACTTGATATTTGAATGGCCTGTCCTCACTGATTGTGCGGACCTCACAACATAATCACCATTTTTCGGAGACTTGTTAGTTAAGCCATTGTGGTTTCCTGGAATCCCGAGGTGAACCTGGCCAAAGTCTGCCCCATAAACGATAGTCATATGCAAATACAGAACTATGGTGTACACCGGTACACATCGTTCTGTAACTGAACGGAGTGTTGCTGAACTGTCCTGAAGAGAAATATGTACGATTGGTTTTGTTTCAGAAAGGCATCTACAATCCCACTAATTAGGATAGGCTCTCCTAGGCCAAGAATTTGGTCATTAGAGGACCCACCTGACCGGCACTTGCATAAAGAACAATGAAAGAGGACCTCTCGAACAGAAGAATGAGGGAACAAAAGTGGCATTGTTAGGTTATCCGAAATACTCCACACCTACCTTCCTGCATGTTCATCGAAACTGTAATTTGTGCTTCAACAGGAGAGAACTGTTCGTTGACACAAAGGTTTGAATGACGGACTATTCTCTACAAATCAAGCGAACTAGGTTGTACAAATGTAAATAAGTACTTCCAAGAACAACGTTTAAAACTTCATTAAAAGATAATTGAAAACTACCTCAAGAGAGGAAATGTGTACAATCACATTAATGATCGCATTTTGAAGTCGGAATTACTCTAAAGTATACACCATTCTATCGCAGAGAAAAGGTATCCTTCAGTGTCATCTTCAGCGTTACATTACAGTATGGCAGAGACATCTCCGTAACTCCTTCACTGGCAGTGTTCTCCTGTCACGAAATAAATTCATTTGCAACTTAAGTGTAAAACAATGGGTTTTCATGATCTAGAATGCCTAAGTTTGGATAAGCCAAGTAGGAAGAGCATAGCAAGAGCTCTTCGCATCCCAGCGAACGCATGTCGTCGCAACTGCTTCAGACACAGAACGCCTGGAAAACGCCCATGATTTTCGCCCTTTCCAGACCTGTTGGTCTTCTAACAAAAAGCAAAAGCCGAACAAAACAAAAACGAAACAACATCCGCCGAAACGTCAGCTCGTTCGTGAATAAAGAATGAAATGACACTTCGCGTTTACTCAACAAGAATATAAAGAAAAAAAAAACAGTTTTTGCGATCTAAAAGAATTGAGAGGGGCAAAACTGTAGAAATTGCTGTTTAGAGCTATGAGTATGAATGCTGTGTACGCTATTATTTACTACATGTTACTATGGTCAATCATAGAACGATATTGCTGTCAGGATTTCGAAACGCTTTGCACCTCATGTCATGTCTATTGGGCATTTTCCATACTCGCATATTTCATACAATGATCATTATTCATTACAAAAGCTATCAAAAGCCAAAGCACCCGGTGTTGTTCTATCCCTGAACGATGCACCACACATTCAATTTCATTAAGCATCGTTGGAAGTGACTGAATGAATATCTGGCCTTTACAATGACTCGCGGTGGCCTACCGATGTATTCAGCCAGTGTTGCTAACGTCCCAGACAAGTCCGGTACCAAAGCCGGAGGGATGGAAGGCTTGGTCACCGACGGACGCGGGACCAGGTTTATGTGTGTATTGCATGGCGCCTCCAAGCACTGCGCCACGAGCGTCTCTGTGATTCATTATAGAGCCTATAATTGAAACAACAACCAAATACCTGGTAAATTCGTTCGAAATGAGGTTCTTTGTATATCTCTACGTAGAAAAATCTGTTGGATAAGTTATCGATTGATCACAAGAATTATAGGAAAAGGGTTTTGTACTCCAAAACACACAACAAAGAAGGAAACACCCAAACTGAGCTCATACTGGTTACTCGAGGCACTGCGTACTATTGTTTAGCACCACGCTATGCGTTAGTGACGGATGGGTCTTCGTAAGCAAGTTTTTAAAGAGTACCGTGAAATGCATACTTTATAATAAATTTATTTTGTTGCTAAACTCTTTGACACTCACTACTATTACTCAATTGCTCATAGAAGCCCATCATATGAAATATGGTCTGAATATTTAGGACTAAAATTGAAACCATTCCCTAAGTAGAAGATTGAGCGAATATATAAGCTAACGGTGACTTCACAGATCTGCTGAACGTTCGGTGAAGCTGGCTGGAAGAGAAATTTAGGACCGGAAGCAGTATAAAGTGAATTCAAACGAGATGCGCTAGTTCGTCTGTACATGAGGGGATTAAAACTCTAAGACGGAGTGCGTGAGAAGGATCACGCACATGGAAAAGAACGGTGATACTAATAGCATACTATAAGGAAATAGCTACAGAAATAAACGTTCAACGCAATAACTGCTTTTTGCAGAATTAATCAGAACGCTCAGAATAAATCAGAAGACTAGTAATGAATACATTGATTATACAACTACAGAAAATATGATAGGAATGCGACGAGATATTACATTATAAAGGGACAAATCCTTTTTAACGACGAATGTGCATTACCGGTATTGAAATTAGCTCTTAATAGAGGCTCGTCAGAGCTCCTGATCACTTGGTAAACTCCATAGCTGATAAAGGAAGAACACAAACAAGGCGAAGGTGACCAACGAAAAAGCTCCAATTGCGATAAGGCGATATGTGACAAAGTTAAAGCTACGACTTGGAGCGTTAAGGTCGCCAGCCCCAGTCAGCATCTTTCGGTACAGCGCCCTCTCCTCCGCTCGACGACGTCTCCGAATGCCCCCCAATCTTTCTATCTCGCACTGCACAACCTAAATGAAAGTAGGGCACTTTCAGATAGTTCAAGCTAGGATATAAAATAATATTGAAAATTTAATCACAGTAGATGGATATACAGCATCAATGACACCATAGATGGCCGGAAAACACAGTGCAACAGTATAGCCTGGACGTCATAAATCTCTATTGCACAGAGATGAACTACAGCACGATGAATATTCCAAATTGAAAAACAAAACGACTTATATATTGCTGCCAATGGGAATCATCTTCGAAAAGAGTTTACTCAATGCCTCTTTGAACGAGAAAAAAACTTGACTTCGTTTAAACGATGATTTTGAACAATCACTGGTTCACACTGAAGCAACAGTTAGAGAGAAAAATGTAGCTACCGTATCATGAGGATCGATCTCCCGGGCCTGTAGTAGACAGCTCATTGCTTCCTCGGTATCGTTACGAGCCATAAGCGCTGCCGCCCTTCGGAATAACGCTTTCGTATTTGCAGCGTGCAAACGCAGTGATTCTTCAGTGCATTTGAGTACTTCATTCCAATCCTCCAACTAAATGTAAAATTTTGTTGCAAGAGCAAATTATTCGGCGAACAGTAGTTGGATTTCAAATTCTTTTGAAAACTAAGATTTAAAAAAAAAAACAAAGCTCACGGCGTTGATCAATCCCTGAGGGATACGCCATGCATTCGAGTCAGTGCTGTTATCCTCCCAAACAAGTTTGGTACCAATTTACCGACCCAGGCGGGATGGATGGAAGGCTTGGTGAGCCATGGGCACTGGGACCGATCCTACGTGTGTTGCAGTGGCGCTTCCAACCACCGCGCCACACGCGCCCCTTGAAAACTATGATTATGCTGAAATATTTGCAAAACTCCGGACCGCACATCCATTTAGATTCCCCAGGTAAATCCCGTTGACGGGTGATTGCTTATGGTGCTGATGGATGGAGTTAGCTGATAGAAAGGCGAAACAAATGATCTGCATGGTGTGGTGGTGAACGCGTTAGCCCCCAGAAAGGGTAATAGCGCGTTTGTTCCCCACCGCAGACACCTGCGGTCCAGAATTTTGCAAATATCTCAGGATCATCCTAGTTGCATTTCACATGATACCATGCCGTGAAAAGTATAGTAGGCAGTAAACAAAAAGGTTAAGATTGCTTTGAAAACTGTTAACAAACCTTCGCATAGCAAACAGCAAGATTAGAATGGAGAGCAGAAAATAACTTTGATAACGCTTCACTATCCTTAGGAACCTCGATTATACCCGAAGCTCTGAATTTGAAACACTTTTGAAAAAAAGAAGGAGACGGAGAAATGATGTGAATATCGAGACCTGCTTTGCAATACCTGAGAAAACTTGATGTTCATGCACGCCTAAACTGTATGTATGGACAGGAGAGAAAACTCAAACTAACATGACTAAAAAATTACTTAAGTGGTACCTATGTAAAGTATAGCAATTCGATCCGCCTACTATTCTCATATACTCCTTCTAACGGTTTACCTCCTCATTGTGGCTGGAAGGGCTTCCTGGGTGTCCGGCTGCGATGCACAGCGGGGGATTCATTCTCCCGGAAGGTTCTCAAAGGCTGAGGAGGAGTCCGGCGTTTCCATCAGGAAACCTAACTAAGAGTAAACCGATAGAAGGACCTACCACCGACCACATATTAAAGTGGCTGCATAGTGGCAAATTTCCCACTGATCCATAGGGGTAGCGACTGCCTACTGGGGTGACGACCTGGAGCACTTTGGCCTGGGTGACCTCGGGACTCCAGGAAAGCACAACGGCTAAGCCAGCAATACTCCGAAAAATAGAGAATATGCTGGAGCTCGTATAACTAGTGAGGACAGACCGTCCAACTATCCAAGTATTATACATTGGATAATATATAATAGGGCAATTTCAACATTGTGGAAACACACCTTTTATAAACGAATATTGCCTTCTCGTATTCTCTTCTGTTGAAATAAAAGTTTCCTCGATCTTTAAGCATGAGAACAAAATCTGAAAGCTCTCCTTCCTCCATAGTTGTGTATTTTGGAGAGGAACCGATTTCAAGCAGTTCAATCTGCAAAGTTTCATTAATAAATTCTCACATTGTTCATATTCGTCAGCAGAAAATTTGAAGATATTTAAATAACGATTTGCAGTGCACTTGATTCTGACTAGTTTGTCAACAAAAACCCTACTCGATATTCTTGATCTTGATTTGGACGGATTATATCGTCGAGGCCGCATTCACCATATGCTAGGCGTGCTTTCACACGGATCTCAGCTACCTCTTGCACACACATGAGTTTGGTCGACAACTCCCACGCTAAATGTCACTCAACAAAATGAAGTATAATATCAAGCTTGGAAATTATTGAAAATTACACCAACCATCGATCACCATGCTGAATCCAAGAATGAACGTTAGCCTGTCATGTGAATCAATTCCCCGTAAAGTGTCCACAACCTCAAGAGATTAACTAACATATCTATGTGTATCACCAACCTTAATGACCTTGACTTAAAAATGTGCCTAATGTAGACAAGCTCATGCAAACAGTGTTACACGCAAACAATTTGAACTAGGTAGTCACACCTTGATTGTGACCCACTGTCCATCAGTTGGTCGTTCCCCACCGTGTCCCTCCCTGACAACTCGTTTCATTAGCTGTCCGCTTCCGAGCAAATCCTCCCATTCGGAACCCTTCTCCCTCGCTACAGCTTCCATCCGACAAGACTCTTCCAAGGCATCAGATGATGGACCCTTCACTTGTGATGCTAACGTCTGTAAATCGAAATTCTATAATACTTCGCATGAAATCTGCACCAAGGAATTATGGAATAATAATAAGAATGACATCATACATGAGTTCTCGCAACACAATTGACGTCCGAATCTGACAGGGCTCCTCTTTCCTCATCAATGCTCCCATCAAGTGATTGCTCACCGGAAGAGACGGCACGTTGGCACGGGGAAAGAACCTGCAGTAATTAAAATAAATGCGACATCTTCGTTGAATGATGAAAATTTAAATGGACAGGGTGAGACTACCACAACTAAGAAATATTCTTGCTTCTGCTAATAAAGCTGTGTAGTCTTTCGAAGACAACCTACACATCAAGAATGAACCTTTGATACGTAGTGCTCTTTACTCGCAGTGGAATAGCTGGTAACAAAAATGAGCCAAGGTACTGAACACAACTAGCTAAGAAACATACTCGTACGCATTTATTTCAATGCATATTCTTATTCCTGGCTTATTCAGTCATCAACAGTGATCTTTGCAACTTTTCGTAATAGCGACCGTTTATTCACTAAACATATTGCCCCAGACGTTGTGCGTGTCAATTCCTAGATTTAATAGTTTAAAATTTTAAAAAAAACTAAAAAACCCGTCCCTCGCTCGAGCTCATTCGTTTGATTTGAAATCGGGGATGGGTATCGAATATCGACATCAGAATATGGTGACTGAAGGAAATTGTGTAGACGAATTTGTAGTACGTAGTGCTAGGCGTCCACACAACGAACAAGCACCAAACCAAGTGTTTGCGAAAAATGTGTCCTTGCAAGTACTAGATAATCTCGACTTCTGTTCATAACATTTCAGTCACACTGTAAACGTTGCACTCAAAAACAATTATATTATATCCTACAAATTTTACACGTCATTTTCTACAGTTTACAAAGATCCCCTCCCAACGGTTTACTGCATCATCGTGGGTAGGAGGTGTTCCTAACTGTCAGGCTGTGATGTACAGCGAGGAATTTATTCCCCTAGCAGCGTCTTCCAAGCTGAGAAGGAGTCCAGCGTTTCAACCATGAAGCTCAGCTAAGAGTAAACCACTGCCAGGATCCACCACAGTCCTCGTATCAAACTAGTCGCAGGGGGCAAATTTCTCTCTTATGCATAAGGGCTGCGACTGCCTGTGGCGGTGACGACCTAGAGCAGACTTTGGCTAGGCTGACCTCGAGACTCCAGGGAAACACAATGGCTAAACCAGAAAACTCCAAAAAAATGAAGATTACGGTGGGGCCCGCACTACCGGTGAGGACGGGACGTCCAAGTATTCAAATATCCAAGTATTTATAACGATCGCAACACAACTTTTCCAATGTATCCACCTTGCGCACAGTTCACACACAATTAAAGCATTACGAGTCTGCATGCTTTGAAGTTTGAAGTCCCGCAATTTCTACGGAAGAATTCACCTCGTTCATTCTGTATTGTCTGCAAAATGGAAATTAGCAACCAGTCTTTCAAATATGCTCCCTGCCATTACTTTTTTTTGGATCCAAACGGAATCGGACTCAAAAATAGGGTAGTAGTAATCCTTCAGCAGTAGCACTTTAAAAATTTCCACCAAACAACAATCACTAATGAATCTTCTCACTAATTCCACATCTGTCGCCCACCCATGATCCATCTCCTGTAGTCCAAATTTCTTTGATGCGCATTAAAAGAAATTTGCCTATATCATCCAAAAACAATTCATTAAAAATTTGTTTGCTCACCGCATTCAAGCAGCAGCAAATAGTTCACTCCAATTTGATTACCACTGGAAATCTAAGGATCACGAGGTACCACACTGCCTTAATCATTACGTCGTAGCCTTTGTTGGCGGGTGGCTGCTCACTTTTGATGACAAAACAAAACTTTGTTCGCCCGTCCCCGACGTAAGATTATAGAACCGAATTCTTCATCAACAACTAGTAGCTATTTCATTTAAAATAGCTATAATGATTAGTAACTTTCATTGAATTACCGGGTATAAAGAACAGGGAAATATACCTTGCTTGAGTTAAAAGCAGTTTTGAAGAATGACAGTAGTGTAGTTCGATTACGGACAGATTTTCCCAATCACTACAGTTGGATATGTTCCACAAATACACAAAGATGTATAAAGAGAGAGAGAGAGAGAGAAAAAAAAGCAGAAGATAAAAAGCCACCCAGAAGAAAGCATTAGAAACCGAGCTGGCGAAAGCCAAAAGCACACCACTTGAAACCATTCAGATGAAGGAGATTCGTTGTGCTCGAAAAGATTAAAAGAAAGGATGAAATTCTCAGCGCCATCATGTAGCAGGGTTTCTGGTCGCATGTTCCTGTTTTTGCAAAAATGCAAAGAACAAAATGAAAAAAGCTAAATATGAGCTACTAAGCACTACTAAGTTAGAGGAGCTACGAGGTATGTACTTGAATGATGCTAAAGCAATTACGGCAGGTACTGCAAATGTACCAACCCCAGCAGTTGGAAGTTAGTTAGTTCATGAAGCATCAATAAATCGCAGTTCATTAGCCGGACAACTCTGTAACATACCTCAACGAGGTCGTCATGTTCGACGACGTCCACGTCCTGAAGACAGTGGGAATCGGTCACGTTCATTCACTGAAAACACTCCGAAACCATTTCATGAGGTTACGAAAACAGGAAGCAACACCACTACCAAACAAAACATAGCGCTTATCACGAAAGATACTTATTTGTTAAGGGTTAACAAGAAGAAAAACGAACATCCAGGCGATGATAACAAACCCAGCACCACCTCCCCCGTGCTTGAGCACCCGTAGGCGAACCGGTATATTGGTCCGGGAAGTTCAAATTGTGTACCGAATTACGCGATACTACAGAACACATCTTTTACTTGACGTCTTAACCGTGGTTAATGATGATTTCCGTGCTGTGTAGTCGACTATCTTTCCTTCAGTTTCGTGTTCGACTAGGAATGAATGTTGTTTTATCTCTCTTTTGTCTTTGTAATTCCAGTTGCAGAGTTGGTGTTTCAGAATGACTCCACATAAGGACGAGGTGAAGGTAGAGAAACAGCAGTCGTTGGATCTAATGAAACAGAAGAATCTGTCCCATTGCATAAGCTCAACGCACAACAACTTACCGGTCCATAAAGTGAGTACGACATCTATAAATATATCATTGATATTCACTTCTACCTTCTCTGACTCTTCGTTACGACTCCCCTATTAACCTTCAGTCTTCCCTTAACGTTCTTCTGCTTCTTAACGTTCATCAGTGCAGTTTTAGGACTTGTTGAACCCTCATGCTACCCTTATAGATGCTCCTGTAGTTTTCCCATAACAGCGAGTAAAACGGTTGCAGTGTTCTATTTTTAGGTGACAGTACATCCTCTTGTTCTACTAAGTGTAGTGGACCATTTTAACCGCGTCAGCAAAACGCAGAGTGTCAAACGAGTTGTTGGCGTTCTACTCGGTTCCATGAAGAAAGACAAAACACTGGACATTGGAAACAGTTTTGCAGGTAGGCTTAAGAGTGCTAGATTTTCGCCTTTTTAAAGCACTTTGTGGCGCGTGTGGCGTAGTGCGTAGCTGCAATAGCACATGGGATAAATCTCCACGCCTAAGGCCCACCAAGCTTTCCATCTCTCCGGAGTCGGGAGTTTGGTACCCGATTTGTCTGCGAGGATAACAGCACTGGCTTGATACATCAGCAGGCCACTGCGAGTCATTGTAAATGCCAGGTATGCATTCAATCACCTCCAATGATGCTTAATGAAGTCGAATGGATGGTGCATCCCTTAGGGATTAATCGACGCCGAGAACCTTATCGTTTTTATCCTTTTATAAAGCACTTTAATGCCAGTCAAAAAGTTCTTTGCAATCAGTTTGAGATGTGCTAGACGACTGTTTTGCTTCCTGAATTCTGGATGTGTTCTATCATTGCTGTAATTTGGCTTTGATTTATCATTATATTAGCGCTGTCCTACCACACACTATTATCTACAAGAATGGTTTTTCTTCGCAATTTTAACACTACTTTTATAGTGCCATTCGATGAGGATGAAAAGGACAAAAGTACATGGTTCCTTGATATGGACTACTTGGAGAGCATGTATATAATGTTCCACAAAGTGGCTGCTAAGGAGAAGATTGTAGGTTGGTATCACACCGGACCAAAGCTGCATAAGGTATTGATTTTCAATGTGCGTTAACAGCGAGAACTTGTTCCGTAGGTGGAAGCAGTGAGAGTTGATCACGTCTTTGGATTCATTTTCACTGATTCTTCCGCTTGATTCGTTGCCTTATTTAATCTGGCTTTTCTTACAGAATGATATTGCGATTAATGAACAGATGAAACGATTCGTACCACATCCGGTCCTAGTAATTATTGAAGCTGAACCAAAAGATATAGGCCTACCAACTGAGGCATACATTGAAGTTCAAGAAGTTCACGACGTATGGTTTGATTCTTGTCAGCAGTTTCACAGGTGAAGTTACTTGAAAACTAGGCAACGTTCATGCTGTTAGAAGTTTAGGATGGTACTCCTCCCATCAAGACTTTCGAACACGTGGCCAGTGAAATTGGTGCAGAAGAGGCGGAAGAAGTAGGCGTAGAACATTTGTTGAGGTACGATGAGGTGCTTTTGATCTGCAACTCAGCAAAATGATAACCTTAAGTAAACCTTAAGAGATATCAAGGACCAAACCGCTGGGACTTTGTCACAACGGATTACAGATCAGCTAATGGGTCTTCGTGGCCTACATTCACAATTGCTAGACATTGAGAAGTGCGTCGATCATTTTTCGTGGTGCCTTTACTCCTATTAGAGCTAGAGATTTTCACACACTTTTGATGAGGGGTTTCGTCTGTTCTTCTAGATATCTACAAGATGTAGCGGCAAATCGTCTTCCCATCAATCATCCTGTTATTTATCACATTCAGGTAAATCTCACTTTTTCTTCTTATGTTTCTTCATCTTTTTTGCTGAATTTTGTGACATTTAAATAGACACATCCCTATCATTTCTGCGCCGTCTCGTCGAGTGCATGCCATTCTTTTCTTAATTTTATCACTCCAATCTGAACTTCTTTAGGAGGTTTTAAATCTCTTACCAGATGTTACTCATCCCGACTATGTGACTGCCCAAAATGTTCAAACAAATGACCAGTTAATGTGCGTTTATATGGGATCACTGGTGCGATCCGTGATTGCTCTACATAATCTCATTGAGAACAAAGTAAGTCTTTAGATTACTTACGCTGAAAATTGGATGCGAAGCCCACGGAGAACATGTTTTGAAAGTAGATTTTTCCAGAGATTTTGACCTAAGCAAGTAATTTCAGTTGGCATTACAAAAAGCTGAGAATGAGCAGGAAGATGGAGGTGATAAGAAGAAAGACGACAAGAAAAAAGATGAGAAAAAAGAAGGAAAGGATAGCAAGAAAGAAGACATAAAGAAAAGCATATTGAAGAAAGACAAAGGATCGCCAAGAGGCAAAAAACCATGATCTGTTTGTTACTAGCTGTGATTTCAATACTAACTGGTCTTGCATTTCGTCCTCGGTATGACGTATTTGTCGTCAGAATTACAAGTTTTCTCCCGTTTTAAATGCTAGTGGGAGAGTGGTCAAAGTGAGCAAGGTTAGCTCTTATGTTTCTAACAAAGTGACAAAAAGAATTTTTATGTAATATCCAGGGTTATAGTACTACTGATTTCCAGCTGCTCATGATACGTACAAGTGATTGGCTCTTGCAATTCTTCAGGTCTTGCTGAACGCAAATACTCCAAAATCTTACGTCTACTGATAATTTGTCTGCGTTTTCAGTGTGAATGAGAGACTTTGAGTTGTGGCTGTCCTTTCCTTATAACGTCTTGTCGCTGTAGTATGAAATGACATACAGTAAGGAAGGAGTAAAATATTATTTCTTATCTAGGCTGTGTTGCCACTGTTTTAATTATCCCAGCGAAATTTGCAATCAACCAACTATTCACAAATCTAATTTTTACATAATTTCGAAAAAGCCAGTACTCGTACTTATCATCTCACCAGTTCTGTATGAGGACTTTATATTTTCAAGATCCACTTGGAAATCAGGATTCGCAATAGTACGTTTCTCTTCAACATTTTCTGCACGAACTCATCTTACACAAAGCATATCCTGGGGGAGCGTGTGACCCACTGGTTGGAGGCGCTACTGCGACACACACGTGGAATCGATCCCCGCGACCATGGGTCACCAAGCCTTCCATCCCTCTGGGGTCGGCAAATTGGTACCAGATTTGTCTAGGAGGATAGCAGCACTGGCTCGACAGTGAGTGCTGCTTTCTCCTCTCCATCTACATCGGCCTGCCACCGCGAGTCATTGTAGGGGCCAGATATGCAATCAACCACCTACAACGATACTTAATGAAGTCGATTGCATGGCGCATCCCTCAGGGATTGACAAAGCCGAGAGCTTTATCCTTTAACCTATATCCTACAAAAAGCACGTTTTTCGTTAACAGTTTTCAGTTTGTCTTCATCTGCTCCCATTATCTATCTATGTACCGATTTACTGTGTGAAATTCGCACAAAATTTGTTCGAAGGAGTTATATTTGCAATTGGATAAGAACTGTATTAAAGGAATTCAAGTTCTGAAGGATTTTGGTGAACACTTTGTACTAGCAACGAAAGACTCGAAGAGGTTCCAAGTTATGCGTTTGGCTTTCGGGAATCCTTATTTGGAGATCCTTCATGTGATTTGCTATTCTTATTCTCCCGTTTTCCGAAAGGGCGACTATTTGTGTGGGCTTTTTTAGAAGTATGTTTTAAATCGTTGAGCTTACACGAAGTGGATAAACAACTTTTATTCGGCTAGCGTTTCGACGTCTTCATCTTCATCAGAGCCGATGATCCGAGTCGATGGGATGGTTCCACAGTTGTTCTTCTCGATGTGGCGTCTTTGTCGCACCGAGACGGACCTTGTTAGTGGAACACCGCGCGAATGAGGCATGCTCAACTGGCCGTGCTCTTTTTTGCAGGACGGTTGTTTATATGACATTTGAGGGCTCTCATGAAGACGAAGACGTTGAAACGTTAGTCGAAATAAAAGTTGTTCATCATCCTGTTGTAGGCTGAACAATTTATAACACATTGGCTATTTCGCTACCGAAGTTAAATAACGGTCGCTTTGAAAATTTTTTAGAAGTGATTTATGTGAAACTGGATGAAATGAACAAGCTTTCTGAAAAACAAATTCTGTTTACTGTGGAGAACACCCAATGCGTGTTGTTGAGTCTTCGGCATTCTCCAGAATTTCTATTTTTAACTTTTATATACTAAGAGGCGCGTGTGATGCGCTGGTCGAAAACGCCTTGCGATACACACATGGAATTGATCCCCGCACCCATGACTCACCAAGCTTCCCATCTCGCCCGGGTCTGCGAATTGGTACCAGACTTGTCTGGGAGGATAGCAGCACTGACTCGATACATCGGCAGACCAACGCGAGTCATTATAAAGGCCAGATATGCATTCAGTCACCTACAAACGATACTTAGTGAAGTCGAATGCATGGCGCATCCCTCAGAGATTGATAAACGCCGAGAGCCTTATCCTTTTTATACTAAGTCAACTATATGTACGTAGAAATGTTCATGTATGCATGGGTTAATTTATCAATATCGAGATTGTGCCCGGAGGGATCAACTTCAAGCCATGTGCTGGTCTATTTTCGGATGGCCCACATTTGTGGGTCTGTTTATTATCGAGTAACACGAGCGAGCACCAGCAAAGCCCATTCGTTATGTACCAATTTAGTGGAAAACACATGAAGAACATCATACTTTTGGTTCAAGGCATTTTCTATATTACTTTTGGCGCAAACATAACCACGGAAAGCGTATAAGACTGCCGTGGCATAGATTTACTCATTTACTGGGCTTTCCGATGGAAATGTATGATAAATAACATATTGAACACCTTCAGCTCCGTAGATCTTTCTGGAGACGAGTTCCGATGTGCATCGCTTTGCGACACCTTGCAGGAAGCTTTGAAGTGATTGCAGATGTACTCATGAGTATATCTTGTCCTCGCACTCAGCTCATTGAGTCATTGTTATTTGTTACGAAAATTATCAATAAAAATAACGAAAATGTTAGCGCAAGCTAAAATTAGTTCAGGGTAACTGTTCAATAGAATGCATGCAGAGAGTCTGCTATGATCTCAGCATCTTTTTGGGTTGTTTAAAACTGGAAGGGCTGTGGTGGAAGTATGTAGTGATGGAGCACTCACGCGTGGGCTTAAGACCTAATGCAAGCAGAAATGAAGTGGCCGCTCGTTAAACACCGTTTACGATATTGTGAAAAAGAAAACAAATGAAAAGAACAGACTCTGGTCACCATGTAGAAGGAAACAAGTCGTAGAGAACAACTCCGTTGTTAGCAGTGCCTTCTTCAGGTGTTCTTGGCGCATAGGAGGTACTTCTTAATGATACCAGGTGAACGAGCTGTTCTTAATCTAAAGGTAGATCTGCTTAGTTGTCGAGAAATACCGTAGAGCCTCCAAAACAGAGAAACTGTCTGCAATCAGGTCCTAGATTTTTCGCCATATTACAGAAGGATTCACATCGAGATCAGCAAGTGAGGATTTTGTATAAAGCGTAAAAGTAGAAATGCAACAGAGGGGTATTTCAGAGAATCTCGAAGAGTTGTTTAAGAGTATGGCATTCACTTCCTTCCGTTTTGGGTAAAAGCAGGCAACCTATGACATAATTTGTCGCTGCGATACAAAACCGATAGCAGAAGACTTGTACACTAATCTCTTCCGATTCAGAACATGCAAGGAACAGAATCCATCACAGTTGGAATATCATCACCAACTATCCTTTCTACGAAAAACAGGAGTGGATAGAACATCGAGAAGGCTTTTTGGTCGTACAATATTTCAGCTGGTCTCCCTCAAGCGAAAGGCATGGAAATGCGGATCACCTAGAACAAAACTCAATAGGTGAGGAACACCTTGTCAGAAGAACAGCACATCATGATGAGTCACCATTCGCGACCACGTCTCACACATAGTTGGCCTTCTCAGTGAATTTGCAATGTGCATAACGATTAAGCGGAAAAATATAGTGAAAGACGACAATCACCATCAACAAGCTTCAGTCGTTCAGCAGATGACGCCGACTTACTTGTAGATCCCAACCTGCGTATCCATTTGTTCATGACAGTTTTCCCAGCTCTGTGCCATGCAGGAAAAAAGTTGCCGATATTTTGGTAACGTGACGTAAACGGCACAAGAACGATATCTTCCAAAATCAAGCCGACATTTTTAACAATAGGTCGTTTTTTTTTGTAGTTTGGAAGTCTAGTTCACTACGCCTCAAAGAAATAAGCATAAATCGAAAACATCAGCGCGCAAAACTCTTAAGGCGTTTTGGATAACTGTCAAGAATCCACAGATGAACCGGAAAGACGAATGCCACACTATTACACGTGACCCGACGCCCTATTTCAAAATGATATTTTGACACCGGGGGTGTGTCTTGTTCGCGACCCCATGTGAACGACGCGTGGGCCAGTCCCACTCGTAACATCACGGCTCTGAGGAAGGCAAAATCGCCGAAACGTCAGCCATCAACCAACAACACCACCACCACCACCACCACCACCACCAACAACAACAACAACGACAACGAAGATATATACCAATCTCGCACCAGCTAAAGAAGACCAGTTTATAAGATCATAAATAAATATATCAGCTATGTATGCCGAGGTTTATAGAAGACATTTTTAACAATAGGTCGTTTTTTTTTGTAGTTTGGAAGTCTAGTTCACTACGCCTCAAAGAAATAAGCATCGACTGACCGAAAGCTATACACTGGGACTTGTTGATCCTGGAACCGGGTAAAAGTGGTCTTGAAAATTATATAACGATTATTGACATCCTACCCAACAACAACAACGACAACGAAGATATATACCAATCTCGCACCAGCTAAAGAAGACCAGTTTATAAGATCATAAATAAATATATCAGCTATGTATGCCGAGGTTTATAGAAAGTCGGTCTTTTGAGTTATTAAAAGGATCAAATTACGGTTTGTTGTCCATACATTACGAGGAAGACCAAGTAGTATTTACACTTCTGTCTCTTCATGGTTAATACGAATCTTTTGAATCCGTAATTCGCGTACATTGGGCTGTTCCTTCACTTGATCATGAAGACGTGCCTCGCGAAGGAAGGATAGAAAACATGTAAGGGGTACTTGCGAGAAACCTTAGTAAATGACCTCAGAACCTGACGTCCGGTTCCGTTCCATTGGAAGCGCGAGTGTTTCGACATTGTCGACCTCTAATTTCGTTGAAGCAAGCGGAGCCAAGTGTTCGGAAAATGAAGACGATGTGCGAGATGTCATAAGGTAGTTACAGAGCGGTGCGATTGGAAAGAGACTGTTGGACGTGTTAGAAAGGCTACCATGGATGCAGCGGTTGTAAGTCTTATTCTTAGGAATGTTTCAATAGACGTTGTGCAGTGTATACCTCACCTATGCGGTTTTCTACTTAGAGATATTTTCCTATAACGTTCTTTACACAACAAGAGTCCAACGGTAAAGTAGATATCAATTTTCGCATATATTCGGACAAAGCTCTGCAAATCCTTAACCACAATAGTGAGAGAAAGTTCAGTTCTAACCCTACAGCAATACAAAAATGAGCTACGCGGGAGGCCCAAGAACTAATAGACCGAAAACTACTGGACTGTCAGTTAGGGATGAAGAGTTTGTACTCATCTCTCGTCAGTCAGGTGTTGAGATGACGTCAAAACATCCTGAAGACGCTGTTCTTCATCGCCCATCGTCTGAAAAGGAGCTCAAAAGTCAACACCGAAAATCGAGCAACGATTATTTCTCAATCCAAAGTAGAACTGCCAGTATGCCGCCTCATATTTACCCATCAAAACTCACAATTTATTATCCACTGATGACCTTGCGTCTAGCGATACTTCAATCTACACTATTAGAGCCATCATCGGTTGTGTAGATGGGCCAACAGAGAGAATAACATAATCCTTTATAAACATAATTCTCATCCAGTTGCTGAACACATACCAGCCCATCTCACGAATGCCTAAATGTTCCTGGATCGTCCACATGACGAGCGTCTTGCAGTCCTGCGGAGTACTAATATCGAGTATGTGATGGAGTGCTACGATACTACAGCCGTTTTTATAAACGTGTCGATTGAGCCCGCTACGCAAGATATTCGCGAGTTCGTTCTGAAACACATGGAGCAATAAACACATATGGGCTCTCGATTCAGCGGCTCATGGCCCTTCTAAAGCGGTGCATGAGCTACTCCTCAGAAGGTCTGATAAATATTACGCACAAATTAGAGGATTGGCACAGAGATAGCGACTGGCACCAAGTCGTGGCATCGCCCTGATGTCTAGTGTGGAAGCGCCGGTAATCAATCTCCGGCCATTACCCTACTGTAGTAGATTTTGAAGAAGAAGTTACTATCCTGGCACAGGAATCAAAGACGTCAAAGCGGAGAACTCTAGAAGCGTTTCGGATAAAAGGGTAAAAGCTTTCGGTGTTGATCAATCTCTGAGGGTGCGCCTTGCATTCGAGCCAGTGCTGCTATCCTCCCAAACAAGTTTGGTACCAATTTACCGACCCAGGCGGGATGGATGGAAGGCTTGGTGAGCCATGGGCACTGGGACCGATCCTACGTGTGTTGCAGTGGCGCTTCCAACCACCGCGCCACACGCGCCCCTTGAAAACTATGATTATGCTGAAATATTTGCAAAACTCCGGACCGCACATCCATTTAGATTCCCCAGGTAAATCCCGTTGACGGGTGATTGCTTATGGTGCTGATGGATGGAGTTAGCTGATAGAAAGGCGAAACAAATGATCGGCATGGTGTGGTGGTGAACGCGTTAGCCCCCAGAAAGGGTAATAGCGCGTTTGTTCCCCACCGCAGACACCTGCGGTCCAGAATTTTGCAAATATCTCAGGATCATCCTAGTTGCATTTCACATGATACCATGCCGTGAAAAATATAGTAGGCAGTAAACAAAAAGGTTAAGATTGCTTTGAAAACTGTTAACAAACCTTCGCATAGCAAACAGCAAGATTAGAATGGAGAGCAGAAAATAACTTTGATAACGCTTCACTATCCTTAGGAACCTCGATTATACCCGATATGTCTAGTCAACATGTATTCCTTCTTTGATGAGCTTACATGAGGTTGATCTTTGCCTCCTCTGAACCTCGGGTGTAGGTACGAAACAAACTGTGATATGAACCGACCAACAGTTGCCTAAAAAAGAGATGAAGTTTTTCAAAGACGAGAAAATTTTTGAATCTGAACATAAAACAATAATGATACTGAAATATTTGAAAAACTCAGCACCGCTAGTGTCAGCGGTGGGGAACGAACGCGCTATTACTCTTTGCGGAGGCTAACGCGTTCATCACAACACCATGCGGGTCATTCTTTTCGCCTGTCCCTCAGCTAAACTCCGGCCGTATTCGTCTTCATCAGAGCCAATGATCCGAGTCAATGGTTCATAGTTGCTCGCCTTCTCGATCATGATCGGGATCATCTGCTCTGATGAAGACGAAGACGTCGAGACGTTAGCCGAATAAGAATTGTTTATCAACCTGGTGGAAGGGCGCGTGTGGCGCAGTGGTTGGAGGCGCCACTGCGGCGCGCACGTGAAAATGCGCCCATGGCCCACCAAGCCTTCCATCCCTCCGGGGTCGGCAAATTGGTACCAGACTTGTCTGGGAGGATAGCAGCACTGGCTCGATACATCGGCCGGCCACCGCGAGTCATTGTAAAGGCCAGATATGCATTCAATCACCTCCAACGATGCTTAATGAAGTCGAATGCATGGCGCATCCCTCAGGGATTGATCAACGCCGAGAGCTTTATCCTTTTATCAACCTAGTGTAAGCTATTATGTTTTGTTTTGTCTGCTGCGGTTACTAAAGTGTTTGGCTGATAGACTGAATTAGATTGAATATTAATTTGGCCATTCCAGGTTCTGAAGAAGGCGAAACCGCCGAAATTTCAGGTATCCTGTAGTAAACTACAACAAGGTGCGAACTTCACCGTGCTTCCCAACACACCTAGCAATACCCGCTCGCCATCGCAAGATGAGATGTCACAAAAACCCTGTGACAACCTCCGTCCGTCCTGAGCGGGCCTCCTAAATATCGTCGCTCCATTCACCTATAAACTGTTTCTGCCTGCTACTCCATTCTTCGAAAAATACTTCAGTTGTTAAATTTGTACATTGCATTTTCAGTAGTTCTATAGTAGTCCCCTCACCTCACAGTTTATGAAGAATCTCTTGTGGAACTATCTGTCATTGTAAATACAGCTCCTTTCTTATCATTGCCACTGTCTATTGATCACGCTATTGTATATATTGTGTCCACATTTACTGTTCTCGTTACACTTGTCATTATGGTGTTAATATAACTTTTATAAGGGTTAATTACCTAAGTTTGGGAATGCGTACAACTAAGGCACGTGTAAGAAGTCCTGTGTGGAAGCACGAAAAAGAAAAACAACTATAACACAAGGTAACCAACATCTCTGTTAGCCTCGGCATTGATCAAATAGTTCTCGATATTCTTGTTGAGCAAACATGAGATGTTGCTTTATTCTTTATTCCGTTGAAGCCGGCGTTTCGGTAGTATCGCTTTCGAGAATTTCGGCAGTAGCTAGGAAGTATTTACTCCAACTTTTTCCCACACTTTGGCCAAGAAACTGACTAAGATTAGAATTTCCGTGTTCAACATAAGGTCTCTTGTGACGAATTTCCAGGCCAACTTATTTGCTTTTTGCACGAAGTGTGAGTGTTCATAGTTAACTGTAATTAGTACAGGTTGTAGTCATTGTAAACAACGTGTACAATGCACTGATTGCTGGATTGTGAGGTCCTGACGATTGTAAATTATGTGTAACATGTATAAACTACATAAATTGCGATTTCTATCGTATGTGGGTTATGAGTAAAGTGTGCCAAAGATCTTTGTGTTGACATTTTGGAGACTGTCATCATAGGTTGTTAGCTGTTCTTGCTGGCATTATGCAAAGGAAGTCCAACAGGAGATTGTGTGTTCGAATGAATCGCTGTAGCTTGTCTTAACTGCCGTTGTATTTACGTTGATAGTTTTAGGCATTGAACGTTTTAGATTAATATTTAGGACTTAGATGAAACACCGTTTTAGGACAATGAGTAATCTCTATTCTCCAAGTGTGTCACGCTCGCAATTCGTTAAATGCTGCAACTGTTGAAAAGCTTATCGGTCGTCTGAAAACCGCCATGGTTGCTAATTGTGCTAAGAAACATTATCTGTAAAAAGAACGTGTATTTCTAATCTGTACTTTACGAAGATCATTGGACTTCTCGCGTCTGGGTTTGGCTTATGCATAAAGTTTTTGTCATATTCATGAGTGTTGCTCCCCCTAGATGTTGATTTCCTCTAGAATCCAAGTAAAGCCATGCTCGGGCGCCCATACGTGGATTACAGAAAGTGAGCTGAAAATGATCCAGATTTGTTGGAAATATACTTGTATTTGTGAGATGCAAATAACCTACCTACCAAGTCTGAAAGGAGACTGTAACTATTTTTGCTTTTAACATTTCGCTGTAGAAATCTTGTCAGAAAATTCATACGTTTGTCAAGTATTTCATTTGAATTCGCCTTAACTCCTTACTGAAAAAAACATTTGAACTCTTTTTGAACATTCTAGATGAAATATCCTAACTATCTTTTAATGAAGCTGAGATATTTGCAAAACTCTGGACCGCAGGTGTCTATGGTGGGGAACGAACGCGCTACTGTCCTTTCCGGGGAGTAACGCGCTCACCACCACACCATGCGGGTCCTTCGTTTCGCCTGTCTCTCAGCTAGTTCTATCGATCTTTTGCCATCAGCAATCACCGAACAGCGGGGTTGATCTGGAGAGCACAAATCGGCAATGAACTCAGTTAAGCTGAGGCCCCAGTTATAATCACAATCTTAACCGTTTTTGTTTACTGCCTACTCTTTTTAATGGCAGGGTATATTGCGAAATATAACTTTTAATAATTAACAAGAAAATAGGGTAATAGCGCGTTCGTTCCCCACCATAGACACCTGCGGTCCAGAGCTTTGCAAATATCTTAGCTTCATTAAAAGTTATATTTCGCAATATACCCTGCCATTAAAAGAGTAGGCAGTAAACAAAAACTGTTAAGATCCTAGCTATCGTTTGAGCACTCGTTTACACTGCTGAGTTCTCTTCCAACATCATGTATGAACACCACTGAAGCTACTTTGTAGTAATGGTATTCAACAAACAGAAGTTCCAAGTCTGATTCACTCTTACCTTCAGCAGTGATTAAATGATTCACTGTTTCCTTGATGAGCAGACACGAGCAGTTAAGTTAAGCAGTGTTAAGAACAGCTTAGTCCAATACTGGGCGATGCTTCGGTGGTTTCGCCTTCGTTTTGTTCTTTTCAAGCATTCCAGTTATTTAATAAAGACTAATAGCACAGAGACTTACGTAGGTCAGATAATGCTATCATTCACTTCGCGAAGGCTGCCGCATGTCGAAGCTTCGGATCCCTTCCCTTATTTGTGTGAAATAGAGCACTCCTAGCATCGTACTTTCGACTGTGCGTTCCACAACGCTGAGTGATCTTTCATCCTGCTTACGTAGAGACCAGGTTTCTGACGCATACGTTAAGGCAGGAAAAACCGTTGAGTCGAAAAGATGGGCACGGAGTCGGGTGTTCTTTGTTCTCTTCACTACATCCTCGATGCTCTTGAAAGCTCCCCAAGCCGCTCGTTTCCTTCTGATCAGCTCTGGAGTTAAGTCGTTCATCATATTGATTTCCCGACATAGATAGAAATAAGTGGAATATTCGGAGGTATTCGTTCCGTTGAGCGTGAATGGGACAAACGAAACCAATCCGTTCTTCATGAACATCGTCTTCTTGAGATTTAGTCGAAGACCAATCTTTCCGCAGGTCTTATCAAAGTCTGAAAGCATACGTTCCGCTTGGCTAATGTCTGGTGTTATAAGAACGATATCATTAGCAAATCGAAGATGATGTAATTGCCAAATTACGTAGAGACCAGGTTTCTGACGCATACGTTAAGGCAGGAAAAACCGTTGAGTCGAAAAGATGGGCACGGAGTCGGGTGTTCTTTGTTCTCTTCACTACATCCTCGATGCTCTTGAAAGCTCCCCAAGCCGCTCGTTTCCTTCTGATCAGCTCTGGAGTTAAGTCGTTCATCATATTGATTTCCCGACATAGATAGAAATAAGTGGAATATTCGGAGGTATTCGTTCCGTTGAGCGTGAATGGGACAAACGAAACCAATCCGTTCTTCATGAACATCGTCTTCTTGAGATTTAGTCGAAGACAAATCTTTCCGCAGGTCTTATCAAAGTCTGAAAGCATACGTTCCGCTTGGCTAATGTCTGGTGTTATAAGAACGATATCATTAGCAAATCGAAGATGATGTAATTGCCAAACGTCGATTGTACAGTTGTAAAATGGCAATTCACAACCAAAGTATGACCATTCTATGGCGATGTTAACACCGGCGTCAAAAGAAGGATTGGGCAATGCGATGCCATCTTGCCAAAAGTATTTACTGCTACCTTCGAGATCACCATGCAAACATGAGAAAGCACGGCAGTAAAAATCGATGGTCGGCAGCTATACCATCTACGCTTTGCTGATCGTTCTTACAACACCAAACATTAGCCAAGCGGAACGTATGCTTGCGGACTTTGATAAAGCTTATGGAAAGATTGGTCTTCGACTAAATCTCAAGAAAACGATGTTCATGAAGAACGGATTGGTTTCTTATGCTCCATTCATGCTCAATAGAATGAATGCGTTCGATTGATCCAGCTACGTCTATCTTTGCAGAGATGGCAACATAATGAACGACTTCGCTTCAGTGTTAAGCGGAAGGAAACAAGCGCATTGGGAAGCTTCCGAGAGCATCGAGGATGTAGTGAAGAGAACAAACAACGCCCGACTATATGCCCGTCGTTTCGATTCCACGATTGCCCCTATGTTAACGTAGTGTGTCGAAACAGAAAAATCAGAAACCGTGTCGCTATGTAAGTTGTACGAAAAGATCAATCAGTGTTGTTGAACGCGCAGTCGAAAGGACGATGTTAAGAGTATCCCGTGTCATGGAAGTGAGAGAGGGTATTCGAAGCTCCGAGATACGTCAGTTATCCAAAATCAAGGATGTCGTTCTATGTGCTAAACTGTTTAATGCGTATGAACGACAACCGTTGGTCAGTAACTGTTAACAGTTGGATTTTTCGGGATCTCAAATGTATAGCATGAAGATCACTGATCCGATGGTCAGACTTTTTACGGACACGTTAGAAGGATGACATAATGCTCAGCAAGTTCCTATTGTAAGCAGAAATCACTAGGCTACTCTTGCACGAGACAGGGAGAAGTGGAAGATTTACTGATGTTCGCCTGAGTCACTCGACCAATGCAGTTTAGGATTAATTTGAGAAATAACTGATAGCTTTGAATCTGCCCCTTTTCCCACTTGCCTTCTGCAATGAATTTTGAATTATCCTTCAAATGATGGGTTTGGTGAGCACAAATCGACACTGGACTTAGTTATGCTTAAGTTTAGTACAAATCACAATGTACAACATTCATTTGCTCTCTAAAAGAAAGAATAGACCAGCGGTAGTGACGCCGCTCACCACAAGCACGTTACCAGCCTGGTCGCGCGCCAGGCCCACCAGGCCACTCATCCCTCTAGAGCCGGCAAATTGGTATTGAACTTGTCCTGGAAAAAACCACTCTCTGAAGTCCAAGTTGGAACGCTCTAGCCCGGCTATCTCAAGACTCCAGAGAGAATAGATTCGACTAATACTATACGCCATCAAAGAATACTCAAGCAGCAGCCGAAGAAGACCTGAGTCAATGATGGATGCGAGGAAACGCTTCGAATGTGAGAAGTGTTGGGATCCGCACAGTAGATGTGTAGACGGCTCGTATAAATTAGAAATTGAAAGATGGATTTTCTCTCAATTTTTTAAATGACAAAGTATCTTATGAAATAAAATCACAAAGGTGCTGAGATGTAAGCAAAATCCGGAACATCAGAGATCAATTCTCGCTGGTGGGCTATTGCTGGTAGCACCGCCAGAGCAAAAAATGGCCACGAGAAAAGCAAAGCAAGAAGTTCGGTTGGTGTGGTGGATAGCAATGCTGACCCTGGTAAGGATAATTACGAGTTCGAAGCGCACGTGAAGTTCCTAGTTTTACTCATATTTCAGCATCCCTATAGTTGTAATTTACGTTGTACTCGTGGGCAGTTTACTGCATTCTTGCGTGAGAGCGAACTCGGTCGAAGGTTGTTTTCCAGGCAGCATTGGCTTAACAGCTCGGATATCTGGGAAGAACAGAATTCTATGTTCTCATCCATACTGCTGAATACTTTATCTACTTACTTGGATGTATAGCCCATTCCTATTGATGATGTGGACTCCACCATAATTTTGAGTCATTTCCTTCTCGCGAATTCGTCATCCACGGAATTGGTCTGCCTAGCAGCACATTGTTTGGATGATCTTCCAAGAAGACGCTTGCTTTCTGTTGGAGCCCACTCTACTGTTCTTTCCGTCCATATGTCATTCGTACTTTTCATTGTATGACCGGCCCATCTGTGTTACGCTGTCGATGTGCGTTTTCCTGGATCTCGAAGATGGGCATACTCCGATGATCTATGCCTCGCATTCCAACTAGATATTGAGTGTGCCAGCCATATTTCGGAAGATATCGTTCAAGCGCTTTGTGAAAAGTGCGCACTACTCTTGTCGTGATTGAAGTATCATCCAACGTCTCTGCTGGATAACACATCCTTGAGCAGACCGTTGAATCCGAAAGGTGAGCGCGGAACTTCGGGTCCTTTATTTGGTCAGTGTCTTCTTTGAGAAACCCAAATGCGGCCCAAGCTGCTTTTTTTCTTCCATACAATTCCTTCTTGCTGTCCTTCTCCATGTTCATTGAGCGCTCAACGTGCACATGCATATACAAGGTGGTCTCTGTAATCGGAGGATGATGAACTTTGATCTATCCCCTTCACACCGCAGGTTTTCCATAAACTGAGTCTTCTCCGACTTTATACGTTGGCCGATCTTTTTTCCTGTTTCGTTGATCTCATTGATCAACGCCTTCGCCTTCGAAAACATCGCGAAGCCATTTATGAAGCCAAGATTTGGTGGAAAATTTTCATCAATACGCGTGTTATACTTGTCCTAAACGAGTGACTTTGTTGTCTGTTCACTACCGTGCGGCACTAAACAGTTTTGGCAATATCGCATCATCTTGCCAACACTCCTTGGTCGGCGTTGAGGCAGGTTATACTTCTGGCAAGCTTTCTATGACTCTGGGCCCGGTTTGAATGACGTCAATGCTGCAGAGCCCTCGTCGAAATTCTGCCTGCTCAAACGATTGTGCTGTATCCAATATCCCTAATATACGCTACAGGGCGATCTTCGTAGAGAGCTCGTAGAGCGCACTCAACGACCATGTAGGACGATAGTTCTTTCTTCGTGCTTTTTATCGCAACTTGAACCCCGAAGAGATGATATTTAAGTGGTTTTTCTTCAGCGGTGCTTTTAGTGTCTGGAACGGAAATTGTGGGAAGGAAATGTTTGATTTATAGCTTTTCCGTTATAAATTTCACGTCATGGCGAGGAGTTCTGGTGACACCATCGTCGTTCACCTGGGTGTATAGCGCAACACTGTAAATACTTGCTCAGATCCCGCCGGAATTTCTTCAGATTGTTCTTTTTCGTGCTGTTTGCAATAATTCCTTTTGCCTATACGAATGTGGATGTTTCCTCTAAGGTTCTTTTGCAACTCGCATTTACTACTAACCGTGTTAAATGTGTTGCAATGCAGTCATGCTTTGGTTTTCTTCTCTTCTGGAGCAATTCTTTAGTGGTAATAGAGATGCGATCAGACATCTATTTGCTTGAGAAACTGACACGACCTCGGCACAGCTTCTAAGTTCTTCGACAAGCAACTCGTAGTTTTCGATCGAGGTTTCCCTAATCTATCAGTCAATGTTGGATATGATTTCCTTCAGAATCTTTTCGTCACACAATGTATGTATACATCTGGAATTTTCTTGTTCCAGCCTATAGCTGAACCAAATCTTCGCACCTAGAAGGCTGCAATCGGACCCAGTACAGATGTATGGGACTACCGCTGCGTCGAATGGGTAATATCTTCTATTAGTGAGAAAACTGTCATGTCGTGCCTCTAGGAAACTCTCACGTTTAGTGGTGGCTCTCTTTTTTTTTTTCTTGAAAAACGAGTTTCAATGACACAAGACGTGTCTAGATAGGAATCTTGCAAAACGGCTCCTGTTCTCATTTCTTTCTCCTAACCCAGATTTCCAAATTCTGTGTTCGTTCTCGTTGTCCTTTTCTACTCTGACGTTAAAGCCCTGGCAACCAGCTTTTGACAAAATGCCGATAAAGTCCTCCAGCTGATTGTAGAATGCATCTAACCCGTACAGAACAGCTATATCGGTTAGTAACTTTTAGTGATCTTCCCAGACGCGTTAGTAGAAGGAGGAGAACATGCGGAGGGAAGGATCTCGTACCAGTC
The DNA here is from genome assembly GCA_009735665.1 of Angiostrongylus cantonensis. Lineage (NCBI taxonomy): Eukaryota > Metazoa > Nematoda > Chromadorea > Rhabditida > Metastrongylidae > Angiostrongylus > Angiostrongylus cantonensis. Next base: position 906,954 of record MQTX01000039.1, read on the forward strand.
GACAAGGTGAACAACGGACTGGTGGGCGACGAAACCTACCGATATGTGGTGATGGGACCTCCTCTCCGCGTATGACAAGAGTGCAGTTGTTTACTTGGCGTCTATCGATTTTCTTGATTTTGTTTCTCGTGGAGCGATCACATGGAATTTGATGCAACCCGAAGCTCCAATAAAGGCATGAAGGTCGGTATTTAAGGAGAGTGTTCTGGCATTGTACATGTAGGAGGAAAAACAATATCCATGGCGCGTCGTGTGTATGTGTTTCTCCGATCGTCTTGGCGCCACAAGTGATGCGAACGCAGTCCAGTGTGTGTGTGTGTGTGAAAAAAAATTGGGTTTTGACTTAACCTTATTTCAGGTCTTTGCAACGATGAGGATATGAGTAAAGTATCCTCTCGGCAACGATTCCTTTGTTTTACCTTTTTAATATTCGGAAACGATCTTAAAACTGAACTCAAAAACGGAAAGCAACTGTTTCCACAAAAGCTTGCTCGCGAGTTCAAGAAAAGGTCCGTACAGCGGCGAGTATAATTGAAAAAGAATTTAACATCGAGCGCTTCATTTGCTCGTGGCGATGTCAGAACTCTATGAATCATATCCCACTCATGCGGTGCGAAAAAGATGGCTGGTTTGCAGTTCAAGCGAACAGATTTCTACTTATGGTGAAGTTTATCAAGTATAATGAAAACTAGTAAATTTTGTAAATATTTGCCAAGTAGATAAAATTTTTCTTATACCACTGAGATGATGTGCGAAAATTCTAGAACCATGGACATGTACAGGTTCATCCTTTTCTGTGCTTCTCTACCCATATTTCGAATACAAGGTCAACTAAATGAGCCAGTTTTATTAGCAAGAGGCCAAGTGTTATTAGCGCTTGTGATTGCTGCGCTTGGTTTGAAAATTTTCCAAATACAGATGTTATTTTGAACTTTTTTAATAGCTTTGTCACCCCTAAGATGAACGGTAAGTCTGTTCCACAAACATGTGAAGCTCTCGTCTCTTCACTGCTATTATTTGGATACTTGGATAATTGGATGGCCCTTCCTCACTTGTTCTGCGGGCACAGCATAATCTCCATTTTTCGGAGCTCTGCTGCTTTAGCCATTGTAGTTCCCTGGAATCCCGAGGTCAACCAGGCCAAAATCTGCCCCACGTCGTCACCACCATAGGCACCCGCAGCTCTTGAGGACCAGAGGTAGATTTGCCACCATGCGACTGATTTGATACTAGGACGGTAGTGGATCCTGGTATCAGTGCTCTACTGCTCAAAAATTTGCTATCGTTCCAAGAATAAACAACATGATAGCGATTGTTTGAATGCAAATGAGGTTTTGGCTATTGGCATATTTTGAGCCGGTCCAGTTTTAGCACCTTAGTAACCGCCGTCACTTACAGGACCAGTCAACTTGTAACGAACTCGTCAGCGAAGTACGGCGCGTAAACTTCTCTGGTGGCTCTGCGAGCTGTTTAGCTGATTGCCGTCAGCACAGGTGATTTCACTGCTGAAAGCCAAAGATAGATGCTGAGCGTTTCTTATGCGGTTGATAAACCTCCACGAGGATTCCATCGACCACATAGTATTTTGTTTTTTGCGAACCCTTTCCACTGAAACGGATCACTTTTGCGTAATTAGTTAAAGATTAACAAGGGACAAATAGATCGGGAATGATACAACAATATACGACTCGTTAGCACAGATGGGAAATTAATCAAACCAGTTGTGGTGTCGGTCAACAAAAATAATCTGGCGATTGTACCAACGGTATCAACCAGATCTGCGACCGTTGATTGGTTTGCACTCGCGAGTTATGCGTCAATCATCCCTAATAACCGTAACGAACTTCAGTGATTATCATAACCTCGCTCGGAACTGATCTGGAATAGGATGTAGTACTTTTTTCTATTCATTAAAAAAATCTGCAGAGCAAACATCACTTTCGAAATGGCGCACAGCAAGATCGATTTGTCGATCCGCAATCGGAAAGTGAATCGAGTCAATTGCCGCTTTCTCCTTATCATTTTGCCATGCACGTCTTGATTTTCAACTATTATTTCTACTTAAAAGAACCGCAGTGAATGGGAAGCGTAGCGTTCTGCTGAATCGCACAGACTCTGTGAGGGAGTACACCACTTGAAAGTTACTTCCTTGACAAAGTTCTTCCTTTAAGTTTTGTGTTATAGTCGAAAATCAGGCTGCTTAGCAAGCGATGTTCTTTTGATAGGTTGTTTTTTTTCTACAATCCATTAGAAAATGAGAGCATTTTAGAAATTCCCTGCCAATGAGATCGTCAACGCAGTGCCGTGTGGGAGGAGCACGCCTCGCTATAAAACAACCGCCGAACTAATCGAGTTGGATCCGTCTCGCTTGCATTTTTTCCTGACGTTCACTTTCGATTCTTCTCTGACGTCTACTTTGCTCTTGAAAAATTCTTAAGTTCAGATGGGAAGAGCTGAGTTGAATCTGATTCTGTATGTGCTTGGCATAGTAACAATTCCTTCCAGTGTATTCGGTAAGTGAAAATGTCTACTTGTTGACTGAGATATTACCACGACATAATGCATTCCAGGTATCCTTGTGCTGTCGGAGATGTTAAAAACTACTATTTAAAAAATTTCTTTGAAAGCACACAAAACGAAAGGTTCACATACAAACGAAATAGATCTTAATAAAAGACGTCCCTGCAATAATGCCGAGGTGTCCCACATCGCACCGTGCTATAATAAGAATAGGCAGTGAATAAAAAAGAGTCAAAAAGAAGATAAACCCTAGAAAGATTTGTTCCGCTGAACTATAGAGCGTTTTCGCGTTGGTTTCAGGTGGAGCATGTCCGGAAATTCAGGCGCCTTCCGGAGCTGCAATATCGTTCACTGGGCAGATTTCAGAGGGAACCACTATAACAGCGATTTGCACCAATGGTGGCATAATGAATGGTAAGGAACCTATACTATACAAGAAACTCGAAGGTAGCTTCTCAGTCTTCGAGCTACCGTTCAAGTAGAATACCATTGCCATCAAATCTTACGAACTACCGTTGTTGAGCTAACGCGAGGTTCTCATCACCTGCTCTTGAATTTTGATGGCTGTCGTTTCGGAGATTTCGCTTTCTTCAGGGTGTACACATATTACCTGTCATATTTTACTATTTGGTCAATATTGGCTGTTACTAATAAAAACCTAATTCGTAACCCGAAACAAAAAATATTCCTATTAAAAAGAAATAAACGTTTTCATCACAAATGTTGCCTTATTCAAGAAGAAAACGACTTGTTCCGTCCATTAGAGGGGTTTTTTGTTTGTGAATTAGGTTTTTATTAGCACCAGGGAATATTGCCCGGATAACAAAGTAGTAGAGGACCCGATGAAGGCTAAATCGTCGAGACGTTAGCCATCGTAATTCCACGACGAGTTATTACACCCTCGTGTTAGTGAAACAAGGTCGGTTCACAAGATAGGAATTGCTTAAATTAATTGGAAGTCGGTGTTTCGAATTACAACGCTATTAATGTTATTATGTAAATCAAAGGGCCGTCGATGCTCACATGTATTGGAGGCCAATGGCGCCCATCAGCGTTCGGCACCTGTTCGACAACCGTAGGAACGTCTGGAACGTATGGAGGGACAACAGGCTCTTTAGGTGCAAAGCTTTCCTTCGCTTTCCAAGAGAGCGTTTCTAAGTGTGATGAATTCAGGTGCACAATGCCTGCCCATGTTGTTGCCACCAGGCGCAACGTTAACCTATGGCAATGGCTCGATGAGCTCTGGACTCGCTGGGTTGCAGAATCATGGCACTACAGTTACGATGAAATGCAACGACAACACACCGGTAACAGGTTAGCAAGGCTTACTGATGGATGATCTCTTCAATATAATTGCAATTTTGAGAGAGGATGAAAAGAAAAGTAGTTTCTGAATCAGGCTTTAGCCAGGTTGCTTTAGAATTGGAGAGCAGCAATGTGGGGTAGTCCCAGTAGTTCCAAGACTAGGCATGAAATTTATTGAATGATGAATGAAGGGAATGATTTAGTGTAAAATATCTGATCATTGAACGACAGATATTTATAGTATTAGCTTTTTATTTGCTACCTACCATAATTTTCTACGGCGGGGTATAATGAAAAGTACAACCACAGCGATGCTGAGATATTAGCAAAGCTCCGGACCGCAGATGTCTGCGGTGGGAACGAAAGCACTATTACTCTTTCCGGGAGTAACGCTGTCATCACCACACCATGCGTGTCCTTTGTTCCGCTTGTCTCTCAACTATGTTTAGCTTACAGAGGTCAACTTTGTAGAACCTGCAGAATTCTCTTCTATTCGTCTTCAACCATAATATTATTCCTATTTGAATTTCACTCATCAGACAATCAACTATGAACATTTGTTGCATCGATAGCTTTCATTAAACATAGAAGGAAATCGCCTCACATCCATGTAAAGAAGAAATCATGCAAGTTTATAGGCACAGTTAACGAAAGGGTTCTCTTTTGGATTGCTTACACTATCCTGACTGCTCCTGATTTCAGGCGCTTCTAACGCGGTCTGTCAGAATGGCATATGGCTACCACCGGTGCTTGGTTCATGCACGAGTAGCGGTGTTAAACATTTTCTATGAAATTTACCGCTTTTTCAAAGAAAGTTTTCTTGCTCTTTTTTCAGGTGTTTCTGGCATTCTTCCAAGCACCAACATGCTGACTCCTTTTGCTAGCGGTGAAATGATGTGCCATTTCGGCTTGATCGCCCCTCTTAATGGAGACATTGAATACAGTTCGGGCTTACCAGCTTCGGCGGGAGCGACTGCTACACTCACCTGTCGCACCGGCTATACTGTGAGAGGAAATTCGGTGTCCACATGCCAGAATGGTATCTTCGGTATGCTCGGAACATGTGAAAAGGCGAAATGAATAGAATAATACTTTCAATGAAAGGAAAATAGCATTGTTTATGGATAAATACTGAATCTTCCACAGAAAAACCTTGAAAATATAACATAATGCATAACATGTAGGAAGGCAAAGTATTTCTTGTGATTAGTTTTCTAAGCAATAAATGCCTGCTTAGATTACTCATTTTCTTCATATGGCGTTTGAGTCCCAGCACTCTTTTCATTCGTTTCGTATTCTCGCAACAGTCATTCACGCAGGAATAGAAGAAATAAAGGAATAGAGGAGGAATCCAACGAGGAATAGGAGTGCGTGGGTCCGGGTGCAACTGCAGACTCTGTTTCCCGTTTCCCTTTCTCCTCGTTAAGAGTTCATTGATCAATAAGTGCTTTTCTTAGAAGGTCCAGATAGACAGGCTAGATGTCCCCACAGGATAGTTAGAGCAAAAAAAATTACTGCATGTTCATTAACTTATGGTACATCGAAATTGTTGAGTATTTTTGACGATGCTTGTAAAAAAGACATGCTGTACGGAGGACGTGATTTGTTCCCAGAATGTACCATACACAGCTCGAAAAAGGATCTTGAGACTGCTCATACTACCATCTACGGGCCTCCATTCGACGTCGCACTCTCTGATTATGATCGGCCCACATGCCACTTTCTACGGAGTACTGCGGCATCATTCCCATCGATAGCACTCTGTGAAAGAAGTTTTCACTGGGGATGAAAGCTGATTTCCTTATGAAAGCAACATACAGGTCATAGTTTCTGGTTCTTCGGCAGCAAACAGTTGCCTTTGGAGGCGAAAAGAACGTCAACTAGAGCAAATGAAGACTTAGTTTTTGCATCACAATGCTAGGTTTCATACTGTGAAGCTTATTGCAAGCAGCTAAAAGTAGCCGTTTTACTAAGATGGTACTGGACCCTGCTCCTCCCTAATATAGGCACAACGTTTTCAGACTTCAGGACTTACTCTATGGTCTGAAGTATCACGTATACGACAGGAAATCGAGAGACTACAACAGCCTCGAAGAAGCTGTCGCCAAACTCTTCGAGGTGCAATCCCTTTCTCTGTCTATGTACGGCGCAATGATGATGAAGATGTTACTGAGAAATACTGTGTTCCGATCAAATTAAGTCTAAGTAAAAAGGCACAGTCAAAGTCGATAGAGACTCTCTTTCTCTGTTCTGGAATTATATTTTATTTCTCATCGAAACGAGTTAGTGAAGAACTACATCTGCTGTGCTGTAGACAGCTATTTACTTAACTCTCCAATTTCCTTCAGTTCTATCATTGCAGGTGGACGAAACAGTATCAGTCACGACAAAAATGTTAGCAGATGCAGAATACAGTAACACAGGTTGACGGAGACTTTAAAAGTCAATGGCAATGTCGACGAGATAACCAGTGTTGAGCTGTAATGGGCATACAACGATCGCCATCCATTCCAGAACGAAGAATGTTTTGTAAACTGCGGAACTGAAAAGCAAAATAACTGACCTGACCTCTGATCACGTGCAAGAAACAACTTATAACATCTTAACAGGAAATCTGAAAACTAACAGATAACACGTACACCCCATGTATGCATTGACCACAATGCACTCGGTGCAAAAATATTGGCTGCTTTCAATTCAAAACCAACATTTCGGAACAAACTAAACCATGCAGTTGGGCTTATAGATTAGTTTATTGATTGCAGAACAAGCCATTAAAATTTGCAGATCTTCGGCCACAATGTCCATGTTCTGCCAGTATTGATTTTTGGTCTTGTGAAGCTCAGAAAGCGTCATCTTCCTTCTTTTTTTGCGTCAAGGCTTTTATGAACAACACGAAAGGAATAACTGATATGACGTCCATTAGGACAACACGTTGCTCACCAATGTTTCGTGAGCACTTATGACTGTCATGATTATGAGACAGGCGAAACGAAGGACCCGCATGGTGTGGTGGTGAACGCGTTACTCCTCGGAAAGGACAATAGCACGCTCGTTCTCCGTCGCAAGCATCTGCGGTCCGGAGCTTTGCAAATGTCTCGGCATCATTGGTTTTTAAAAATTCGACTTTAATTGCACATAGATTATAAATTGGAAGCGTAAAAAGAAACTATCGGCGTTGATCAGTCTTTGAAAGATGCGCCTTCCGTTCGACTTCATCAAGCATCGTTTGGAAGTGACTGAATGCATATCTATCCTTTAAAATGACTCGCGGTGGCCCACCGATGTTTCGAGCCAGTGCAGCTATCCTCTCAGACAAGTTTAGCACCAATCTGCCAACTTCGGAAGAAAGGAAGGCTTGGTGGGCCATGGGTTCGAGGATCGATTTTACGTGTGTATTGCAGGGTGCCTCCGACCACTGCCCCACACGCGCCTTTGGCATTTGAAAGCTTACGGCACAAAAATTGTACATGAGGCAGGGGCGGACGGCGCAAATTTTTTTCTATATGTTTAATAAGTTCTTGACTCTACTCTACTAGTTTAGGGAACTATAAATTTATTCGAATTGTGAAGAAGTCGGCCTTGGTTCTCGCATTTTAACGTCAGTTTTTATCCCTCAATTTCGAACACGTGCCTCATAGCCCATTCACTGAAACAATTTCACATTTTCCTGCATTCATGAGATTACAATTGGTTGTTATGCAAATCTTTATTGTAGCTATGAGTAGAAGAGTCGAGTGGATCCCTCTCAATGCGTGTGTAGAGATCTACAGTGCGACGACGCACAGATGTGGACAGTCGACTTGAATTGTTACGATTCTGAAAAAGGCAGAAGCGCTGAAACATTGCCCAGAAAAAGACATTGTTACGACCACCTCATGAATACAAAAAATACTCATTACTTATGGCAAAGTGAAACAAAAGCTGGTTTTCAGAAAAAATATTTCGTCAAATACCAGCTGAAATAACTTATTGATTCGGTGAGTGTAGCGCAGTCGTTAGAGGCGTTCTGCAAAACATTGGTTCGATCCCGCGTCCCAGGCTCACGAAGCCTTCCATCTCTCCGAGGTCGGTAAATTATTCTAATTGACTCGTCTAGGAGGATATTAGAACTGACTCAATACATCGATTGAGCACCTCGAGTCATTCTTAAGACCAGGTATGCATTCAACCAACTACAGAATGCTATGAATGGAATTGAATACATTCCACACCCCTATAGGGTTGAACATTTTATCGTTTTTACCGTTTTGTCGTCATATCACAAATCTATCGGATAATTTTATGCCAATGTTTTACTTTTAGGTCAATTTATGGTTTGTTATCGTCACAGGAGTCAAGGCGACAAATTAAGGGAACTCCAGCAATTATGTCGAATTGAGAAATAGATGATGAGCTACGGACGCAGTCATAGTGGTTAACGATCATATGACACCAGACCAAGTCCAAAACGTTAGTACTGGAGATGAAAGCACTGAGCGTAAAGGGATTCATCGACAATTTCTCGCCATCAACGACAACCACGTGAAGACGTAGAGTGTCAAGGTACATCCGCCCGCCACTGTTCGAGCCTTTGTGAAAAAGTAGATGCAGATATTTGAAACAACTATTTCGGAGTATGTCAACAGAATTCACTACGTTCTGTTCTGCTTTCCTTCGTGCTGCGGAAATGGTCTCCTACAGTTTGTCCCTCAATCGGAACTTGGTATAAGAGATAAAAGGAGAAAGCGTTGGGCATTAAGGCATGCATCGTGCCTTAGACGTCACTGAAGCATCATAGAGGTGACTAAATTCGTATCCTGGCTATAGAACTACTGACGTGATGTTGTTAATGGTTCTTCTTTATCGATTTCTTTCAATTGTTATCAGTCCTTCCAGATGATATTTCTAAAATTTTTTACTACATGACCAAGCATACACGAACTTGGTATGAAGTTTCGAAAGGTTCTCCCTTCACCGGATTCGATTCCATGCAACTATGAACACTGACATCGCGACAACGATGAACCAGGGACCATCGATTCGGATCAGCGCGGCAATAAGGAAAACGATGGAGCCTAAACGTCTACTGAATAGACGTTTTTGTACTAGTCTTGTGTCAGCACAGTCATGACCACATGGTCATTATTGGCATGACCGAGTGAAAGCCAGTGTTTAAGATGTTTCCAGAACGTGAAACGAGTCGAGAAAATATGTCAGAGATAAATCTGGTGCTAAGAACCAGCGACTGTGTTTATTGAAGGGCACTTCTAATCATTGCGCTGCATCCCCTATTGCATTATGGTATATTTTAGAGAATGGATTTGGTTAGAAAACTGATGAAATTTCAAGCATAGTTTTGCAGGGATGAAGTATTAAAACACCTATCAGAATTTGCACGAAAATAAAGCACTCAGGTACGCTAATGGGATAGGGTTTTAATGGCTATCCATAAAGACGACGGCGTGAAGGACTACCAAGAAAGACGCAAGTTTACCTAGCGCAAAAAGGGAATTTTCGATTTATGAGGGGTTCCTTGCACTATGTACTCGGAGAACTTGAGGCCCAGGGTAAGGAAGCGATCAGAGAAGTACCAGGAAAAGTGCTACTCCTCATTGGAAAACCTATCAATTCATTGTACGATGTTATTAGATACACCGTGTATCAACAGCAATCAGAATGATGTTCCCTATCAAGAAGCAACTTTGGGAAATCAGGACCTCCAAAGGGCGACTGAATGTTTATCTCTCACAACCATCACAACAACGAGCTTTGGAGAAGGTTTAATGATGTGGGACATATCGGTGCGGCCATACCATCAACAGCACAAAATAATTACAACCATAAGCACGGCACAGTGATCACCAGGTATAAAAACACACTGCCATTAAAAACAGCTCAAAGGATTCCTCCCATCTTCAAGTTGAAGAGTTCTCGAGGCTCAATCTTCTTTAATTATTCCATATTTTCCCCAAATGCTTCCGGCTCTTGTGCTCTTCATGGTGATGTTTTTGACATGAGCTAGTCATTAATTCTGTCATCTCATGCTTTGCCATTAACAACTCACAGAATCTCTAACCGCTGCTCTTCCAGTCTTCTAAGAACAAAATTCACTAAAATCTACAAATTTTCGTAAATAAGGCGTAAATTTTCTTATTCTGTCAAGATGAAATTCCGATTCAATTCGCTATAGTCCAAAAAAACTTTTTTCGATACTCTTCCCCATGGAGACTAGTATTTCGGACAACTAGCCATTGAGCAAGTGGGATTTCGTTAAGCAGAACCGGATGCATCGTTGATGGTCCCAGCGATGTGATTCACGTGCTGAGTCGAACACTTAAAAAACGATCTGTTCCGAGAAATTTAAGTTCTTAAAAACGGAAACAAAAGAATCTGAAAATGAACACAGGGTTTCAAGAAGTCTTTCCTATAGGTCTATCGAGTTGTCAAGCACTCTGGTTGCCAAAAATTTCGGGCATTTATCATAACGGCAGCATCGTTGTGAAAGTACCAGCACATTAAATTGCAGGAGAAAATTCAACAATATCGACCCAATCAGAATACGGTATGCGATGATCGCCTCTACTTTAGGAACGCAAATGTTCCCCGTGCTGCTTCAAGGTTGCCGCTCCAACCTCACGGTCCCCATTTCACTGTATTGTAGAAGCTATTATTATTCACTTTACAGAAGCTTGTTAGCATTAATTCTCACTCCTTATGTTATCTGTATACATATTTTAATTTGGTTATGCTAAACTTTCGCTTCCAGAATAAAAGTTTAACATCCCAATTTTAGATTACTTTTTGGGCAGAGAAAACCTCGTCTACAAGAAGTCAATGAAAACAAGAAAAATTCGAAGGAAGCGACTGATGCTTACCAGTGGGAAGATAAAACTCGTCTCACTCCGATCACTGATTTGACCTTTTAACTTTTTTATATTCTAATTGTTTGAACACTTTCTAACAAATTGTTACATCTTTTTCAAGCAAAAAGTTGTGCGACAACATCTTGCTGAGGAAATCTTCAACAGCCAAATAAATCGACTTGTAGGCTTCAGCAGCTTTGATTGCCATGATAGAGTAAATTCCCCTGCATTTACAACAGAGTGCAAGAATATTTATATTTCGATAGTTAATAGGATTTGTCATAAGTCCGGAAGATCTCAGAAAAGCAGAATTATCTTCCGACTAGCCGACTAAAATGGTGGGGCCATACAAGGGCAGAAATTAAGGACGAACTGAAAAGACCTTTTAACGTCATCGAGTGCGGTGTACTGCAGGTAGACTGATGTCATCAGTACTGCCAAAATACACCGTAAAAGTAGTTCTCTCTGAATCCCATTCGAAGCGCATGAGGACGCATTCAGTGTTGGTGCACACTTTGTCAATGACGCAGCAAACACCCACGTCACCGTGTGGGTCGAGTAATGTCGACCGATTCACGGATCACTAATGTGGTCGGGGCATTCCCTTCCTGCTGCTGTGTTCGATGTGGGATACTTGTATCGCTGTGCAGCATGAAATTAGTTGTATTTGCAGGGTTACGTCTCAGAGTCAAACGATAACGATGCCTTCTTAGTAACCCGTAGATGCTCTTTGTGAAAGTGATCATAAACAGGACATTCCACGACAATTTAAAAACAAGCGACTAGGCTGTTGTTTAATCACTGTCAACGTTCATTCTCCTTCAGTAATTGCGCTTTCCGCCGATGGTTTTATTCATGCGAGTTCAAAGTTCTCGACAGCAGTTTCGGAAGTGCAGTTACGGTTATTTGAGAAATTGCTTAGTGGTTCGACGTCACAATGAGTCGCGCAAGTGTTAATAGAAGTTTCATTTGACACATAAACTGCTGGCTAGGGAAAAGTTCTTTCTTTTTGAAGTCTCGAAAATAGCTCCAGTTCTAGGTCCTAAACCTTCTTAGCTACTGGTTACTTTGTTGTGAAATGGGAACTGGAATTGGACGATTCCAGGCACTGCTTTACCTTTGCCGAACATCCGGATGGAACGTCAAAAGCTTGGGTGACCTTGTTAAGAGGATGCGGCTTCTGCTGTGTACATCTTAAATCACCACCCAGAAATACCAAAACCTTCAGTTGGCCGTTAAATCATTGATCTATGATGGAATAGGTCATTCTCCAGTTTCATCATTTGACTAAAGGCTGTTGATGAAGATGAACAAAATGAGAGCACCCCACCTGTGAGGTAAAATTTTGCAGCTATATGAAGGCCAAGGATATTCTGGGATTGTTCTGAATCTCATATCTATTTTCAAAATTGGATAGTGCAATCTTCGTAATGAAGTGAAAATTCAGTGAGAATGTTCACATCTGAAAGAAACTGTAGACAGCATAAACCGCTCATGGACACCGCTTCTTTCAATAGAGATCATAGAAATGTCCTAAACCGTTCCAAGTATGCTGAATTTCGATGTTCGTGCTAAGCAAAACATTAAACTTCACCTGCTTCTAGACAATCTTTTCGAGAAAAACACAATCTCAGCTGGCAGGTCTGGAGCCTCTAGCTTTTTTGAAGAGGCTTCTAATCTTCTACTTACTTGTCGACCACGCCATCTCCACACCGATTGCCTCCGTTGCTATCTGTCCCTTTGTCTACAAGAGCTACATGAAAAATGAAGAAACTGATGATTTGCCATTGTGTTCTTCATGCTGAACTTAGCCCACTACCTATATGATTACAAGTTCACTCTGCAAATCACACGTTAACCATCCATTGAATAGAAACAGTCAGATCTTCCTTCCCATACGAAGAAAGCTTAGAACTTCATCCGTTCCACTAAATCACGGTTGTAACTTAATTTATTGAAGAGTTAATAGCATTCGAAAAACAAGAGAGAATCTCTTGTCAGTTGGATGCATGGGTGATTCGTCCTCATTTGCTGCAAACGCTCCATTACTCCTTCTGTTTCTTTCGTTATCTTACAGTGGTCGTCCATCGATCGTCGTTTAGGGCTGGAGAGATGCGGATCAATGCCAGCTTTGGCAATCTTCGTTGTCAACGCACCCCCATCAAGCTGTGACAAGAACATAGGGAATTTCTACAGAGATGACCGTGAATTTTTAAGGTTGTCATTAGAAAATTTAACCCCATGATTGGACGTAGAACAAACTCTGAAGAACGTCATATTGGAACCCACGTATTAGAACGCAACGAGCAGGATGAGCAGCCGTCTGAGTTTATTATGACGACTAGGAGTCCATGACAACTCACAATTCCAGATGCTCCAATCTCAACAGTGGACATGGGGCCGCCTCCACCGCATAAGCTTCTATTTCTCCCGGAAAGGAGGGATAGCCGCTAAATTCAAAAAACGAAGTCCCAATACCACCATGAACTCGGGCTCGTTTAGATCATAAGTGTGCTCTTGAAAAGATGCAATTATTGGCAATATCGACAGGAAAGGGCGCGTGTGGCGTAGTGGCTGGAGGCGCCACTGCGACACGCACGTGGAATGCACCCATGGCCCACCAAGCTTTCCATCTCTCCGGGGTCGGCAATTTGGTACCGGACGTGTCTGGGAGGATAGTAGCACTGACTGGCTCGATACATCGACAGGCCACCGCGATTCATTGTAAAGGCCAGATATGCATTCACTCACCTCCATGGATACTTAGTGAAGCCGAATGCATGGAGCATCCCTCAGGGATTAATCAACGCTGAGAGCTTTTATCCTTTTTATCGACAGGAAATACGATCGGCTTATTCAACACCTTTGCGTTAGGGCTACGAAAACTGACACTTCGAAAGTCACCAAGGAACTTCTCTATCCAGGTATGCTCAAGACGACAGAGTAAGGTGAAATCGAACGAATTACAGGTTTCGCTCAAAGTCACAGGATGCTGCAAAAATCCGGTAAAAGAAGATTTGAAAGAGAGAAGAGCAGCAGTTACAGTCGAAAATGCACCTCCTGGAAAAAGCATTCCCAGCACACAGCGGATAAAGCAAATGGTAAGACCCAGATGGCTGACTCCGACGCCCAAACTGACAGGTTATAGGTTCCAGAATGACACTGGAGAAAATCATTAATGACTGCCATTCGGATCTCTTCAATAGCCATGTACTCCTGTCCTCATATAAAATAAAGCAGGATGAATGTAACATCCCAACAGTTCTCCTTTTTCATTCCCGAAATGCTGTTTTATCGGTGGAGAATAGAACAACACCTGGTCCGGACAGGATAAGGTTTGAACAACCGAAAAACCTTCCGTCAGTCCACACAAACACAGTTGTTCTGCTTGTTACACGTTACGTGACATAATGGAAGGTTTATATTGATACCTTCACAACATCGACAACTATCGGCCAATCTGCTTACTGTCTATCATCTGCAAAATTTTCACTTGACTCGTCTTAACAAAACTAACAGAGCGCTGGACGAAGAACAGCCATGTGAGCAAGCAGAGTTCCTGAAAGGATTGAGTACGACGTACCACATTTGCACATTAAGAAGACTCATTGAAATATCGCGAGAGTATAAGAGACCGCTCTGCCTCACTTTCGTCGATTTAAAGAAGGATTTTGACTTAGTTGAGATAGAGGCAGTCATGCAAACCCTGGACAGAAAGTGTGTAATGTTACTCAGTGTATAATGTTTCATCGTGAGGTATGTAAGCATTTCACAGGTAAAAGATCATTACTCTATAATGATATTAACATCTACGTTAAAAGAGTTATTAATCAGGACGATATTGTTTCCACGAAGTGGTTCATCGCCATCTCTCGGAATGTCAATGATAACATTGGAAAGGGATAACAAGGGAGTGGAAATCGGTGATCATCTTCGCTTTCCCCATGACATCTTTCTTATAACACCTGACATTAGCCAGGTGGAAGGATGGCTTGTCAGCTTTGATAAAGCCGCCTGCGGAAAGGTTGGTCTTCGACTAAATCTTACGAAAGCGATGTACATGAGGAACGGATTGGTTAAGTATGCCCCATTTACGCTCAACGAAACGAATATCTCCGGCTGCTCCAGGTAAGACTGTCTAAATAAAATATGGGAAATCAACATGATAAACGAAATAGCCGCAAAGTAGAAGGCTTGGAGAACTTTCAAGAGCATCGAGGGGGTAGTGAAGAGAACAAAGAACACTCGACTCCGTGCCCACCTTTCAGCTCATGATTTTTCCCTGTCTTACGTATGCGTCAGAAACGTGGTCGCTATGTAAGTATAAAGAAAGATCACTCAGAGTCATTGAAAGCACAGTCGAAAGTACTTTGCTAGAAGTACCGCTCATCAGGTAAATGATGGAGAGGATCTGTAACTCTAACTTACTTCAACGATTAGAGAAGAAAGACGTCGTTCAACACTTCAAATTGTCGAACGGTCCGGCCACGTAATGTGTGTGAACGATAACCGGTGGTCAACAGCCGTTGCTGACTGGATTTTTCAGGATGCCAAACGCACAGCAGAGAGATCACCAAAGCGATGATCCGAGTTCTTCAAGAAACCTCTGAAAAAAAGATTTAATGCTTCCTACAGCGATTAGTACCAATGGTGTTGCCCTTTCACACAATAGGAAAAAATAAAGGCTTACTACCGCCCGTTCGAGTCACTCGACAGTCATCTTAACGAGAGATGATGCAGCTGATCATGCAGTGAAGTGCAAAAGTCAGAGTGGTTAGAGACGCTCTGCAATATACGAATGGCCTCTGGTTTGGCTAGCCTCGGCCAACCAACACAATTCTCCAGTGGCAGCCCAATACCTATGCTGAATCTCAGAAATGTCTGATTCAAGCCAACAAGCGAGGTTTAAAAAATAGTGTTGTAATCTGCAAAGTATATTTCCACCTATCATGTAAAGAAACCACTAAGTGCAACAAAGCAAGGAAGTGAAGTTCTTACAATTTTCTTTCATTGAAAAGAAATTCACGATTTATACCATTTAGCTTCCGTAATAACTCTGGAGAAACTTTCAAATAAGGTAGGGCTCTCTGGTATGCTCCATTTCTATGTTTCCAAGAACTTCACGAATCAAATCATTTTCAGTAAGCGCTTCCCCTGCGCTTTACACATTTCCGATTTGTGAACTTCACCGCTTGAAAGAGTATCTAAATATCACCACACATATCCAGCGGAATGTTTTCTTAATCAAAAATCCTCCTCATAACCAAATGAACAACATAATTTAGGAATCTTAACCGTAGCAGAAGAGACCTACTAGCAAGGCGAAAAACCTTCCGTGCATCCACAACGATCGGTGAGTGGCTTTATTGAGGTGCTGAGGAGCACGGGACGGATTTCTCGACCCTTTTGAAGAAAAAGACGGTCTAATTAGTAAAGTATTACTGAAAAGAAAGCAGCGCTGGAGCTAGCCGGACTTTTCGTGAAAGCATGGCATTTACTGTTCATATTAGGTACGATTTATTAGAATTGATATCATCGTGGTAATCCTTGGGATGGTAAGCTAAATCCGGAACGAGCGCATCGTTCGGAGACTTACGCTTACGACTCGTCATTGTTTTTCACACTGTGATATTTCACAATGCCCTTTCTGTCGGCCTTAGTACCGATTTTATAGTATACTACCGACTCACAAAAACAGACTCATGCCATGACAGTGCATTTGTTTCGCCTCATTACTACCGCTCATAGGTAGTAATTGTTGAAAACTCACTTCGGCTCAGCTGTTAACGACAAACATGTATGAAGAACTATCAGTTACTGCTCATATGCGCAATTATATAACAAAAAAAATGAGTAGCGCAGCAGTGGTGATCCCATTTATAACGTGAACGAGCGAACCTATCCAGTATCTGGTTCGATTCCGCACGTATCAGCAGGCCTCTCACCCCTATGATAACGAAAAATTGGACCATGCTTATTTGGGACAAGCTTACTCTAAACCGGTAATGCTCTACCACATCCATTCCAATACTTCAAGGAGAACTGACCTGGCCAGCACTAATCAGCATTGGTGACGAAGACCACAAAATCCTCGATCAGCAGGCGAACCCAAGCCCACAAATGTTTGAAGACCTTCATTGGTGGTAGTTACTAGTGAACAAGTCGAATGGAACAAGTGCAGGAACCCGCAGAGTATGATAGTAAGGCCATTTATTGAAGAAATAAACATGTGGCCAGATTAGACGACGCACCATTGATGCAGCAGATTTTAGACGATTTTATCCTCTGCGATTAAAGAAAAAAGTGAGACTAGTTGGACGGCCGACGACTCGCAACGTTTCAAACGTGAGTCCACAACAACGGTGGTCGTGTGTAGTGCTTCCGAATCTTCCTTTCGTGCACCCAGTTCGTCGGTTGTGGCTGGCTGACCGAATCATTGGCGCATTGAGTGCCGATGATCACTCCCACCCATTTACCAGTATACTTAATGACGCCAGGCATGATAAACGAACAGATTGTCGCCGTCATACCTGGCTACGGCAGCGGATGGTTCGGCTTCCGCTATGATACTTCGACACTTATAGCCAATCACGTGCCGCATTCATGAAACCAAATCCAGTCTGCCTTCCATCCTTTATATTCTTTTCGTAGTTTTCAACCTTCGCGAACTGGAAAATTCGTGCTTCTGCTCTTTCTTCTAGAAGAGAAATTTTTTGGTACAACAGAGCAAATAATGTTTTAGTTTTTCATCCCCGCTTCATGTAGAAACGTTCTTGTTATTCACCATTTCGAGAGCTAATGCTGCGTATTAGGCTTTTATGGTTCTAAAGAGAAGAGAAACTTCACACTGTTGATATGAGGCTCTTTACTTTCACTGTTGTTGGTAGGAACATAACTATAGACGGTTCCCCGGCTTTTGCCACCGTCTTTGGGTTTCCCAGATCGAGGTGTTGGACTCCTCAGCAGGGTTGACTCTGAGATAGCATAGTATCTTGTTTGAAGCGTATTTAGCACACATTGTCGTTAGGTTAAGTATTTCGCGATGATATGACTTTTTTGGCGGTGCATCAAGAGAGATAATCGGACTAGTTACTACATGGAACAACGATTCGGGTTATCTGGTTTGTTTTCATCGCTCGGAAAAAATAAAAACGAAAACACTGCACGTTCGCGAAGGGCATAACCGGAACTGAATTGAATAAGAACCTTGAGCTTTCGAGAAGCGTGAGTTTAAACGAGGATTGCTTGGTAGTTTTTCTTCTCTCACTTGATTTTACCTAAGCATATTACAATTCTTACCCCAAAAAACCTTATGGACGCCAATTTGAAAAAAAATCTAACGACTTTTCCACTATCCCAGGCGCCTGTGCCGCTGCGGTCGGAGGTGCCCTGCAACACACACGTGGAATCGATCCCCGTGTCCATGGCCCACCCAGCTTTCCATCTCTCCGAGGTCGGCAAATTAGTACCAGACTTGTCTGGCAGGATAGCAGCACTGGCTCGAAACATCGGTGGGTGACCGTGAGTAATTGTAAAGGCCAGTTATGCATTCAATCACCTCCAAACGTTGCTCAATGAAGTCGAATGCATGGCGCATCCCTTAGTGATTGATCAACGCCGAGAGCTTTATCCTTCATCCTTTATCCACTAATCCTTGATATCTTGGTTTGCATCATTTTCCGACTGCTTCTTTTACGTTTTTCAAGTGAAGGAATCGAGGAGTAGAATCCAAATAGAATTTTCATGTGTTCTTATTATGCAGTGATTGAGTATCATCGCTTGGTAAAATGTTCGAAAGTTTGTTAAGATTGTATAAGTTTTTCACTTGTTTATTGCGACTCATCTGAAACAACACCACCCATTCATGGGCTCACAAGTACTTGGAAGAGTTCGGGTCCTTTAATCTCATACAAATATATCTCATGTCAAAGTGAACTTCGTTGATGAAACAAAGAACCATTAGAATATGCATATCTTCCCCAACGGCGTACGATTCCTCTTTTTCGTTTACGTACAATGCTGGTTTATTAGAGCCCATAAGCCCTCCTCTTTCCACTTTTCTTTCGCTAAGTCTCATATTTCGGACAGTGATTGCACATGTGACAGAACACGATGGCGTCCATTTTTGGCAACGATGACTGCGCTTGTGCTAGAATTGGTGCGAAAACTTCACCGTATTCAAAAACCTATCTCGTTTGAATTAGAGAACTTCAAAATAGAAATAGCCCTTAAAATCATCCCATTACTTTCAGATTTGAAAATGTTGTGAAGTAGAAAAAGTGTAAAAATGTTTTTAAAAAGCCACAATAATGCTGAAATATGGGCATAATTCGGAACCTCAGCTGGGCTTCAAACCCTCGAGTACCATTTCCGGGGTTCCATATGCTACCCACCACGCTAATCGAAGCTATAGCTTTATCATCCTTTTAGCCGTATTTCAACTCTATCGGTGATAGTATCAGCATAAAATTTCAACTAGGGCGATTTCGACTATAGCTTCTGTTTAACTGGGTTGAATTTAGATTTGTGCACCCCAGAAAATTCCTGTTGATTGGTGATTGCTGACGGAACTAATTTTTTGAGATGACGAACAACTGCGAGTCTCAGACTCGGATCGTGTGCTCTGATGAAGACGAAGACGGCGAAACGTTAGCCGAACAAACTTTATTATCAACCTCGCGTAAGCTTGACAATTTAAAAACAAAGGTGGTGGAACTGTTGTGGTAAAAAGAATGGCTGAGAAAAAGCCAAAGCAA
This sequence comes from Angiostrongylus cantonensis, assembly GCA_009735665.1. Classification (NCBI taxonomy): domain Eukaryota; kingdom Metazoa; phylum Nematoda; class Chromadorea; order Rhabditida; family Metastrongylidae; genus Angiostrongylus; species Angiostrongylus cantonensis. The sequence continues at coordinate 926,380 of MQTX01000039.1, forward strand.
AGGCCTCAGTGGTGTAGTGGGAACACGTGATCCGCCGGAAGTGGTAATCGTGGGTTCGAAGCTGGCTTGGAGTCTGAGTTTTGCAAATATCTCAGCATCATTGTGGCCATATTCCACATAATGCGCTGCCATGAAAGAAGAATGGGTAGGAAGTAAAACTGTGAACACCGTAATAAAAAAAATCGTAGAAGTCATTGACAAAGCATAGCAAATTAAACCACGTGCACATACCTACACGAGAGAAAATATGATACTAAATCTTTTCCGAAATTTCATTTTGTTGCAGAATCCTTGGCAGTTTTATCCACTAAAAGACTGAGTGATTGTAGCGCTGTGGTTGAGAGCGTGTGGTACACATGTGGTCTTCAGTTCGATGCCTGCCACACCTAAGCGAAGCAACCCTTCTATCTCTTCGGGTCCGCAAACTGATACTGGACCTGTCTAGGATGGCAGAGTCCCTGACGTCATATATTATCAAGATTCCCGTAGGGGCAAACTATGCATTTATACACCTCTTCGAATGTTAGCGAAATAGAATTCATTGCGCATCCATAAGAGATAGGGCAGTTGGACGAAGTGACTTGCAACGTCAGTTTTTCATTTCTCAAAGAACCGCTCAGAAGACCGCGACAATATCGTCATTAAAGAGCCGTGAAATGTTTCGCGAGAGTGCTATCACTACTGTCTCTATCATCGTAGTACTAAACTTCGATTTAAGTTTCTTCTGCAACATTAAACATTCAAACATTAAATTGCTGTGAAACTCGTCGAGAACTTGAAGAACTCTAAACTGTCTTGCTACCCAAATCAGTAGCGTGGTTTCGATCCCCGACGAGCCATCCACCACTTCGCGACTTCGTGGTGAACTGAAGGCTTTGTCTTGTTCAAATGGTGAATGTGTCAACGAAACACGCTCTTACATTATAATGCCTAGCATTGCATCGTACTAGTGCCGCTTTCGTTTCATCCGGACGTTTCATCTACATCTCTACTAAATTATGCGTTTCCAATTCAGGTGTTTTCAATCACTGATGGTATGATTTCGGCGTTATTAGTGCTACTGCAATTCTTTCCAAACACACATCTGCAATTTTCTGAATGTCCTCAAAGTTTGGCCCCATCTCAACTGGGTAATTCTCATTTTTCTTAAACTGAAAGCACAATTTTTTACACAGGAAAAAGTTGTCGGATTTATGTATGCGATTGGATTTCTTTCTCAAGAGTTCCACAGGACTTTTCAGACTAGATGCTTACTTTAAAGGATTGCATAATCGTTTCCGTATTTTTTGAATGCCCCCACATTCGGCTGTTTGGAGTATGTGCTGGAAATGGAAAAATGTTCGTGTCGTGTGATTCCTGAAAAGCAACGCGTTTTGACATAAAGGGATAAAGCTGAATTGCTCGGGAACATCAATGACTCACATAGGCTCTGCAGTGGAAACGGAAATCGCTGCAGAAGCTTCGGCGATCGAGAATGTTCTGGGATTGTGGTGCTGACAATGTCCCACGGAGATCAGCGACTCGTGTCTCGACGTCCGATCGGATGGTCAATTTTAGCCGGATATTCGCGCGATTATCCTACACGAATTCGAATTCAAAAAGCAAGCGGTTTCAGTGAGTCAACCGAGCAAAACAGCAGGCTTAATGGAAATGCTAGCCATGATCGACCTCCCAGTTGTTCCCTTAGAAGTGGAGTATTTCTTTGTGTGTTGAAAAAATCACATTGACGCTCACTTTCGTTGGCATAGAAACAGTAATGGACGTGCCAATGCTGTACGCAAATGGGAATGCTGCAAAGGTGTTTCAAAGCCAGTGAACTATTAAACAGAAAGTGCTGAAGAAGAGCATCACAAGACTTACTTAGACATCATCAATCGCTTCATGCACTTGGCAGAGCAGAGTTTAAGCTGTGAAATGACAATATGAAAAAAATTCGATCAAAAATAGACTGTGTTCAGCTGCCGTGACGGTGTGGACCCGTGAGTTTAACGGGTCATCCTTGTATCGGATCTCCGACGAAGACCTCTCTGATGAGGGCTACCACAGGTAAGGTGTCTCCGGAAGTTTCTATGCCCTTGTATGCACGGTGTGTTCATGTCTGAATGTGTGCATGTGAGTGTCTCTATTTGTGCAGTTGTTTTTACAATAATCGGAAGGACTCCTTTCGTCCGCTTGCCATATATGACATGAAGGTTCAGTTGCTTTACGGTAAAACCAGTACTTTTCGGGTAAAGACAAAAGCGTGAGCACTGAGCTCCTACTTCACAATGAAAACTTCGACTGTTAAATGAAACCTGTCTTGTGCGTATCTGAGATCATTTTGTATGTAAAAGAAAGCGAATGGGAGTGAATGAAACTTTCTTTCCTACATTTACTAGGAGTAGAGCACTATTTATCTAGCACTTCAATTCAGAGGTACGATAGACCGCGAAGATGTGGCGGTGCTGTTAGCAAGATCTCCCGAACGGTGCACCTTTGGTGTCTGTACGCTTGCGTTGAGTACCAACGAAAAAATTAGCGATGGTGGGTGACCTCTATTTGGCCACTGGATGTTGATAACTCTGTCCGAAACTTATTCAGAAGCAAATAATTCTCAGGAATCGTCTCTCACCAGGAGAACAAGGAGAACAGCTTCACAAGCTTACCCGACACCTTCTTTTGCGCGCGGCGCCACGGCGACTGTGGCGCACAACGTCCAGTGTTCAGATTCACAAAGGGATCCGGCCTATCAGAAGGTACTCCTCAAGACTACATTACTAACAGCTTAACCGGAATAAAAAGCCAAACTGTAATGCTTATGTGTTGCATTTAAATGCCGCGACTGTTATTGTCTTGTTTTTTTTTAAATTTAATTCTTTAGTTCTGTTCACAAGGATTCTTAGTAAGTGCAACAGAGAAAATGACAACTCTCATAAAGAAAGTCTTTCTGTTATTCAGCTAGGAACGAGGGTTTTGTAACAATTCATTGATGCTTTAACAGTGTCGAATGCATGACACGTGCTTGAGGAATCATCAAAGGCCATCGTGGCTTTCGCTTTTATCCAATATTCCAGTGCATGCGTACTCATTCGATCCCAAGACGTCGTTTGCCCACTATTCTAGGGAAGCAGAAATTTTCTGCTATGCTTGGGTCGACAATGAATCGATAGTGCATCCGATGACTAACGACAGCAAGTGTTTGCTGGTGAACTCTATAGCGAACGGAAAGGTTTGACTGCTGAGTTATTCAAAGAGGGCTCTGTATAGCCTGATAGAGATTTGTGGCAGAGAGTTTAAATTTTACTGTATGAATTTGATGGATCTCGATGAAGCGCAGTGTCGGTTGCGACATCAATGAACTTCAATACTAGAATTTGAAACACACGGGGCTATTTAAAGGCTAAATTTCCAACATCATGAACAAGTGTGATAAATTTGAGAAAAAATTCGAATGAAACGTTCGTTTCCTGAGAAGCCGGATTGGATTTTTCTCAACACGAAAGCTCAGATATGAGTCATAAATGACTCATTTGGGTCAAATTTAAGCCAGCATGGCTCAGCTTCTATGAAACTTTGTTTACCAAACCAAAAATTATCAAAATCCAAAATTCTTCCCAATGAGGTACATCTCTTATCATTGTGCGAAAAAGAAATTCTGGCTTTTTTACCGATGACGAACATATTTTTCCGAGTTCTTTTTGTCAAAGATCTTATTTCGAACAGCGAAGTGATTCAGCAAGAATGGCCTTTTCTATGGAATCACTGTTGTCTTCTCATTTCGTCACTGACATTTTCAACAGCACGCCTGTCCTAAAAGAATCTAAATTATTTTACCTTCGACTGAAAATTTTTTCACAGCCATGAAAATTTGGCCCTGGTTTCCAGCCTTTCCCAATTTAGATTCTAAACAAATTCGAGGATAAAGCAAAACTTAGGAAAACTATTCGCGTCTTTCCGGTAGTGAGGCAAAGCCTTTTCCACAAAGAGATCAAGCTCTCATCTTCTCGGCTGCAATAGTTCTGGAAAATGCTTAGTAGTCGATATCGCTTCCAATGTACTCGTGTCGATAATTGAAGTGATCAAATGTATAGTTTCTTCATGAACCCATGATTACGATAATCTCTGCATGAAGGCAAAACTCGAATAGAAATGACTGTTGTGGTATTTGAATAAGGCTATAAAATTCCCGACAACATCGACGAACTCTTCCAGAATATTCCACCTGTAAAATTCGTCCATTACACTATAAATCAAATTTAATGTGCCTTAGATAAGATATTCGAGTTCGAATTCGAGCATCTATTCAATCGGCACGACGGCTACTCTGGAATGTGACGAAGGTTACGTCAATGGCGGTCAAAACACGGTTCTGTGCGTCAAATCGGGATGGTATCCGGCTAGTGGACTTGGTTACTGCGTGGAACAAAATAGTAAGTGAAATAGAACACTTGACAGCAAGCCGGAAAGCTGGGTTTGTAAAACAAAGAAGTATCAGAAACGAAAAAGGTGATAATAAGAAGAGCGGATAGTGTAAATGTGGTCATTTTTAGACTCTTTGGTACACTCTGATACATCGCTGTCAGCCTCATCGTCTTCCATGGAATGCGCAGCATTGGGCAAGATAAGGAATGGCCAGCTGACTTATAGTGGCCTTGCGAAAGGAGGTTCGTTGAACGTTTTTTTAGTCAAACACTGAACGGAATCGCACAGGTGTTGCAATGGACGACTTGATCAGCAGCTACTAATTAATCGTCAACTACAGGTAACAAGTTCGGCTGCCATCTGTAAGGCCTAAGTTTAACCTGAATTGTACAGTAATCTGAGGTGTGCTTTATGCACACATTCTTAATGAATTCTAATATCGGACCAGTTAGTTGAAAAGGTTTTCTGATAAATCTGGTCCGATGATCGTACAAGAAGGTTTTATTGTAGGTCGCTTTCCACAAGGTACACACGCCACCGTAGCTTGCGACATTGGCTACAACCTCTTTGGATCGGCGGATAGTGTTTGTAAAGATGGGAAGTGGAATCGAAAACACGGTGTCTGTTATTCAAAACTCGATCCCATATGTCCAACACTGAAACCTCCAGCTGCTGGAAAGGTGAGGTCATATGTAAGAAACAAAATAGCTGAGCATAGCACTCCAGCGGTTCGCGGGAAGCGGAGCATCTAGAGAAGCAGCGTGTGAATAATAGTCGCATGGTCGCTGGTTCTAGCTCACAGCAAGCCAACCAAACTTCCTGTCCGGAGACTTTCGTTGAAAGCGGTTGTATGCTGGGCAACGAACCACCTGTAAGCTGAGATCTGCACAGTACGCGACGATTGATCGCACAGATTGAAGAAAATTAGATTAAAAATAACTTGAGCTGGCCAAGAATTCAATAGAACGAATAAAAACTTATTTTGAAGGTAGAACGAAGTTGAGTTTGTATGAAAACGATATTGAGAGCTTTAATAAATACGGCTGTTCGTCAGATTAGCTACAGTACTCTGGAACCCTACACGCCGTCGACGACAGCGACGATGAGTTGTGATTTCGGACTGAGCGTCTTGGGAGCGTCGTCGCTGCGCTGCACTATGGATGGATGGTTTCCACCTGAAGGGTTCGGAGTGTGCCGAGTGGTGAGGAGTTATTCAGGAAATTCTTTTCCGATAACATTTTTCTCCATAAATTCTAAATTAACGTGGATTCTAACCAAAGAGAGTTCTACCACTGAATATCTCAGCCTTAGAGAAGATCATTTCGGTGGATTTCTTCCACTACAGAATATCGAAAGGGCGAAGAACACTTTTGGCTCCACCTTGAGGTATTTTGCAAACAGAGAAAGGGTTCCACTCATTACTTGTTGTTTCGTGAATTACTTGCTTTTTTTATTTGATCAAGCCGTCATTTCACCAACGATTTATGTGAAAGTTGTGAAATTCTTGACCAAGGACGTTGAACTACTTCGTCACGTACCCGATAACCTTGACCATTTACGTGAAATGCTATGAATGCAGGATATAACTACAATCTACTACTGTAGATAGACGGCAACTAACGATCTGAGAGAAGGGAGAAACGAGGGACCGGCATGATCTGGTTGTGAAAGCGGTCGACCACGGAAAGAGTAATAATAGTGTGTTCGATCCCCACTACACATGTGGTTCGGAGTTTAGAGAATATATTAGCATCATTGTGGTTATATATCACACTACAGTTCACCATGAAAAAAGTAATAGGCAGTAGATAAGAAGTCAGTACGTTATGATTCCTTTTTTTGATTTGAATAGTAAATCTCTATATAGACCAAAACGATACTGAGATAATTCCCAAACCGACTTTAGCCAATGGATGGAAGAAAACGAATCGATTTCGAAGTGCTGGGATCCGCACAATAGACGTGAAGACGGGTCATATAGAAAGAAATAAATGACTTTAAAAAGTACTAATGTAGAATAGCTATATCTCACATGTTGTCGTGTCATTAGTAACAGAAAACAATTCAGGAACTTGTGAGATTGTACTTCAGATAACGTCACTGTTTTACTACCCATTCTATTATATTGTGAGAACTTTCCATAGATCCCCAGGACCGAATTTCTGTTTACCTCGGCATTGATTGATAATTCGATGTTTTATTTCAATAAGCTGACACGAGGTTGTTATTATAGTATTTATTGGAATACAATAGCTGACGTTTCGGCGGTTTCGCCTTCTTTAGAGCCGTTTATTTCTTGTAAAGTTAGTTGGTGGATAGCAGCCGCACAGAGTACTACATGGGCGAGAACTCTCGGAAACAGCGGTATAACCGCCGAAACGTCAGCTATTGTATTCCAATAAATTCTATAATAACAACCTCGTGTCTGCTTATTGAAATAAAACATCGATACTGAGATATTCGCAAAACTCAATGCCCTTGAAGGGTGATTGCTGATGGCACTGGTAGGTAGAAAACTAGCTGAGAGAAAGGCAGAAAGTAGGAAGGCCTCTGTGGCGCAGTGTGCAATGCGCGAACTCCCTGAAAGGAAATCGTGGTTCGATCTGGCCCCGGGCCGAAGTTTTGCGGATATCGCAACATTGTTGTGGTAGATTTCGCATTATACCCTCCGTGAAAATTGTAGCAGGCAGTAAATAAAAAAATAAGCATTATGATTTCTCTATATAAAGGATGAAAGGATAAAGCTATCGGCGTTGATCAATTCCTGAGGAGGCGCCATGAATTCGACTTTATCAAGTATCATTGGAGGTGATTGAATGCATATCTGGTCTTTACAATGACTCGCGGTGACCTACCGATATACCGAGCCAGTGATGCTATCCTCCCAGACAAGTCTGGTACCAATTTTCACTCTCTGGAGAGATGGAAGGCTTGGTGGGCCATGGACGCGGGGATCAATTCCACTTATGTGTTGCAGGGCACCTCCTACCACTGCGCCACACGCGCTCTATTTCTCTGTATATGCTTTTAAACTGAATAGTTCCTATAAGACACTTCTTTCATTATAAAAATATTTGATCAGTGGAATCGATGAATCCGAATTTTTTCCTGAAAACTTATTCCATGCTTATGTCCTGTAGCTCTGCATATTTCGATGAGGAGGAACGAAATCTGACGTGCTCAATTCTTCAAATTACGCGCTTTGAGGGAAAGGGAGCGCGAAAGAAATATGCTTTGTCGCATCCAGAAAGTCAAAATTCCACCTCGGTGGGTGGAATAACAAACCACCTATCTCGCGGCTAAAATTTCCGAACTCTAGCACTTTTATTTCAATCAGTAATGTTCGATATGAGCTGAGATATGTTAGTTCAAATGTAGAAGACAAAATTAATCGTTGAGTATCAACGAGTCACATATGTTTCGTAATAGTCCGTAGGTGTTAAAATAAAGCCTTAATAAGCTACGGTAAAGGAAGGTTTTTCTTTCCAAACATCTTTTTGCTGATTTCTTTTTCAAACCAGGTATTTTCAGCCGTCTCGTGTGAAGCGACAGGTTTGTTGAACACTTCCATTCGATGGCTCTCTAACGGCTTGCCAATTTTTTTCTTTCTAACCAACAGATCTTACAAATACTATCTTTACAAATTAACCATTGTTTCTTCAACTAACTGTGAACAACACTTTGTGATTCATGCGACAACAGGTGCCTTAGTTTAGGAGACTGCTGGCCTCGGATGCCTTCCAGTCATCGTCTTGGGCGGCACACCGTCCTACGTTCAATCGAACCTACAGATTCCCTTCTCGTCTGGGACTTCGGTGCTGGTCGTGTGTAATGCAGGCTACACTCCTCAAGGTACCATGTCTGCAATGTGTGAGAATGGCATCTGGACACCGCCTTTGGGTAAGATTTCACATCAGCCGCAAGGTTTTCTCCAAAATACACAAGTTGTCATTGACTTTTTCTCCAAAATACACAGAGTGTGGTCATTGATTAACCAGTTATTTATTTCACTGTTATATGGATCCATCTCTCCCAACGCTTTACAGCCTCATCGTGGCTGGGAGGTGTTCCTGGATGTCGGGTTGCGATGTACAGCGGGGATTAATCCTTCTGGCAGGCCTTCCCAAGCTGAGAAAGAGTCCGGCGTTTCCATCAGGAAGCCTAGCTAAGAGTAAACCAATACCAGGACCCACCATCGTCGTGGCATAAAAGTCGCATGGTGGCAAATCTCTCTTTGATTCACAAGAGCTGAAACTTCCTGTGGTGGCAATGATCTGGGGGAAACTTTGGCCAAGCTGACCTCAGGATTCCAGGGAACCACAATGGCTTACTCAGCAAATCTCCGAAAAATGGAGATTACGTCGAGGCCCGCACAACCAGGGAGGAAGAGCCATTCAAGTATCAAGTAGTTAAGTAACTATGTGTCCGTTATGCATGATTTTCTTTCAAAAAAAGATCAAAACACGTAAAGTTTAAATTTTAATACTCACCACCTAGTCGCACTGCGTAAGAACAATACGTATCGATCGTTTCTATCACATTTACTATATTTTGAAAACGTACCTTGAATATTTTCGCTATTAAATTAATAAAGCAAAAAATTTTTTCGACGTTTAATTCTATCGCTGGCTTTTCAGGAGTCTGCATCCTTTCACTGGGTATAATACCAGGTAAGGAACTTGTTTATTTGCCTAAAGAATTTGTTCGATCCTTCGATGGTTGGTTTCTATATGCAAATTCTATCAACTAAATATGTGCCGAAAAGAATTATAAACATAGTCAAGTCTAAAGCGCTGTGAAACTCACAACATTGGGTTGATCCGTCCTTTAAGTGGCTCACTTCGTCATCACATCATTTCACTACTTTGTCAAGCACTTCATACATCAATTTTGAAACATCAAGTACATCATCATCAACATCACACGTGAAGCATCAGCAACCGTCCCGTATAAAGCAGCACCGCCGGGTGAGTTTGGCTCATTCGAGAGTGGTGCTCCACTGAGAAAGATCCACCTCGATGCGAGACGAAGACGCCACCTCGAGAACACGAACAACTGTGGACCATCGACTCAGATCATCAGCTCTGATGAAGACGAAATCATCGAAACGTTAGCCGGATAAACAACTTTGACAACGTCGTGTAAGCTCAACAATATAAACACATCTTCATACATCGTCCACAGATCTGTTTTTTTTTTTGTACACAACAATAACATTCCCTAAAAACCAAAAGCTGTTCGAAGAATCGTTTTGGAGCGGTGTGGCCTTGAAGAACTCTCTTCGTGACTGAGCTTGTAAATTGCTGTGAACAGAGCCACTACACTGTAGAAATTTCTGCTCGGTGTTCCTCTACAAAAAGCAATCGTATGCCAGTTGGTCAGTACTCGAGTATTTGGTTGATTTTTTTGTACCAAACTTGTCAAAGGTCAGGCGATGTTGCTAGGTGTTTTTTTGCGTCTGACGACGATCAGGAAGTCGTTTCATCTATATGAATTTTGTTGGGTTAATTTAGGAAAACACTTCTATGGGATCTTCTCGGCCGGATGCTTCGAACTAGTGTTTTTTTTTAAATTTCTTTAAGCTACAAGAGTTTTTGTTACATATCAAAGGGTTTGGTTGGAGACTGTTCACACCTTGGGCAACCAAAAGTCTGCGCATCACAACTTCCGGCTGACAAAGCACATGTCAGTAGCGACACTAGCGATCGACCAACGTCGTACCTTGTCTGATCCATCATAAGTCGAGTTGTTTGAAAGTATATTACAGACGTTGTAGTGCAGCGCTAATGCTTTCAAGAATATTAGTAACAAATATTTTGAAGGAAACAACTGAATCGAAGAAAATTCAAAATTGCAATTTCGAATTTCTTCAGGAATAAACTCCGGCCTTACTGAAGCTGCCTGCCCTGCCATGGCAATACCCCTGAATGGCTACGTCACTTACTCGATTAGCGGAAGTGATCGAATTTTTATCGAGTCTGGTGTTACATTCACTTTTCTCTTAGAATACTTCAACTTCAGTAGGTTCTTATGCTTCTGGCACGGTAGCGACGCTCACCTGCAATTTTGGCTATACGATTTCGGGCACATTGTCTAGTACCTGCACGGCGGGAACATGGGTTCCCCCACTTCTTGGAACCTGCAATTCAGGTAGAAATTGATCATATAATCAAAAATTATGTCAATTTCGAACACATCTGCCAAGCCAAGGTAGTGATACCGGTAGTGAGTGCAAAATACCGTATATAGATGGAGGACAAAATGGACGAAATTTGTGTCTTGTTGTCTTGTCATGAATGATTGTGCTTACCTACGTAGATACTTGGACGGCCCTTTTTAATAAGTAGTTCGTGCCTCAACATATTTTCCACTTGTTTCATTATTTCTCGTGTGGAGCAGTGGTTAGAGGCGCCACTGAACCATCTAGCCCGTTATTCGCAGGGATAAATGATACGTCCGTAGTCCTAGATAGGGGATTAAACTTGGACCAAAAGCTGCATTGTTCTTTCCTGAGACTCAAATGGATTCAGTGGATGGGCTCCTTGTTTTTGCTGCGTCGGTGTGAAAAATACTTTCTGTTTTTACGAAGATCTACTGATGCACGCGTGCGTGAAGATGTTTTTGTTTGTACACATTGTATTCTAAGAGTCATTTCGGCCAAAAACCTGCAAACAGGTGAGTGGGAGACATTAAACAGTATATGAAAGGTGGTTTGGAGTCATTTCCAACATATGGGCTCCATTTCTACTCTAGAAGGGACTTAAAAACTACTCATAAGTATATCCAGCGCAAACGATGAGAGCTCAGCAGTCTATACACGGCATAAGGCACTAAACAGAACAAGTAGGCCACATTCCCCTGACCTAGAAAAGGCCGCGATCTGGCAGCATTGGGTAGGACGAGTGCGTAGAGGCGACCAAAATCTATGCCATTCTAGGCTCCCTTAATTTGACTAAGGTAAAGATCTGTGCCTACAATACACGCTCGCTTACATCTACTTAGTCCGTAGAGGACTTGATTATACACTGGCTAAGTCGATGAAATGCCGCTCGTTCAAAGGCATCGATGACGCCGAAGAAGATTAGTTCTTCGAATGTGAACCAATTGAAGAGTGAGGGATGTTGGCATTCTCGTTAACGTAAGCTTGGGCAGGAGTATCCATTCTTTTACACAAGCAATAGTGCCTTTGACAAATTTCGCCGCCTGCCCACAGACATCAAGCTGTGACGATCATCAAGGGTCGAAACTTCTATACGGACTTGAAGTAGTTCTTTACAGAAGATCACACATTCGATAAGGTTATCAAGGAAGAGGATATCAAATTGGGATTCACGTATTGGAGTGGAACGAGCTGGACGAGTAGCCATCTGAGTTTATGATGACCATCCAGAAGTCTCACCCTCAACGCTTGACTTCTTCCAATGGAGAGTATCAAAACGATATAGACCACATCCTAGCAAAACGATAGCTTTGGCTATTGATCCAAAATTTCAGGCGAGCTTGGACTAATCGCCTTGGTCGCGCAACGTTTTTTTCTTGCGGAAAGAAGAGGTGGCCGCAAAATTTAAGGAAGGTAATTTCAAAACTACCGTAAATTGGAAGTTGTTCAGGTCTTCGACCAACTTTTAGGAAGATTGCGTTGTCGATACTTACTTAGACACTTGGATGTCTTGCCTTCTCTGGTTGTGCGGGCCCCAGCACAATCTCCATTCTTCGGATATCTGCTGGTTTAGCCATTGTGGTTGCTTGGAGTCTCGCTGGTAGCCTGCGCAAAGTCTACCTCAGGTCTTCACCACCACAGGCATTCGCTGCCCTTGTTGATCAGAGCGGGATTTGCCACTATGCGAGTAGTTTGATACCAGGACGTTAGTGGATTTTGGTATTGGTTTACTCTTAGGTGGGCTTCCTGATGGAATGGAAAACCTGGACTCCTCCACAGCTTGGGAGACCCTGATGGGTGAATCCTCCCAATGCACATCGCAGCCGCCCTACACCCAAGAACATTTCCCAGCCACGATGAGGCGGAAAACCGTTGTGAGGACCTCTTAATATTAGTGGTATGAAAGTCGAGAGTTTTAATATTGTGAAGGTTCATCTGTTACAAGGCTCATACATTGAGTGGAATTGCAAAAGCCATTGGCAAAACACTGCAGAAGTGTAGCTGTGGCCCAATCTGCCTACTGCCTCTCGTCTACAAACTCTTCACTCGAGGCATCCTAGGCATGATTAACAGAACAGCTTGCAAAGAACATCCATGTAAGCAAGTAAGATTAGAAGGAGGATTCAGGGCTATGAGCCACCTCCACATAATTATGAGACTCATCGAAGTATCGTGAGGGTACAATAGGCCGATTTTTCTCACCTTCAACGACTTAGAAAAGTCTTTGGCACAGGTGAGGCAGTAGCTAAGATCTGGAGTGCTGGAGACGATTCTCTCGTTTTCAATGTATGCGTCAAGAAACTGGTCTTTACGTAAGCAGGATGAAAAAGTCGAACATTATAGAACGCGCAGTCGAAAGGGTGATGCTAGGAGTTTTCCGTATCACACAAGTGAAAGTGTGGTCCACAGCTCCGACCTATGTCAACGATCAAAATCAGAAGCGCCGTTCTATTCGCCAATTGTAGAACATACTTTAGCCCGGACACGTAACGGCTATGAACGATATCCGACTGACAAGAACCGTTGGCGATTGGGTTTTTCAGGACTTCAAACGCAAAGCAGGAAAGGCTAAAGACTCGCAGGGTAAAATTCTTCAAAAGAACCTTAAAAGAAATATATAATGTTTAGCAGGTCTTTAGAGAGAAAAGAAGCTGCTGTGCTACTCTTGCACACGGAAAGAGGAAATGAAGACTTTACTGTCCCCTAATCGATTCACTAGACGGTCAACGGAGGACAGATGATGCAGATAACTTCTTTGCTTCGCTATCGTCATCCGTGTAGTGTGGCTCCTTGGAGTATAGAAACGTAGACGAGTATCTTTCTGCGAAATATAAGGCGCTCACTGCTGACTAATTTCTGCTATTATGCAAGCACGTTCATCCTACCCATTGGCCGATGACGTTCTAAAGGTGGTAGTTGGTGAAAACTACTACGCTTTGTTTGGATCTACTGTGCAATTGCGCAAACCGTGATTGTCCAATCGAGCGATTTTATAGTCCACTAGAAGTAGTTTTTACAGGAAGGATGGGCCCACTGCTTGCCCAACGAGTGACGATAGAAATGCATTCGGTTGTTGGCTAAAGCTTTTCGTGATGAAGAAAGGTAGAACAAATGGTAATATAGACTTAGACGACCCTCTGAACGGTTTCAACGTGGTCCATTTAGCAATATGGATGCTTGGATCTGTGTTCCTTAAGTGGTTGTTCCTCATGCAGAGCATGATAGGAATATCGTTTTGAAGAGCTCCTGATGCAAACTCGACAAACAAATCTGGCGGTGGGCACAAAGATGTTTCTATTCATCCTTCTTAGGGAGGAACACACTCTAGCTCTTTCGCTGACCTGGAATCTTTTTCTTTCGGAGGTTTGAGCTTTCGCCTGCGGCTTCGTGGTATAAGAAGATCGACTTCAATGTCTGGCCTTAGAGCCGCACTCCTCGTAGTGCTTTCTGTAATAACCAAACTTCACATGAAAGAACTAGGTGCCATCTTTTCCCAGCGGAAATTTCGAGGCACATACCAATGAATGTGGAACGGAAAAAGGTTGGTGAAGAGGTTCTTCGTTATCACTTTTGCGTAATACGATCGTTCTGTCCTACCAGAACAACAAAAACATTTGAAGCCTTGTCTGTTGTTATGCAAAAATTTCGAAACTATAGAACTGGAGGCAGCAAGATCATGCATTTATGTGAAAATTGTTATCAAATTTTCTTTGTTATTACCAACTGTCTCCACATGGGACTGACTAACAGAACTTCTTTCCATCGCAACTATTTCTTGCATGTACCGTCCACAGATAATACTCGGATTTGCATGCGGATTCAGCTGCGATTTGAAGATTTGGTATTCTTCATGAATGACCTCGAATTCTGGAGCGTAGATGCTCTTTCGATAACTTTGCCACAAGCAGTTGCCAGTCTATGAATCAGAGGAAGTTTTCCTCAAGAAAATCTGATTCCAACTTGCCGATAGCGAAGTGATTGGTGGATTAGTTACTCCGAGAAAGGTTCGAGACAGCTGTCTTGCATGTATGGCACCGGACTTTTTTTTTTTTTACCAATGCTCCTCTTTCAACTATTATTAGTCAAGTAAACTTTTAGGATTACATTACAATTAATCAGGCAACTTATTTAAGATCGGAAAAAATCTCCTTTTATATGGCATGAAAGTCACGGTCACAGACTAATTGTAGTGTTACAGTCGATTTTTAGGAATAGATGGGACAGAACCTGACGGCGTTCTCTTGTGTGGAAATCCGATTGTAGCAAATGGGATAGTCACCTACAGTTTAGGAACTCCAGAAGAGGTCTGTTATAGATGGAAAGCCGGCATGAACAGTGAGAATATCGATTGATCATCACTATGAGCCGACTATAAAAAGATGAAATCAGTGTTGGAAAATCCTACTATGTAAAGCACTCACTGAAAGCATGTCGCTGCAGATTAATACTATAGTTGTTGAATCAGCAGGTGGTGCAGTTAGTCTTCTGCAACGACCAGTCTGGTCTGCAAGTGATAAGGACTTCTAATGTTCATGCATAGAATTGTTTTAAACGTGGAAAAAGGCGTTCTGTTTAGCCCCTCAAGGAACCAGGAACGGTGGCGTTGATGTCGTGCAATCTTGGCTTTGTTCCGATCGGATCAACAACGTCGACCTGTCAGAATGGAGTTTGGATGCCGGCACTCGGCATATGCAGTGTTGAAGGTTTGCCTGCATTAGTCGCCTTTGCTTAGCAGAAAATAAATGCTCAGAAATAGTTCTCCACTCTTTAATGGCTGATAAGTAACGCTGAAATTAAGAACTTTTCCGACCTCAACCACATTAATAACCTCGTGTGAGTTCATAAAAAAACAGTGAATTACTGATAGATACTTATGCTAATAGAAATTCGGCCCTGGGAATCACTCCAGGCACAATGCCTTACACCAGCCCTTATAATGGTATATTCCAATAGGGATGCTGTAGAGTGAAAGACACCAATACTACTACGTGGGCGGTGATTCGTTGGGTTTACCGCTGGTTGGAGGCACCACTGTGACACACACGTGGAATCGATCTCCGTGCCTATGGCCCACCAAGTCTTCCATCACTCCAAGGTTGGCAAACTGGTATCAGATTTGTCAGATAGCAGCACTGGCTCGATACATCGGTAGGCCACCGCGAGTCATTGTAAAGGCCAGATATGCATTCATTCACCTCCAACGATATTCAATGAAACCGAATGCATGGCGCATCCCTAAAGGGATTAATCAACACCATGAGCTTTATCCTTTGTCCTTCTACCGCTGCACTTTTGCTAATGAGCCTTCTCATTCCTCTAGAGACATGAGCAACCACCGTCCTATAATAGGTTGGACCCAGTATCTTTCTTTGGCACAAATATTTTTAGGATTCAAAGCCATATTGTATATTTCAATAATATTATTGGTGGAGCACTGATAGGCGGTGGATGACTTTGATGGGAGCATGTTTCCAGGCGCTTCAACGCTCAGCTGTTTTGCTATGTTACCACCACTTGGTGGCACCATATCCTACTCAACTGGCAGTACTTTAGGTCCTTTTGATTCAGGAGCATCGGCAGTACTCAGATGTAACAACGGTTTACCCATTGGTAAGGTAAACATTAAAGATTTGATTTTGTTCATTAGAGTATCATGAAAACTTCAGGAGCATCCGTAAGTACTTGTTTAAATGGCCAATGGTCACCTCCTACACTAGGAACGTGCTCTCTCGACTGAGGTAAGTCAACTGTCAAATTTTTTTCCTTGACCGTTCCGCCAATGTGTACCCCCACCTCACCGCCGAGGGCTTTAACCTTTATTATTTTACGCTAGTGAACTCTGCGGAGCGTACATATTGATTCCAATGCGCACGGTTTCAGCTGCATTACTTCGCCGTAGAAAGTTTTTCGCCAGACTTTTTGTAATCAACTGACACCTTGTCGACTATGTATTGGTGGGACCAAGCCCAGAGTGCTTGGATAGTTGCATGGCCCGTCTTCGTTGACTGTGCAGGCTCGAGCATATTTTCCATTGTTCGGAGATTTGCTGCTCTAGTCATTTTGATTCCATAGAGTTCCGAGGACAATCGGACCAAATTCTGTCCCACCTTATCAATACCACAGGCAGTCACTGCCGTTGTAGATCAGAGGGAAATTTACCACCATGCGACTAGTTTGATAACAGGACAGTAGTGGATCTTTGCATTGGTTTACTCTTAGCTGAGCCTGAGCACTAGATGGAAACACAGGTCCACTTCTCTGCCTGGGAGGTCCTGCCATGGGAATGAATTCACTTGCTGTACATCGCAGCCCGCCACTCAGGAACAATTCCCAGCCAAGCTGAGGCGGTAAACCGTTAGGAGAAACCCAGTTTTCAATGCGCAGTCCTATCGAAAAGCTCTTCTCGGCGGACAGGTTTGCTCATCCAGTTTAACTCCGCACCGATTGTTTTCGTACCTGCACAGTAAATTTTATATCTTTGGGAGAGTTTATCATTACGAGGAAATGACATATCACTGTTGAGGCTTCTCTGAAAGTGTTTGCTGTAAACAAAAGTCAATGCGCTCTCAAAGCGCGTATTTATCGATGGGAGAAACATCGCTGGAAAAGTACACATTTCCAGCTCTTACTGCACTTTGTTTCGCCGAATTTGCAAAGCTTTTACCAGAATACATTTATTTTACAATGAAAAAGTTTTAGAGGAAATTTATATAAATGCATTCGTTGTATGTAGGAGAAGTAAGCGATAGAGCGTGCCATTCAGCAACGTGTAGAGCACATGTTTGGAAAAAATGCATATTATTAACTCATATCCTCTTACTTCTTACCTTACTACTATGGGCGTGTGCGGCACAATGGTTGGAGGCGCCTTGCAATACACATGGGATCGAGTACCACACCCGTGGCCCACCAAGTCTTCCGTTCCTCCGGTGTCGGCAATTGGTGCCACACCTGTCTGGAAGGATAGCAGCACTGGCTAGATGCATCGGTAGGCCACCGCGAGTCATTGTAAAAGGCCGGATATGCATTCATTGACTTGCACACGATACTTGATGAAGTTGAATGCATGGCGCATCCGTGAGGGATTGATCAACGCCGAGAGCTTTGAGAGCTTTTATTTCCTTACTATTTTGCTGATGTTGTAAACGTTCATTGAAAATAATTAATTCAGGCATCTACTAGTTCTACAACCAGCAGCTTTACAACAGAATGCGAAGAAGTGATCTTTCTTGCATAAGACTTTTGATGTGTGCATATAATAAACATTTTCTTCTATAAAATTACTAATTTGTGCATAAATTAATGTACAAAATACTATAGCAATATTATAACCTACAATCAATAACATAATTAATAGTGTAATATAATATATTAACAATATAATATCAACATAAGAGGTGGATAGCACAGTGGTAGTGATGTTCGTCATCACGAGCACGGTGCTGGTTTCATGTCTCCAAGGTCGGAAAATTGGCACCGAACTTGTATGGGGAAAAACCACTCTCTGCATTCCAATTGGGGACGTTCCAGTCGGGCTATCTCAAGATTCCGAGAAGAATTGTTTGGCCAGCATTCCACAACATTCAAGATGAAATGGAAATCCTGAAGCGGAAACCGAAGCCACACGTAAACGCTGGAAGATCTTCGTGAAAAATGGATGCGAGGAAACGAATTGAATGTAAGAGGTGCTGGAATCCACACGGTAGATGTGAAAAGATCAAATAAAATAGAACTAAAATAATAAAAAAATATCAATATTCAATATATACACGGAATCGATTCCTTCTTGCCTTCAATCCTACACAGTTTACAGTTCAATTTCTGTAAAGAGTTTACATCTCTTTATAAAAATTCTACTTTCTGCGTGCAAACGACATTTTTTGATCAACATCAAAACGATTCCGGAAAAAATATTTCCCACACTACTATGCCTACCGCGAACATGTTAGACCATCTTGTAGCAAATGTGGACCGACCACAATTTGGAGATTTCATGCATGAGCCAACCCACCAGATCTAAGCCTTTGAACGAGAAGTAATCAGAAGGAAGAAGTAATAGTTATAAAATCGATTCCTCATTAAGAAATTTACCAATTCACTCATTCCACGGAAATTATTGGACAAGATACCATAAGAAGCGAGAAGCGCTGTTTTTTGGTAGCAATCCGAATAGTGCCTTAAGTTTTTTGGTAGCAATCCGAATAGTGCCTTACGTTTTTTATTCACTGCTTATTTTTTTCTTGGAAGGGTATTATGTGAAACACAACCACAAAAATACTAAGATGTGGACAAAACTCGGAGCTTCAGTTGCTCTTCGAACCTGCGAGTAGCAGGTACTCACATGTTATTCACTGCACGAACCTAGATACTCGCTTTACCTTCCTAGAGTGGAAAACTGGCTGAGAGGAAGATAATACAAGGGTCTCAGCTGACGCAGTGGATTACAAATGAGCCCGCGAAGTGGATAATCGTAGTCTCAAAGCGCAGCCGAAGCTTTGAATTTCACGCATATCCCAGCCACCTTGTGGTTGCATTTCATATAATCCGAATAATATTACCCGTCAAGAACTAACTTTCGGAAATCGGGACATCCGGAAGACGACATAGTGATTATCTCTCACAGCCATCACTACAGCGAGCTTTTGTGAAAGTTAATGATGTGGCACTCATCGACACGACTATTCCAACAACATAAAGCAACCATGAGAACAGCAAAAAAATTAGCCAGTAAAACAACACTGTAGTTAAAACTTGGGGCCTGGGCCTATAGGGACCTCTCTTTACTCGAAAAATGCTTTTTTTGTCTAATTGCAAACAAGCTGGCGACGTTAAATCTCGTTTAATGAGCTCCAAGATTAACCTCAAATGCTCACGACCCATGTGTTTTTGATAGAATTGATGTTTTTGACGTTACTAAATGTTTCTTAAACTTACTATCATTTAGCCTCAGCATTTTGGCTGACGTTGCGACGTTTTCGTCTTCCTCATAGCCGATGATCCGAGTCAGTAAGTCTTCTCGAAGTAGCGCTTTCGTCGCATCGAGTCGGTTCTTCATTAGTGGTGGAGCACCTCTCAAATGAAGTGCACTCACCTGGCGACACTCTTCTATACTGCATGCTGGTTGTTCATAGTAGGATGAAGGCGAAGACGAAGTCGCTAAGGTGTTAGCTGAATAAAATTTATCTATTTGCCTAGTGTGAGCCGAACAATTTATACACACGTTGGTTCGCCATACCGAGGTTAAAGGAATGTCGGTTTCTGAAATGTTATTATCCTGCAATAGTCGGTATTGTACTGGCTACCACAAAGAAAATACCGAATTTATATTTTTGGTAACCACTGAATGCCTGTACCCAATGGCGGGTTTAGATGACGGTCGGTTTGAAAGCCGAGTGCTGCAGCATGGATTGCTCGTTGAGAAACAATTAATTATCAACAGCCACAGCCCTGTAGAAAACAGCGCTGCAGGGTGAGGTTGCCTCATTCCATGATGCACCACTAAGGAAGATTCGACTCGATACGACGACGAAGGCAACACATCGAGAAGGTGAACGAATGTGGACTATCGACACGGCCTATCGGCTACTAGAAAGTCGAACACATCGAACAGTTAGCCGGATAAGTGTTTGGTGACAACCTCTTATTAGTTTATCAATGGAATAAGGCATGCTGATCACTAATAGAAAGGCTAAATGGAAGTAGGTTTCAACTCATTATTTGCTGCCTACTCTTTTGCAGGGTATTTTGCGAAATATAACTTCATTGATGCTGAGATATTTGCAAAACTCCGGACCGCAGGTGTCTGCGGTGGAAAACGAACGTGCTATTGTCCTTTCCGGGAAGTAACGCGTTCACCACCACACCATGCGGGGTCCTCCGTTTCGCCTGCCTCTCAGCTAGCTCCATCGATCTTTTGCCATCAGCACTGCAGTATATAATAGCACAACATCTCTCCTAGAGTCAGAACGCTTGCTTACTGAAAGGATCTGCAACAGCAAAGTTGTTGATGAGACAAGCTTCAAAAGTCTTATGGGTCCCAGGAGCGTTGATTATTGCTATGGAAAAGTGGATAGATCCGAATTTAAAATGCAAAGAATTTTTTATTTTTGTGATTAGCAAAGTTTTCCATAAACTCAGAAGATTTCAAAGAAGCAGAATTATTTTTTGATTATCCGAATGGAATGGTAAGCGCATACAAGGGCAGAAAGTAGCGACATTCTAGAAACTCACTGTGGTGCCACAGGGTATGGCATACCACACGGTAGAAGAGCACGGCGATAACAAGTGGTGCCTGAATACACTGCAGACGTGGTTTTTGCTCAATCCCATTCGAAGCGCATGGGGACGCATCCAGTGTTGGTGCACTCCGTGTCAATGACACCTACATCATCGTATGGATCGAGTAATGTCAACCGATTCACGGATCACTAATGTGGCCGAGCCATTCTCTTCCCTCTGCTGTGCTCGGTGTGTAGTATTTGTATGCGACGTCAGTAATATTTGCAGCGTTACGTCGTGGAGTTAAACAAAGGCAATGTTTTCCTAGGCCTTCTGTAAATGCTCATTGCGTGGGCGATTTTAAAGAAGTCGTAGGTTGAAAGCGTGTGAACAGGCTGTGGTTGGATTACTCTCAATGTTCACTTACTTTCATAAATGCATTCGCCGCTATCTATTTTATTTGGTGGGAACTTGAGAGCTCCTCCCAGTATCCCGCAACTGTGTTTACTGAAGAAACCAGTGAAACGCCCATCACTTTTTTCGTAAACGTTGCAAAAAATTTTTTATTACTTGAATGCTTAAGTGGTTTGGTTTCTCAAAGAATCACGCAAGTCCCCCCACGACATTTGACGCCCAAGTTTTTGGTTGGACAAGAGTTCAACGTATGGAGGAGTCTTGAAAAACGTGTTAGACCTTTCCGAAAATCGTCACCAATTCCTACATAGTAGCTACTCTCGCTAAAATACCACTGATTCTTGACACTGGTTTACTTTTAGCCGAGTTTCCATTTCAACATACTGCTATTGTGGACTCTCTACTGTCGCACACTCGTAGTACAACGCCCAAAAATACCACCAGCTATGATGAGACGCTAAACCAATGAGGGATGATGTACTTTTTGAAGCATTGTAAACTTTCACCACTTCGGATGTTAGAGGATGTTGTAGCTGAATAAATAGAGGACACCGCATCACAAAGGTCAAGTTTTGAGGCTCAATGAGAACCAAAGCAGTTTTTGCACTGCTTCGAATTTCAGATATGTTTTCAACATTTGGTAGTTCGAATCATTACTAGGAAATTGGAGTTCAGTAAAGTCGTTTACTTCTAATGGAAACTGACGAAGGAAATATAACAATATCCTGGACATCACTTCTTTTCAACAACGAGTTCATATGTTTCGCAACACACTCTTATGATTTTCGTTCTCTCGATCTGAACTTCAAAATCAAGAAACAGCGTAAAATGTCCAAGTCAAGCCTAAAAGCAGATCTGCTGGAACAATGGAACAATCGTTTTCTCTCCCACCAAATTTTCATTGTTTGTTGGATAATACGACCAATCTTGCATTTTTTCTTGGCGACGACAACAGTTCTTTTCCAGCTCATAGCCGAATCGAGTCTATTCACTGGGAAGGTTGTGATCAGAACCTCTACAGAAACCAGGTTCCATTGAAATGTCAAACAGGCACCGTCTTTTGTTTACGAGATTAGGATCGGTCTTTGCACCAGTCATGTCATGCCGTTAGAGGAAACTCCTATGTCCATCAGAATTTCTCTTTCTTCCCAAAAAATGAATCCCCATGAGAGAGATGGCCTACGGGCGGAAGCCCTGCTAGACGGTTTCTATCCCTATTTCGTTTTCCTATTCCGAATTCCGCCATCACGTATTTGATTTCGTTGGCCGTTCATAATCTGGTATTGTAGTTTCCAACAACGAATTTGTAGGACTTCTCGTTATGGATCACTTCCTCCAACCGGTTGCAAAACGCGACCAATTCGCTTTCGTCAGCAGTAAAAGTTGATACGTAACAGCTAATGGTTTCGACATTCTTTGTAAGCGCAATTTGGAGACGAAGAATGGGCAGGCGCGATGATAGGATCTCGTATGAGGTAGCTTGATGAGAAATAGGTGAGCTTAAGGCAAAGCCAACGCTTTCGAAACGGGTATTTCTTTCCACAAATGGCAAGAACCTCGTAATGTAACTTGCCTATCTTGGTTACTGGTTTTCGTCTCTTACGAGGCTATCATATTGAAATTGATGTGGTCAGCAGAATCAAGACGGCGTAAAGATGGGCATGTAAAGAGATTGTTCTGACATTTATGGATGCAGAGGAAGAAGCAGCCAGCCCCCACAGCGAGTCATAAGCTTGCTCACCTGATCCGGTTTCAATGACGTCTTGTGCAACTCAAGATTTGATCATCTTTCACCGGTGGTCTCGTCACCCGATGTCGTAGACGAGTAGCTCAGTGTACGTGGTGCCGACGCTGCTGAAGCAATTTGTGGTTTCCTAGTGTTCCGAGATCAACTTAGCTGAAGCCTTCCTCAGGTTGTCACCACCGCCGATGCCTTTCCTTGTTTATCAAGGAGAGATTTGCCACCTTTTCACTAATTTTATACAAAGACGGAGGTAATTTTTGGTTTTGACCTCCTCCTCTATGGGCTTCATGATGGAAGCACCAGACTCCTTCCCAGTTTGGAAGACTCTACTAGAGCAAAAAAACTTCCTCCGTACATAGCAGTCCAACACTCATGAACATCCCCAGCCATGATGAGACAAGGTGTTTTTTTTTTGAAATATCATGATATAATTTTGACCTATTATTTACTGTTTACTCTTTTTAATAGCAAGGTATATTGCGAAATGCAACCTCAATGATGCTGAAATATTTGCAAAACTCCGGACCGCAGGTGCCTACAATGGGGAACGAACGCGCTATTACCTTTCCGGAAGCGAACGCGTTCACCACCACTCCATGAGGTGCTTTCACTTCACCTAGAATCGATAGAACATAAAACTAGCTGACGAAAGGAGAAACGAAGGACACGCATAGGGTGGTGGTGGACGCGTTAGCTCCTGGAAAGGGTAATAGCTCATTCGTTCCACACCGCAGACACCTGCAGTCCGGAGTTTTGCAAACATTTCAGCATCATTGTCATAATGATATACTTTAACTGTTCTGAAACCAAAGAAAAGCTTGTACAATCCAAATCACTAACTATTATTACAGTGTGAAGTTCGAAAGAAAGACGCGTGTGGAGCAGTGGTCGGACAAGCCCTGTGACACATGTGGAATCGATCCCTGCGCCCATTGCTGTCCAAGCTTTCCATCATTCCGGACGCGGCAAATCGGTACCAGACCAACCTTGAAGGACAGCAGCACTGGATCGATACGTCGGCAGGCCACAGCGAGTTATTGTAATGGCTAGAAATGCATTCAATCACCTCCAAACGATGCTTGATGAAGTCGAATGCATGGCGCATCCCTCAGAGATTGATCAACACCGAGAGCTTTATCCTTTATTTTTTCTAAAGTACGATAAGGAAAGTGGCAAGGGGTGTTCTGCAAAATGCGAATTAGCGAATCTTTAGTTCGATCCTGCCTAGGTCTAGTCCACTCAATCACTCGAGTGACAAGCAAGTTGGATCTCAGAGGGAGCGAACGGCCACGAACTGATTGAAAAAATATGATCCGAGTAATATTTATGGGTGATTCATATAAATGAATAAATAATTAGAGCACCACATCTCCAGAGAGTGTTTATTGGTTCCCACAATTGTTTTTCAATGAAAAAAAGTTGCCGATCCCGATTTTTGTCGTCTGAGATCATTCATGATTTTCCACAAAACAGAAATTTCCAGAATCGGCAGTGGAAAGGAGGAGAGTCCTCTATTGAACACCTATTACAAACAAGTCGTACTGGTCTCGCCGATTGACAACCAGTTGCCAAAAATTGAGCTAGAGGAAACTTTTTACCAGAGTAGTATTCATTTCCAGATTTCCAACTTATGCGTTAGTTAAAATGTTTTCGGTCAGCAAATTTTCACAACCTGCTTGAGAGCTTAGGTATTTTTTATTCTAGAAATTCTATCCAGTAGCCAAATTAGCAGCCAAACCAGGATTTCATGCCATACAAGAAAAAGGCCACTTCGAAGGCGATAAACCTTTCTAGGATCCACTACTGCTAGGGGTTGATCTGCCTGGGGCAACATGTGAAGACCATGACATCGGTTTCTCGGGACGTCTAAAAAAATTCTTGTTAAATGAAGATTAAGCTGAAGTTCGAGGAATTTTTGGTCTGTTCACTATTGAAATTAAATGGTATTTGTCAAAACTGAAGTCGACGTGGTAATACTTTTAAGGATAGATTTAATCTCAAACGAGTGGATCTCTCGGAGATTTACCCTAACGCTTCGTTATTGTTCTTCACAATGCGTCATGTTCTTCGATCCTCTTCCTATTATTCAGTGCACTCACGGATTTTTCGATGAGTCACGAAAGCAGATTTCTACCGTATTGATGTGTTTGCTACTCTTCACTACTTTCACTCAGGTAATAATCGTTCTGAAGTTCACTCGACTCAACTACTGAGGATTAACACATTCGAAATATTATCAATTACCCGCTTATGTGCATAATTGTGTGAGGAGACTGGACGACACAACACTGATACGGCAGATTTTCGATGATTTCACTCTCTGCGATTACGGAAAAGAGGAAGACTAGTCGGACGGCGACGACTCGCAACGTTTCAAACGTGAGTGTACGATGACGGCAGTCGTGCATGGTGCTTCTGAATTCTTCGTTCCTGTATCCAGTCCGTCGGCTGTGGCTGGCTGACCGATCCTTTGGCGCACCGTGTACCGATCACCCCCACTCGTCTACCGGTACAGTTAATGACGCCACGCATGATGAACGAACAGATTATCGCCGTCATATATGGCCACGGATGCGGATGGCTCGACTTTGGCTCTGATATGCCGACACTTACAGCCGATCATGTGCCGTATTCAACAGACCGGATCCCATCTGTGTTTCATCCTTCGTTTTTCATAATTTTTTTATAGTTGTTCAGCCGTCGCGAGTTTGAAGATCCATGGTTTTGCTCTTTCGTCTTGAAGAGAATTTTTTGGGGCCACATGACAAAGAATATTCTGGTGTATTGTCTAGTCTAAGTCGTAAATTCATGTAGTGACTTGCCTGGATAGCTTTATTGGTCACCAATAAAACCTTCATTCGCCCCTTTAGAGAGCCAAACTTTCCAATAGGCTTTTCCTGTTTTAGAGAGAAGAGAAGCATCACACTATTGATATGAGGTACCTCATTTTCACTGCTGTTAATGAGAAGATAACTATGGGTGGATCGCCGCGTCGTGCCATAGCATAGGTTTTTTGCTTTCCCAGAGCAAGATGTTGGACTCCTCACTCAACTGAGTTGACTCAGACGACGCAAAATCTAGTATGAAGTGTATTTAGCTCACGTTGTCGTCATGTTAGCCACTTCGCGATGACGTGACCTTCAATGCCTCAAGAAGTTATGAGGTACTTGCTCGTTGAACATCTATTGGGTTATTGGTTTCTTTTGAAAGTTTTGGAAAAAAACGATTATTTTGGCGAAAAAACCTGATGAAGGTTGAAATGAAGAAATTGTTAGCGAATTTTCCTCTATCCCTTGATGCCTCCAGATCGTATCCTTTTTCGATCGCTTGTTTTCCTGTGTTTTTCAAGTGAACGAATTGAAGAGTGAAATGCAAATAGAATTTTAAAATATTCTCATTAAGCTGAGGATAAGTATCATTTTCATTTGGTAAAATTCTCGAAAATTTGTTTAGATCGTATACGTCTTTCACTTGCTTGTTGTGACTCACCTGAAACAACACGACCCATTTACGGGCTCGCACGTACTTGGAAGCAGTCGAGTCCTTCAGCCTCAAACAAATATATCTCATGTCAAAGTGAACATTGTTCGTAAATCAAAAGTTCTTGGAACCAACGGATTAATCCCAACAATGTATGATCCTTGTTTTCGTCACGGTGAAATTCTGATTTTCTAGAGCCCGTAAGTCGTCCTCTTTTCGTTTTTTTTCTTTCCAGGGTTCATATTTTGGCCAATGACTGGGCACCAGGCAGAATACGACGACGTCCATTAATGCTTGTAACTACTGCGCTCTTGTTAAAATTGAAGCAGAAACTTAATCTTGTTAAAAACCAGTCGGGCTTCTGTTGAAGAACTTCATAGTAGGACCTGACTGTTGATTAACCTTTCCGTTTTCAAGTCAACAAAAAGCAGTTTAAAAGCATCAAAACTACGATAGTTGGGAAATTATTTAAAAACTGCAGAAGTTCTTGAAAACGTTTGATGAACTAAACCCATGCGGCGTTGCTGTGTTAGGCGTCTATGATTTTTCATTCTACGAAGAATCCAGTGTATCTGTGTGAAGAAAAATATAGCAGTAAGCATGTTTTTCCGAAGCTTTTATTTTTTCTTGCAAAAGTTTTACTTGTTTCATCCATTCGAAGAGTACACATAGCATTGTGGTTAAGTTGAAATTTGAACCATGGTTGTTAGTTCGATCCTGCACCTAAGCAAACCAAACTCTCCATCTTTTTGGGGTAGCAAAGTGGTATCAGATTTGTCGGAGATGGTGGAGCACCTGACTTGACAGGCAATCACTAAATCAGCTCACCACAGGCTCTTGTATAGGACAGAGATGCTTTCCGGCTCAGGCACTCTATGTAGAGTGGTATGCATGACACATCCCTAAAGGATCAGCCAGCACCGTGCGCTTTATCGTTTTAAGGTTTAACACGTTATTTCTACATGAAGTTTTCGGTTCAATGCTAGCATTATGTGCTCTTTTCAAAGCACGGATATTTTCAAGTAAATGACGTCTTACAATTTATAATCAGTTTAAACTATTAGAATAAGTGCAGAGCACAGGAAACCCCTGAAACTCTTTCTGCGATTTTTTTCTGAATTGTGAAACTTCTTCATGTGAGTTGAAAAGTGAGCATAGAACTGTCGAAACGGCTCAACCATCAACGTTGTATGGTCGTCAAAGAATCATGCGACATTTTTTCGTTCTGCAATTTTTTGGTGGCGTGGTGTAGCATAATGGTTAGTGATGTCGTTGATCAGGAAGTAAAGACGCTAGTTCGACCCCGCAACAAACGCTCTCCTCCCATCCACGTGAGAACGCTCTACTTCGGCGCTTCGGAAGACTGCAAGGAGAATCGGCTCAGTCAACTTTCTACGAAATTCATGAAGAAAGCGAATTCCTTACGCATTCACCGAAACAGGAGGCCAAATATTCAAGGACCACGGTGGACGATGAATGCGAGGAAAAACGAATCGTATACAGGTGCTGGGATATGCACAGTAGATATGATGATGAGTCATGTTAAAAAAGCTTTTCGTGGAGGACCTAGGAGGCATAAGATAAATAAAGCAATCGTGAAACGGAAGAGAAAGCTGACGAAATGGTGCTGCAAGGATTGAATGAAAACGAGGGGATGTTTTTTAACATTTGATCTCTCTAATTTTGCTCGTCAGAAATGATCCGTTTCTGGTGCACTATGAATGGCGACGAAAAATATGTCTCCATTAACATCCGACAATATTCTACACAAAGCCGGAGCACAAAAAACTTTCAAGAACCAAGAAATCGTAACGAGTGCTTCGAGGGATTTCCGTGGCTACTGGACAGATTCAGCCACTATTACTTTCTGAATCCTGACGAACTCCAGCGGAGAAATACTGACGGAGAGCCAACAAAATTCAGCAAGAGCGTGTGCAACCGACGGTGGTGAACCTTGAAGAGCACCAATCTTGTTTTACTCCCGACTCATTACACTTTGCACAACCAGCACTGCACATGCACATGATAAAGAAATATGAATATGAAACCGCCATCAGCATGCTCACTGGAGGTCATTGCAATTAACTCCACCTTATCCAAGCTTTTCGCCAATTTTTTAGATGATATCGTATTCAACGACCTCTAGAAGATGCTTTCGGAAGATTGTTGCCCTCTGAAGGCCTTGGATTTTCCAGTGCTGAAAAATTTCCCCTCAAGGGTAGCGCTACAAAGGTTTTATTCGATTCTTTCGATTAATGAGACGTTCGATGATTTTAAAATATCTGTAATGGAAGCTTATCAACAATGGGATTTTCGCTGCAGTCTGTGTACGGTGTCTGTGTGTTGAGTTACAAAAATTAGGGCAATAATTACTTTTGTAGAACGTGAAATTGCGTGCACCACTCACATCCCGATGAACACTCAGTAAGTCGAACGGCCACCAATAAGGTGATATAAATCAGTTCCTCTGCTGCTGAGGGGTTGTTAGCGAGAACCGCTTGGTGAGGAAGCACGAAGAGCACCATATTTCTGATATATCATAGACTTTTTTTAAAATTGCTTTAAATGAAATGAGCATCTAATCGGGCTTTGCCAAGACATCTTAGCGGAGCTCTCACAGGGGCGTCACGAGTGGCCCAACTAGAGAATTTTGTTGGGTCCTGGAGTGACAACTGCTTGCCATTCATGTTAAATCCTCACCGTTAAAGAACGTCTGAATATCTATAGAGCAGCGGTTAGAGATGCCCTGCAATACACGGGTAAGATCATACGCTCGATGCTCACCAAACCCTCCATCCACCTGGAGTCGGCAAATTGGTACCGGACTTTTTTGGGAGGATAGCAGCACTGACGCGATACATTGGCAGGCTACCGCGAATCATTGTATAGGTCAGATGTGCATTTAATCATTTCTAACTATACTTGATGAGGTCGAATGCAGAGGCGCATTCCTCAGGGATTGATCAATGCTGAGAGCTGTAGCTTTTTTCTGTCCTTATTACCCAAATATTAAACTTATTCCATTATTCTCTCAGAAGTGCTCAGTTTAGCTCACTATATTTAACATAATTAGATGCCTAGTCGGCTCAGAATCACACTTTCTCAAATCGTTTTAAGATTCCTGTGAAAGAAATAGCATAGTTGAATGAAATGCTCGGTTATGTCTAGTCATGGAAGTAAATGAGTAAACATTACGTGGATCAGGCGCTTCCGACATCCTGGGCGCAGCTTGGCAGTGGTCACGACCTCATTCGAAGACCTCATTTATATTTGGTTATTCCGCAATTGAACCGGATGTATGGATGCGGATGCTGCCACTTCTCTGTCTGTCACTATCACCCCAAGAAAACGCCGGTTTTGCACATGAAGAATTCCCAAGTGTCTCGATATCCAAGTCGGTATCTTCCCTTCGATTTCTAACGAACTGCCTACCAATTCGTCTCTTCATGATGCACTGAGGTTTTTGGGGTGCTCCAACGGTGAACGTACCTGTGGGCAGAACTTTTATCTTCAAACCCATTCCATTCCACCGTCATTTTCGTTTCGTCTGAGTGCTTCATTTACATTTCTGTTTATTGATGCTTTTATAATTTAGGCATTCTTTACCACTGATGATATGATTCCGGCTTTGCTAGTACTACTACAATTTTTTCCACTAGCAGAACTACGTTCTTCCGAATGTCCTGAGCGCGTAGCTCCAACTCATCTAGGTAGTTTCGGCTATTTCTTTATGAAAAAAACAAGGAATTGAAAAAATACTCTTGCACTTACATATTGATTTGGATTTTTTTCTCTAATCAAATCAAATAGAATAGGCAATTTTATTCCAAATGTTTGGAATCCACCTTGAAAATCCCAAAAAGCTAGCTTCTACGACTGAATAGTAAACTTTAAACGTCGTCATTTTCGAATTCTCAGGCACTTGACTTTCATCTCGTTCGGAATAAGCGCTACGTGTCGCCATGAAAAAAGTCTTCATACGGTTTTTAGAAAACGACGTGTGTTGTTGACGTGCAAAGGGTGACCTGAATTGCTCGGGAGCATAAATCATTCATGAGGATGTCTAAGTTGTAAGGTAAATACGGTCGAGAAGATTCGACGGCCGTTAGCCATCAAGCGTTTTGGCGAGAGTGTTCCACAGAGATCACCAACTCGTTTATCGACACCCGTTCCGATGGTTGATTTTAGCTGGACATCGTTACGATTATACTGCACCATTTCAAATTTCGGCAGAAAAAATACAGCGAGTTAGTCGAGAATACTGTAGATTAAGTGGAACAGGAAGCCATATGCGGACCTAATCTGGCTTCATTTGAAAGCGGGATTTTTTTTGTGCGCGCCTGGCGTAAGCAATCGAACCTTATTTTTACTGTTGTGATGAAGAGCAATAGTAGAGCTGTTCTTGTGCGTAAATGGGAATCCTGCAAAGGTGTTTCAAAGCCAATAAAATATTAGATAGAGAGTGCTGAAGAAGAGCATCACAATGTTTACTTAGACATCAATCGCTTCGTACACTTGCCAAAGCCGAGTTTAAACTGTGAAATGAGGATGAGTAAAAAATTTGACCAGAAGTAGACTGTGTTCAGCTGCCGTGACGGTGTGGACTCGTGAGTTTAACGGGTCCTCCTTGTATCGAATCTCCG
Organism: Angiostrongylus cantonensis; assembly: GCA_009735665.1. Lineage (NCBI taxonomy): Eukaryota > Metazoa > Nematoda > Chromadorea > Rhabditida > Metastrongylidae > Angiostrongylus > Angiostrongylus cantonensis. The sequence continues at coordinate 957,440 of MQTX01000039.1, forward strand.
ACGAAGACCTCTCTGATGAAGGCTACCACAGGTAAGACGTTTTCGGATGCTTCGATTTCCTCGTGTGCACGGTGTGTACATCTCTGAATGCGTGCATGTAGGTCCCTGTATTTGTACAAGATTGTTTTCACAGTAGCAGGAGTGATTCCTTTCGCCTACTTCCTGTATTAAATATGAAAGTCCAGGTGGTGTTCGGCAAAATGCCTCTATATTTTAGGTTGAGACAAAAGTGTAGGCACCGAGTGCTCTTTACTTTTGACGAACGAATTACCTGAGAAATTGTTCATACAGAACTTCAATTTAGAGGTACAGCAGACCGTGAAGATGTGGTGGTGCTTTTAGCAAAGTCTCCCGGGCAGTGCACCCTCGGCCTCTGTACACTTGCGCTGAGTACCAACGCAAGAATTAGCGACGGTGGGTTGATCGCCCTTTAGTTATCGTGTGTTGCTAACTCTATCTGAAGCTGGTTCTGGAGCAAGTGGTCTTCTCAGGAGTCGTCTCTCATCAGGAAAACGTACTCGGCACACCGGATGGCTTCACAAATTTACGCGACACCTTCTACTGCGTGCGGCGACACGGCGACTGTGGTGCACAACGTCCAGTGTTCAGATTTACAAAAGGATCCGGCCTATCAATAGGTATTCCTCAATGTTGTATTGGTAACAGCTGAGTAAGAATGAGTAGCTACATGTATTATTATATTATTCGTTTTTTATTGTAATTGTAGTAATAGAAACAGTATTTGGAAACCGACTTTCCTTTAACCTCGGTATGACAAATCAATATGCATTCTTTCTTTGATAAGCTTGCACGAGGTTGATAAATGTTTTTTGGTTTCGGCTAACGTCTCGACGGCTTCGTCTTCATCTGAGCCGGTGATCCGAGTCAAAGGCCCACAGTTGCCCGTGTTCTCGAGGTGGCGCCTTCGTCTTTCTATCCAGTGTGATCATCTTCAGTGGAGCATCTCACGAATGAGGCATACTTACCCCGCGATGTTCTTTTATACATGGCAGTTGTTGTAGATATGACCATCCGTTGATAATAATTTGTTTTTAAACAGATAATCCACCTTGCAGTAGTTGGCATTATGTTAGCTAGCACATAGCGAATACTTACTTGCTTGGATGCTTAGACGGTCCGTCTTCACGAGTTGTGCGGGCCCCAGCACATATGCCATTCGTTCCTTTCTCTCACAATCGTAGTCCATGGTGTGGTGGTGCTCTTGTTCATAGCGAATAGCGAAACAATAATTTTCAAATCAACCGTCGTCAACTTCGGTAACAAAAATCGATACCTTCTTATTCTTATTATTTTTATTGTTACTATGGTCGTCATTATTTTGGTTTATTAGATGCGTGTTTGCTTCTTTCTTTACTATTTCTTCCATTTTAATAGCCACAACCCGTGTTAAGGGTCTAGAAGAAAAACGACTATCGTGTGAAACGTTATATTGTCGTCCTGTTGAGAAAGAGTTACTTTCAATCACCTCTCGGAAGTTCAATAATGTCAAAAACATGAAGCATCCGTGAGGAATATATCGCTGCCGATTGCAGTATTCTTTTCTTCCTTTATTCTAGTGTATGCCTACTCGCTCGATCCTGAGACGTCGTTTCCCGGCTATTCTACAGAAGGGAAAGTTCTATGCTATGGTTGGGCGGACAACGAATCGGTAGTGCATCCGATGTCTAACGACAGAATATGTTTACCGGTGAACGCTGTAGCAAATGGAAAGGTTTGACTGCTAAATTCTTCAAAAGTAGTGAGGTCTAACAACAAAGGCTCAGTGTAAGCTAGAGGAGAATCATGGCACCAAGATTGGATATGGTTTTATGAAATCGATTAATCCCGTTTGTTCCCACGATTGCTTGCGATGATAGTTGATTAGGTACCAGTATTAGGCGTCATTAGTTATTTGATCGAATTCAACTCGAGACGATCTAGGTTACTTAATGATTCAAATTTAAGTAGTGCAACAGTGTATTTGTCATAAACTTGGGAAGAGAAATTCCTGTGAATTGTTTCCTTATTCGCAAGACAAGGTGATTCTTTATTAACGCAGTGTTGGCTAAATGAGCCATATATGACCCATGAGCGCTAAAAATAATGCAGCGTTGAACAGCCATATTGCAGATCACAGCAACTTTTTGTGACCAAAATATTCAGCTACTGGGATGTACAAATCTCAGCCAATGAAGTACAGCTGTTTTCATGATACGGCAAAATACTACGGCGAATATTTTCTGGAGACCAAAAATCATATTTTTCCATTTTCCCTTCGTTAAAGGGATTATCTGGAACAGATGGATGTGTTTTCAAAAGGGATTTTGTATAATAAGTAATGTGGATGTTTTGGAGTGCATCGCAGATATTCTCTTCTGCCCCATGATAACTAGAAAATTTAGAGATTCATGCTTGGCATGCAGTTTTCTTTGAAGTTTCGCAGAGCTTTTAGTGCTATTATGGTAGCAAGGAAAAGCTTATTCTACAAGCGTGTCAAGTTCTGAGCTCTACTCTCACATTAGCTTTTGAAAAATGCGTGGTCACTGACGAATGTTTCTCAGTAACTGTCCTCTACAGGTAACAAAAATGTCGTCTCCGATGCTCTCATTTTCATATTTGAAGTAATCAAGTGTGTAGTTCCTTTAAGAGCAGATTACGATGGTATATGAAGGACAAAACATGAATGAAAGCAACTGTTATGGAGTAGTTAAAGTAGTTTACAAAACTCATGATCACATCGACAAACCCAACTAGAACAGTCCGCTTATAGTGTCCGTTCACTAGACCACAAATCTTATTTGATGTGCCTCAGATAAGCTACTCGAGTTCGACTTCGAGCATCTATTCGATTGGTACGACGGCCACTCTGGAGTGTGACGAAGGTTACGTGAACGGCGGTCAAAGCACGGTTCTGTGCGTCAAATCGGGATGGTATCCGGCTAGTGGACTTGGTTACTGCGTGGAACAAAATAGTAAGTGAAATAGAACACTTGACAGCAAGCCGGAAAGCTGGGTTTGTAAAACAAAGAAGTATCAAAAACGAAAAAGGTGATAATAAGAAGAGCGGATAGTGTAAATGTGGTCATTTTTAGACTCTTTGGTACACTCTGATACATCGCTGTCAGCCTCATCGTCTTCCATGGAATGCGCAGCATTGGGCAAGATAAGGAATGGCCAGCTGACTTATAGTGGCCTTGCGAAAGGAGGTTCGTTGAACGTTTTTTTAGTCAAACACTGAACGGAATCGCACAGGTGTTGCAATGGACGACTTGATCAGCAGCTACTAATTAATCGTCAACTACAGGTAACAAGTTCGGCTGCGATCTGTAAGGCCTAAGTTTAACCTGAATTGTACAGTAATCTGAGGTGTGCTTTATGCACACATTCTTAATGAATTCTAATATCGGACCAGTTAGTTGAAAAGGTTTTCTGATAAATCTGGTCCGATGATCGTACAAGAAGGTTTTATTGTAGGTCGCTTTCCACAAGGTACACACGCCATCGTAGCTTGCGACATTGGCTACAACCTCTTTGGATCGGCGAATAGTGTTTGTAAAGATGGGAAGTGGAATCGAAAACACGGTGTCTGTTATTCAAAACTCGATCCCATATGTCCAACACTGAAACCTCCAGCTGCTGGAAAGGTGAGGTCATATGTAAGAAACAAAATAGCTGAGCATAGCACTCCAGCGGTTCGCGGGAAGCGGAGCATCTAGAGAAGCAGCGTGTGAATAATAGTCGCATGGTCGCTGGTTCTAGCTCACAGCAAGCCAACCAAACTTCCTGTCCGGAGACTTTCGTTGAAAGCGGTTGTATGCTGGGCAACGAACCACCTGTAAGCTGAGATCTGCACAGTACGCGACGATTGATCGCACAGATTGAAGAAAATTAGATTAAAAATAACTTGAGCTGGCCAAGAATTCAATAGAACGAATAAAAACTTATTTTGAAGGTAGAACGAAGTTGAGTTTGTATGAAAACGATATTGAGAGCTTTAATAAATACGGCTGTTCGTCAGATTAGCTACAGTACTCTGGAACCCTACACGCCGTCGACGACAGCGACGATGAGTTGTGATTTCGGACTGAGCGTCTTGGGAGCGTCGTCGCTGCGCTGCACTATGGATGGATGGTTTCCACCTGAAGGGTTCGGAGTGTGCCGAGTGGTGAGTTCTTTAAAAAATCCTTTTTCGATATGACTATTCCTCGTATATTTTAAGTTAAGCTTTTCTATATTCTTGCCGAAGAGAGATCTGTTGTTGAATATTTCTGTCTTGGAAAAGACCCCTCCGTTGAATTTTCAGAGATTGTCGAAAAAGCAATGAACATTTTTTGTTCCATCTTGGCGCGTTCTGCTAGCATAGAACGGGTTCCAGTTATCACTTATTATCTTGTAAACTGATTGAATTTTTTGAAATCTTCTTTAACACTAACTGGAAGTTATTTGCAATTGCAGTTAGTGGCAAATGTCGTCAGGTACACTGAAGTTCTAGCTTCAAGGATTTAGCTACTTTGTGCGGGTTAGCGATTTAGCGCCCTTGAAATGTTCTTTCTTTGATAGAGCCCCTTCTCACTGAAGATTTATTGGAAATTTATAAAGTCTTGTGGGAAAGGACGGTATGTTGCTTTGTCACACATTAGATACTGCTGACCAATCTTACCGAATCTCATGATTTAACTCATGTCCTACTTGAATAGACACCCTATAATAAGTTTTAAATAGAATATCTCCTGAATGAAAAATATTAGACAAATTCTCCTGAGACCAATGCACTGTGATTTTCTCCTGCAAACTTATACCACACACTTTTTAGCTCCACATAGTTCGACACCGGTGAAGAAAATCTCACTTCTCCACTCGCTTTTAGGTTTGAAATGCGAGCTTTGACAAAATCTGAAGTGAATAGTCCAGGAAATCAGGATTTTTTCCTAGTTGAATAATTAATCATTCCTGTTGTAGTTAAAAATCTGGGAAACTTCAGGGATCTATTTCACCAAACAAAGTTTGTTGGGACCTGAGATATGTTGGTTCAAATCTGAAAGACGATTTTCGAGTATATGTGAATCATATGTAACTCATGACAAGCCTTGTATTTTAAAGTCTAAGTTTTGGAGGTTTACTTTTTTATTTTCTGCCTTACAATCTTCACAGCAGCGTATTATGCGAAATCAACCACAACGAAACATTGCGATTTCAGCTACAGCCTCAGCGTAACTGGGTCCAATGCCAATGTGGGCTTCTCAGATCAGTCCCGTTGACGGCTAATTGCCGATGGCACTGGTAGATAGAAAATTAGCGAAGAGAAACGCAGACCAAGGCCCTCCGTGGCGCATTGTGTAGTGCGCGAGCCCCGGGAAAGGAAACGTGGTTCAATCTGGGCCGTGATCCAAGTTTTGTGAATATCTTATCATTGTTGTGATTAAGTGTTGAGTAATCGGCTATAATTGATTATGGAAAGGCTACTAAATTTGCGATTATTGTAGAGCGAGTACTTTTCGCAATTTCTTTCACAATTCTAGCCTTCAGCCAGGTATTTTCAGCCGTCTCGTGTGAAGCGACAGGTTTGTTGAACACTTCCCTTCGATGGCTCTCTAACGGCTTGCCATTTTTTTTCTTTCTAACCAACAGATCTTACAAATACTATCTTTACAAATTAACCATTGTTTCTTCAACTAACTGTGAACAACACTTTGTGATTCATGCGACAACAGGTGCCTTAGTTTAGGAGACTGCTGGCCTCGGATGCCTTCCAGTCATCGTCTTGGGCGGTACGCCGTCCTACATTCAGTCGAATCTACAGTTACCCTATTCATCTGGGACATCGGTGTTTGTCGTGTGTAATATAGGCTACATTCCTCAAGGTAGCATGTCGGCACTGTGTCAGAATGGTGTTTGGACACCGACTTTGGGTGAGAATTTCACATCAGTCACCATGTTCTCTGCAAAATGAACAAACTATGGATAAAAGGATGAAACACTCGGCGTTGATCAATCCATGAGGGATGCACCATGCATTCGACTTCATTAAGTATCGTTGGAGGTGATTGAATGCATATCTGGCCTTTCCAATGACTCGCGGTGGCCTGCCGATGTATCGACCTAGTGCTGCTGTCCTCCCAGACAAGTCTGGTACCAATTTGCCGACCCCGGAGGGATGGAAAGCTTGATGGGCCATGGGCGCATTTCACGTGCGCGCCGCGGTGGCGCCTCCTACCGCTGCGCCACACGCGCCTTTGCACAAACTATGACTACTGATTAATTAATTATTTAGCGCTCTACTGTATGAGTCCACTACGCATTTTTTTTCAAAAAAGGTTGAAGCAAATAAGGTCTTAATCCCAACACTCACCTCTAGTCAGACTGCGTAAGAACAATACGTATCGATTACCACGGAAATTCCATCGATTTCAGTTACATGTTCTGCATTGTGTATGAAAACATGACCCGAAGACTTGTTACTAAATGTAGGGACCTAGAATTGTTTTCGACAACTAAACCTATCCATCGCTTTTCAGGTACCTGTGTTCTTTCTCCGGCTGCAGTACCAGGTAAGAATCTTCTTTGTTTGTTTATAAAATAGGTTTTTCTCTCGATAGCTGGTCTTCGTGTGTGAATTCTGCTATTTGAAAGTGATGCGGGAAAATTCGTGGACGTTGTGAAATCAAAAGAACTGCAAAACTAACAACATTTGGTTGAGTCATTCTTTGAGTGGTTCATACAGTCATCACATCGTTTCACTACTTTGTAATGCTCTTCATTCATCGTCCACAGATCTGTTTCTCTTTTGTACACGACAATAGCATACTCCAAATCCATAAGTTGTCGAAGAATCGTTTTGGAACGGTTTGGTCTTCACGAACTCTTTTGGCGATTGCCATTGTAAATTGTTCTGAACAGTACCGCTGTATTAGTTGGTGCAGTAAAATATAGGACTTCTGGTCAGTGTTCGGCAGAGAATAATTATTAACTTGAAGTGGAATGTTCGACTGTCCACGAGTTTGCCACGCGAGACTCTTTGACGTAAGCACGGAAAACAGTCTCAAGCTTGGGTCACAACTGTTTATAGCAATAAAAACAATACAATATGCATAATCTGACGATGGCTAGTTGAGCGAGTGGCCACGTGCGAATTTGAGATAAGGATGAGTGAAAAACTTAAGATCTGGCCGAAACAATGGAACACTGGAGCGCGCGTTGACGCACCGGAATGTGGAGACACTGGAGCACTGGGGCTGGGAGTGTGGAAGTGGGATCTCGGGACTAGCTTGATGACAAGTAGTGTTCCTTATATTCCTTCTGTAATGGGTGTGCCTTAGAGATGTTACAAAAGGCAAGAAAAGAGTAGGAACGGTTTATTCAACGTTTTCACGTTCACCTGTGTCACCTGTAGTCCCGTTGATCGTCGAGTGACCCGAGCGGGTGCCAGTAATTCCTCCATTTTCCCTGTCGCGTGCAAGAGTAGCTCAGTGGGTTCTGCTCGCTTTAGGGACTCGTCGAGCATCATATCTTTCTTCTAGGCTTTTCGTGAAAAACGGGTCGGTGGTCTTCCTGCAGTACGTTTGACATCCCGAGGAATCCAGTCACTAACAGCTCATGTCCATCGGTTATCATTCACACGCATTACGTGTCCGGCCCACCTTATCTTCGACTGTTTGGCATAGACATAACTGGAGCATTCGGAGATATTCGTTCCGTTGAGCGTGAATGGGTCAAACGAAACCAATCCGTTCTTCATGAACATCGTTTTCTTTAGATTTAGTCGATGACCAATCTTTCCACACGCTTTATCAAAGTCCGCAAGCATACGTTCTGGTGTTATAAGAACGATATCATCAGCAAAGCGAAGGTGATGTATCTGCCAACCATCGATTTTCACTCCCATATTACTCCATTCCATCCCATTGTTCGCATGAGGTTCTGGAGGGTGGCCGTAAATATTTTTGGCGAGATTGTATCGCCTTGCCTAACTCCTCTTTTGACGTCAACGTTAATATCGTTGTAGAATGGTGAAATCTTGGTTGTGAAATTTTTGTACAGCTCACGAAGAATCTTTATTTACTGAGTAGCGACTCCTTGACTACCAAGGACTTCCATGACTGCTTCTATCTCAATTGAATCAAAGGCCTTCTCTAAGTCGCTGAAAGTGAGACAGAGCGGTCTTTTGTACTCTCGCGATACTTCAGTGAGCCTTGTTATCGTGTGAATGTGGTCCATCGTACTAAATCCGTTTCGAAACCCTGTTTGTTTGCACGGCTGCCCTTCGTCCAGTGTTCTGTTAAACCTGTTTAGGACGACTCGAATGCAAAGTTTGTAGACAACAGACGGCAAGCAGATTGGGCGAAAGTTGCCGATATCGTGTAGGTCACCCTTCTTGGACAATAACACGGTTCTGCTGGTCTTCCACCGAGTAGGGACCTTGCATTCAGACAGGCAACGAGTGAAGAGCCGAGCCAGTGTGCTTACGAGGACAGGCGGAAGGTTCTTTAGATGTTCTGATCTTATCCTGTTTGGACCTGGTGCTGTTCGATTCTTCACCGACGAAATAGCATATCGGATTTCGGAAGGGAGAACCGGTGGAACTGCATATCCATCCAATGAGGCCCGTTTTGTTTTTACTGTGTTTAGCATTTTCGATACCCACGTATAGCTTGCTGGGCTCTGAAAGTGGGGGCTGTTATACTCACGGGTAGCTTGCCAGGCTCTCGCTGAGTTGACATGGAGCTTATTTGTTAGAGGCGACTCCTAACCGCCTCCCATATACTTCCCTCTCACTTGATAGCATGATTTTGGCCGAATTGACTCGTAGAATACAAGTCGCATAAAGCGAGAACCCACCCACACACGCATGCATGAATACGCCTAGCAAATACAGAAAGTATGTGCCAAATCGGCGCAGCAGAAACAGGGAGTCCATCTCCTGGATCCACCTGCGTCTCAGGGAAGCAAAGGTCGCTTTTGGTCCGCGATTAACCCCCTATACGCCACCTGGGGACGCGCCACGTAGCCTCGCGACCAACCGGCTCGAGATCCTTCATGTAAGGGAGATCCGTGGAGTTTTCACTTAGCGCTATGAATACTGAATGTTCTAAAGTCACCAAGAGACATCTATCTCGGAAAACACTTGAGTTGTAATCTCACGGACCGTAGGCGTACGTCCGAAGTTGTAAAGCTCTGCATCAATGGGGTAAAAGATCTTAAAGAGAGAGGCAACAGTAATGGCTGAAGCTTCAAAGGATGGAAAGATTATTGGCAATATCCACAGGAACCTTAGCAACTATCGCACTAAGATAACGGCATTCTGACGCTTAAATGCAACACTGGTGGTTTCCAGAAAGAAAACGTGAAAGTCATACACGACTACTACCCTGATCTCTTCAATGACCTTCATATGAAGTTGAGGTGAACGAATATGTCGCCACATCGCTTCTCCTTTCCTTTCCAAATACTCTGCATCCTCTCGTTAATGAAAAGTTGAACAACACCTGTTCCTGAAAGTATTAGGAGCCGAACATCTGGAAAATCTTCCGTCACTTCTCATTAACACGCAGACTTTTCTCTTTACACATTACCTGTTGGAATATAAGGTCCAAATTCAATAAAATGTACCAATAAGGTCGTGCATTTACAGTTATCATCGAGAACGTCGTGCCAAAATTGGAGTGAGACGACATGGAGTAAAGGTCGATAATCTGCCATTTTAGCTCTGCTGATGACATTGTTCTTATAACAGTAAGCGTTAACACAGCGGAGAGAATGTTAGTCGACTTCAACAACACTGTGGAAAGATTGGTCTTCTCTTAAACTCATGAAAACCATGTTTATAAAGAGCGGATTTGTTTCAAGTGCACCATTCGCGCTCAACGGAGTAAATATCTCGGTGCTCCAGTCGTTCATGTCAGGGTGGAAAATTCAAAATGATAAAGGATCTAACTCAAAAGTTGAGCAGTAGGAAGATAGCAGCCTGTAGAGATTTGAAGAGCACCGACGATATAGAGAAAAGGAATGAGACCATGCGACTATTACCCGTCAATCTGCCATCCACTGTTCTTATTATGTGGCCGTCTCATCTGTTTCGCAGTAGACGTGTAGTCTTTTGAAACGTGAAAATGGGACAGATTCAGAAGAGCGAAGCGTTCGAAAATTTCAAAGATTCCCCACTCCGGTTATGTGTTCTGGGTACATTCGAGGAAACATCGTTCAAGAGCTGTATAGGTGGGAAACAAAATATCCGATATAGTTGAAGCATCAGCCCATTATTATATAATAAAGCGATGGGAATAAAGGTGAATCAAAATCACAAGGGCTGAAATTTAGGCTGGTTAGTTAGCTAGAAATTCCATGGAGAAGTCCGATCGCAACCTATACTGCTCCTCTTCACTTGTATAATTCCTCCTTAGTGTCATACTCCATGATCGCTGAACCCTGAAGACACAAGTAGAGGTGGTCTATGCAGTGAGAGTACCATCAAGATCAATTTGTTCCCATTCGTACTATAGGTTTGCGTTTCATGCACTGTCTTCCTCCGATTTCTGTACAATACTAGTCCATGTCCACGGTGTCCAATCGAGCGATTGCATTGCTCACCGAAAGAAGCTCTTCTATAAGAGGAATTCACTTTAGTCGACGAGTGATGACAGAATTACATTCATGAGATGCTGTGCAAATCTCTTATTGAACAAAGGTTACGAAAAGGAGCACACGGTATTCCAGACTTCGATGATCCTGTAAGCGTTTCCGACGTGATCCGTTTATCGACAAGGCTGTTCGAATACACCTTGTTCAACTGGTTATCTTCCATGCAAAACGTGATATGATTATCGCTGTAAGCAGTTGTTGAATAAACTCTATAAAAAGTGAGGCAGTAATCACAAAGATCTTTTCATTTACTCATCTTAGGGAGGAACACGCGCGATATCTTCCTCTGGTCAGGAATCCATTTCCTTTGGAGGTAAATTGTTGTATCCAAGAAAAGTACGTTGCTTGTGACTCCGAGCTCCAGAGAGGTTGACTGTAGTATCTGGCCTTGAAACTATTTGCGTCTATCCTAATGTTTCCCATTGCATTTGAACCTTACATGAAAGAATCCATTGCCACCTTTTTCCAGCAGAACTTCGGGGTCAGGACAGGTGCTATCAGATGAGAAACGGCTTCTGAGAACAAATTTGGTATTAAGGTCGATTTTCAGGGATGGATGGACAAGAGCCGAATAGTATTCTCTCATGTGGAAATCCGATGTCAGCAAATGGAATGGTCACCTACAGCTGGGGAACGCCAGAAGAGGTCAGTTAGGCCACGGAAATCGGACGGAAGAGGGAGTGTCGACTGTTACTACTATGGCCGGCTACCAAAAAAAATTAGGTCGCTGCTGTAAAATACCGCATTGTAAAGCACTCACTGAAAATATGTTATTGTTAAGTAATATTACAGTGTTTCAAACAACACACTCTCTAATTATTTTTAATTAATGCTCTACAACGACCAGTGTGGCAACGATCGCTTCGTGATAAGGACTTTTTGTTTTGGTTTATTTTATACGACCAAAAAAGACGTTCTGTTTAGCCCCTCAAACAGTCGGGAACGGTGGCGTTGCTGTCGTGCAATCTCGGCTTTGTCCCCGTCGGATCAACAACCTCGACCTGTCGGGACGGAATTTGGATGCCGGCGCTTGGCATATGCACTGCTGAAGGTTTTCTTGAATTAATCGCTTTTGCCTAGTTGAAAATAAACGATTGAAACAGCCCACCATAGTTGAGTTGCTAAAAGTAACGCAGAGGTTGGGAATTTTGCGAATACCGTTGGCACAATGCTTTACACCTGCCATTAGAACAGGTGTATTGCGTTAAGAGTGATTATAGTGATTACAAATAGAGTGAGTGGGAGTGTAGTCGTACGTGGAAGTTGAATCATTGAGGCTGCACCTTTACTAGCGGAGCGCTTCATTCCGATGGGGCTGTCTGATTACAAACGGCCTCCTATGATAGATTAAACCCTGATTTTTTTCCTCAAAGGTTCTTATATTTTAAGCAAGTGTTACTTAATTCAACATTGTCAAAGATTGAGCACTAATCGCTGGTTGTTCCCCTTAGGAACATGCACTGCTGAATGTTTCAGGTGCTTCGACGCTCAGCTGTCCTGCAATGCTACCGGCGCTTGGTGGTACCATTTCCTACTCAAGTGGCAGCACTTTAGGTCCCTTCGAATCAGGCACAATGGCCATACTGAGATGTAACAAAGGTTTACCCACTGGTAAGGTAAACATTCAACTTTTTATGCTGTTCGTTGGATTATCATTAACAATTCAGGAACTTCCGTAAGCACTTGTTTAAACGGCCAGTGGTCACCTCCAACACTAGGGACGTGCTCCCTTGATCCAGGTGAATCAATCCATTTATTCCGTCCTTATAATGTAGGTGGGACCACGCAAATTTTTTAATCGAAATTGATTTTCGTGTCACCTATTCATCGGAGATGCTTAAGGAGCTCCGTTCCACACAACTGCAGTTTAAAAAACATATTCTGACTGAAATACACTGCTACAGCCAACTATGTTATCAAATCTGGCATGTTTTCAGATGTGCCAGGCGACGGTGACTCATGCGCAGGCATTCTTACGCCGGTTGGTGGCATTCTTGTCTACTCGTCGGGTGGTATTATTGGACCTTTCCCGTCGGGCACCCGTGTTTCAATGCAATGTAACATAGGATCGCCATCGGGTACTGTTGAAACCTTGATTGTAGCGATCTTTTTTGACAAGCTCCTGTTGCTCAACAAAACACCATAATTCTATACTTTATCACCCCAATCATCAAATTCAAAGGCTTCTTCAAATTCTTCAGACAGAATATTTGAAAAGATACTATTGTACTGCCTTTATTTACCTTTATCGGGTGCGTGTGGCGCAGCGGTAGGAGGCGCCTAGCAACACACGTGGAATCGATCCTCGCGCTCATGGCCCACCAAGCCTTCGATTTCTCCGGCGTCAGCAAATTGGTACCAGACTTGTCTGAGAAAATAGCACCACTGGTTCTATACATCGGTAGCCCATCGCGAGTCATTGTAAAGGCCGGATATGCGCTCAATCGCCTCCAACGATGCTTAATGAAGTCAAATGCATGGTGCATCCCTCATGGATTGATCAACGCCGTAAGCTTTATCCATTTTATTGTACTGCCTTGGAATTAAACAACTGTTTATGGGTACTTCTCGTGCCAGCTGGTGAGATATAGGCAGAGAAACTGAAACATTCTTTGCTACAAAGATCTCTTTTTTCACAGGCGCCACGTCGGCGATTTGCACCAATGGCCGGTGGAATCCACAATCACTCGGCACCTGTTCTTCAACTGGAGGCACTGAAATTTGCTTTGTTAAACACAGAACTTTTGCAAATTTTCCAAACAATTGCGTGGGCGGGGCAACTGATCTAAATCGGGACTATGGTTCTTTACAAGAAAAAGATCATAAGTATGAGCAAATTTTTAGGACAGAGGAGGAATGACTAGTGTAAAATTTTGTCACGTTCAGTTCGCGTTTTCAAAAGATGCATAGGTAAGAACGTAAGTTGTTACGGAAAGAATTTCTCATTTTAACGGCACATTTGGAATGGTATAACTTGGCGAACTAACTTGTAAGCTCAACAATTTAAACCGAGGTATAATTTGGCTCAAAATTAATCAGTTAATCTTCCAACTCTGTCAACAACTCACAGAAGTATTCCGGTAGTGGATAGTTCTGTCTTCTTGAAGCGACGAACTACTTGAAGGCTTTTTAAACAAGAGCCTGGTTGCTAAAGAATTTTTCATAGAATTCGTTTTCAAGGTGCTCGAAGAGGAAGTGTCTGTTTTGAGGAAGTGTGCTCGATAACGCAGGCTTTGTGACCCAATTCGACAAACTTCTACACCTCTAGCTGTGCAAAGTGTGGTTGAGCGCTTCCATGGTAGCGGGTTGGAACTTTTCTATCAAGCGATGCTGGAAGGAGAACCACAACTATTTTCGTATATCGTGGATTATTGTTGCGGTTGCAGGACACCAACTGTCATTGCCTTTTTCGTGCAGATTTGGTTGTGGAAGATGTGTGGGAGTTTCTTCTCACCCTAAACACTGCACTGAACTCAAGCTTATTCAATTTTCACAGCAAATCATAAACCCTTTCAAAAATCTGTACTCTTTTTTCTATTCTTTATACTTTTGTTTAGCAAACACGAGGTGTTATTATTTCTTTATTTACGAGCAAGCTGACGTTTCGGCGGATTTCGCCTTCCTCAGAGCCTTGGAAGGTCAAGTTGGCCGCAATCTACCTTGCCAAACGCATCCACAATCAAACGGAGAGAATGCTAAACCAAGATTTCAATCATATTGGACACAGAATAGCTTCTTTGTACACTCACCGCTTTGTCTGAGTCTTCACTGAATATATCACGTGGAAACCAACCGCTGTCTTGTCTATGGCTTTGTTTTTCTATGTCTTTTCTCTACATTAGAAGCGAAGAGCTTACTTATGTCTTGTCACCAATTTGTCTCCTGCGTTTATCTCTTCCATGTCTTTCAAGTGGGAATCGGCTTCTCAGTGGTCATCTCTAAGTTCTTCTGCTATCATGGAATAGATTTTTTTTCAGACCAGCTTCGATTGCCTTCAGATGGACGTCGTCAACTGCTAATAGGTGTCGTTGACCGTTTTCTCCTTCAAGACTCATCTCTTCGGTAGAAAATTCTCCTAGCTCTCAGCGCATTATGCGTCCAGGAGCCCCACCATATCCTGTGATGCTTTGATGATATGTTGAGTGGCTTCCGATGTTGAACGACCAAGTTCGAAACATGAAGCAAAACAGTATGAACTTGTTGATTTGGGACATCATTCCAGCTCCAGCATAAAATCGTTATGAGTTGAATGTCAGGAGAACTATCACGCGAGGAGCAGTTATAGAGAATCAACAGATTCAAAATGGCGCATAAAAACGATAGGTAAAAGTATCAATTGTAAGATCTACCATTATATTGAATAGCGATGAAAAGAGAAGTTTTTACACCAACACAACCAATTGTTTCTAAACAGAATGTTTTAGAAATCTTTGAAAAAACGTTTTAACAACTTTAGGTCAGTCGTGCAACGTTCTGATAACACCGCTAGGCGCCTCACTTAGCTATTCAACCGGCAACTCGGTTGGCCCGTTTGCTCCAGGAACGACCGTGACAATGACATGTATCATTGGTTCACCTCTAGGTACTCTATTAAAACTTGAAGGATATATTTCAGATAACAACTCAGATTTTTTGTGTTTTTGATGAGTTGAGACAAGGCCGAACTCACCAACGAACCAAGATGAGCCAGTTCTAATGTCGGCTAATGACGACGGAATGTCGGCTACTGTGCAGTGGACGTTGCACAGCTATGATCACGTTCACTCAGAAGGAACCAGAGCATTCAATAATCAAACACTCACAAAGAAAGCCACTTCTCAAAAAAAACTTAGTTCTCTATAGGTGCTACGTCGGCGTCGTGTTCCAACGGTCAATGGTTTCCTCCCGCACTCGGCACCTGTAACTCGGATAGTGGTGAGATCTATTAATGACACTTACTTGATAATTGAACGGCCCGTCCTCACTAATGGTGCGGGCACCAGCATAATCTCCATTTTTCGGAGATTTCCTCGTTAAGGCATTGTGGTTTCCTGAAATCCCGAGGTCAGCCTTGCCAAAGTCTGCCTCAGGTCTTCACCACCACAGGCAGTCGCAGCTCTTGTGGATCAGAGAGAGATTTGCCACCACGCGACTTTCATACCAAGACGGTGGTGGATCCTGGCATTGGTTTACTCTTAGCTAGGCTTCCTGATGGAAATATAGGACTCCTTCTCAGCTTGGGAGACCCTGCCACGGAGACGAATGACTCCCGCTATACATCGCAATCCGACACCCAGGAACACTTCTCAGCCACGACGAGGCGGTAAACCGCTGAGAGGCTATTAGTGATATTTCTATGAATATCTGACTTTCTAGGGTTCATCATCTTAGTTGAGCAGTTGATCTGAAACGTGAAAGAGAAAACTTTCACGCCTCTAAAACTTTTTTTTCAGAATTTAAGAACCGACATTTCACAAAAGTGAGCTGTCTGAAAAACCCAACTAATACAATAATAACTAACATATTAATAGCCAATAAATTAACATATCAATATATCAGTGATAATCAGTGTATCAAAAGCATAATATATTGTTATGTTAGGGCGCCAAAAATAATTGTGTTGCTTCATGCAACTAAAAAATTAGTATGAGAGGTTTTAAATAAATTACTTTAGTAGGGTTTACGTGTCCGGAGCTGGTCGTTCCTCCTGCAGGAGTGGTGACGATGACGAACAGCGGCTTGGCTGGTCGAGCTACACAGGGAACAGTCGCCACGCTCCGATGCCCATTCGGTGTACAAGGCAAATTTTAGCGACATATACGCTGAAATCTCGAGATTTCAAATCAAAACTCATCATATCTAGTAAGCTAACTGCAATATGAAAGGCGATGACAAATAACTGGACTGAGTCCTCAGATTTTCAGCTCCAAGCCAAACTTTTGACGCTGGAGATGCCGTGGACATATAATGTTATAGAAACACAGTGTTTACTTTTTTACTGCCTACTGAAATTTTCACGGTATAGTATTATAGTAGTAGCATAGCGAAATCAACCACAACGTTGCTAGAATATTCACAAAACTTGGGTCCCGGATGAGAAAAAAAAACTACATGAGAGAAATGCAGAACAAGGCCCTCCGTGGCGCGGTCATACTGCAATGCGAGTCCACGAAAAAGGAAATCGTGGTTCTATCTAGCCAGAGTCTAAGTTTTGCGAATATCTCACCATCGTTGTGGTTGATTAAAGGAACAGCTCATGCTAGTAACAATTAACAATTTATTTTATACATGCGACACTAAAATAAATTATGCGGAGCTTAGTAGCTGCTAAATAATCAGTTCTTTCTACGATCTCGACAACAAAGTGCGGCTCATAGAATTATCCCCTCACGAAATTTTTTTCAATTTCTCAGCTTTCTTGGAGCGCAAGCTGAACAATCCAAAGAAGCCTACTGATTATTCGCGCCGAGGTTCACTGGAAATCGCTTTAGTACGGTATCTCCTCACTATTTTTCTTTCCACTCTGTTCTCTGAAAGCGTTGGAGGCATTGGAGGCGCCACTGCGACACGCACGTGGAGTCGATCCCTGCGCCCATGGCCCACCAATCCTTTCATCCTTCCGGGGTAGGCAAATTGCTACCAGACTTGTTTGGAAGGATAGCAGCACTGGCTCGATGCCTCGGCAGGCCACCGCGAGTCATTGTAAAGGCCAGATATGCATTCAATCACCTCCATGGATACTTAGTGAAGCCGAATGCATGACGCATCCCTCAAGGATTGATCAACGCCGTGTGCTTTATCCTTTTATCCTTTTACTCTGTTCTCTGAAATGTCCGTTATTTTGGAGGTTTGCAGAAATTGTTTTGTTTTCTTACAACGAAGAAAAAACACTGAAACGAAACAATAGTCAATCTTGTTGGACATTTTGTCGCAGATGTGATGTGATCTGGAGACTCTAGCCAATTCACTGTATTAGAGGAGTGTTCGCAACGCAGGCAAAACAATGAAATTCATATCTACAATGAGCATCATTAGAAAACAATCCGCTACGGAGAACGAATGTGACGCAGTAGTTACACGTACGGTGGAGTGCACATTGAGCCACCAGTTCCTCGGCCCTGGGCAAACAAACCATTGGATCTCACCGGGTCGAAAAATTGATAGAGACCTGTATGTGGGGAATAGCGCCGCCGATTTAATACTTCAGTAGGCTACTGCGAGTCACTGTAGAGAGCAGTAATGTAGTCAGTCACTTCTAACGTTATTTGATGAAGTCAGATCCATGGAGCATCCGTCAGTGATTGATCAGTGCCAAGCGCTTTATCCTTTACACTTTAACCAACCACATTCCTGTTTCCATTCAACAAATTATTCACATGCTTAAATACCTATTTTGGAATGAGTGTGTAATTCTGGAGACGGATCTCTGCCGCGTCAGTTCTGTTTTTTGGTGTTCGCCAGTTGTTAACAGATGAGTGGACAATCTGTCAAGTAAAAGTCACAAATTTCCGTCTTATGGACAATTTTGAGTAAGTTACTCGATAGGCGACATAGCGCAAGTTTCAAATTTGTGGATGGCATGCCTTACTCATAATCGTGTTCTGTGGGTGCATCCAGAAACACCTTGTTTCGCCATATCGAAGTGTTTCTTTCCTTTATATGTACTCGATATAGTATGTATTACATTATTATAGACATACTTATACATACTTACGCAGTTTAAGTCACTAGATGATTAAGCAGATTGCCGATGACGAAGATAGGGTTGGAAGAGTAAATGGGAACTTGGAAAGAAAGTTTTAAGTAATTTATTCAAGGGACGGCGAGTGCAGTGTGTACTAATGGACAATGGACTCCGTCGCAACTCGGTACTTGCATAGGCTTCCCTGGTAACGGAGGTAGTGCGTTTTGTTTTACACATAAAAAAGCTCCAATAGTCCGAGAAAGCTTCTATTGTTTTGCAAGATATACTATTTGTTTCAGCGTCAACCTGCTCAGCGATAACGACACCTTTAGGGGCCATCTTGTCATACTCAAACCTGGCGCTACTAGGACCATTTTCTGAAGGCACCACCGTGACAGCCAGATGCCTTAATGGAGCGGCAGTCGTAGGTGAGAAATTGCATGAAATCGAGTTAAGTACAGTGTATGAAGTAAAATGTGAGGTGACAAGAGGGAGTATGGCAGGATAAGTCCTCTACTTGCTGTTCGTAGCTCACTTAAAGAAGAAGAGTTTGCAAATTTAGTCATTGTAGAAAAAAGTCTGTAGAAATGTGTGCCTTGCATAGCCTGTGGCTATGTGCTGCGGCCGCTCCTTCGTCGAACTTAGCCAATTAAACCTTTATTATGCGATGTAACCATAAAGAAGCTGAAAGAGTAGTAGTACCATCTTTACGCAAAGATATTTTAAGGATAGCAAGGTAACATGACGAAATGGGAAAGGTCGCTGCCAGCTGGACAGAATGCCTTAGCAATTGAGAGTGACCTTCATACAGGGCTTAGACAGCGTTGGAATCATTACTTTTGCAAGCGATTTATGGTGCGATCAGACCAAATTACTGAGACTGTCTCACTTGAGGAATTCCCTTGAATACTACTGCTGAGCGTTTATTGGTCAACCTATCGACTGCCCTTGTCATATGCCATAGAATGTTGACATTCCAATGTTTCAGATTGGTATTGATTTCATAGTAGTTTTTCTTTCTTGCCACAAAAGAATTAAAAGGATTAAAAGTATGAAGCTTACGGCGTTGTTCAATACCTGAGGATGCGTCGTGCATTCAACTTCATTGAGCTCGGAGGTGATTGAATGCAGAACTGGCCTTCGCAATAACTCGTGGTAGCCTACCGATGTATCGAGCTGTGCTGCTATCCTCCTAGACAACTCTGGTATCAATTTGTAGACTCGAGGGGATGGAAGGCTTGGTGGGCCATACGCGCTGGGATTCAATTCCACATGTGTGTTGCAGGGTGCCTCCAACCACTGGGCCATAGGTGGAAAAAAAACCTACTACTGTTTCACTTGTATCATCTGTAGCCCCGTTGATCGTCGAGTGACTGGAGCGTGCTCCAGTAAATCTTCCATTTTTCCTTCCCGCGTGTGTAAGAGCAGCCAAGTGGGTGTTGCTCACTTTAGAGACTCATTCAGCGTTATACTTTCCTTCTAGTGTAGTGAAAAACTGTGATCATCGGGACGGCGGCTTTCCCGCAGTACGTTTGACATTCCGATGAATGAAGTTACTCTTACCCTCAGTTGTCGTTCTTACGCATTACGTGTCCGGCCCACCTAATCTTCGACAGTTTGACGTATTGAACGGCATTTTTGATTTCTGATCGATGATGCAGATCGGAGTATCGGATCCCTTCTACTAGTTGTGTGAGACTAAATGGGATCGCTAGCATCGTCTTTTCGACTGCACGTTCAATAACGCTGAGTGATCTTTCATCCTGCATACGCATCGACCAGGTTTTTGACGCATAAATTAAGGCAGGAAGAATCGTGGAGTCGAGAAGGTGGGCACGGATTCGGTCGTTCTTTGCCATATTTATATTCAGACCTAGACAAAGGTAACTAAAGTATTTGGAGATATTCAACCCGTTAGTGTGAATGGGGCAAACGAAACCAATCCGTTCCTCATGAACATCGTTTCTGTGAAATTTAGTCCAAGACCAAACCTTCCAGAGGCTTTAACAAAGTCGGCAATCATTTGTTCCGTCTGGATAATGCTTGGTGGTATAAGAACGAGTCATCAGAAATACAAAAATGGTGTAATCTCCTACAATCGATTTTCACTTCCATGTTATCCCATTCCAGTGTTCTCACGACCTTCTCGAGCGTGGCAGTAAATAATTTTGGCGAGGTGGTATCACCTTGCCTAACTCCTCTTGACGTCAACGTTAATATCGTTGTAGAATGGTGAAAATTTCGTTGTGAAATTTTTGTACAGCTCACGAAGAATCTTTACGTACTGAGTATTGACTCCTTGACTACCAAGGGCTTCGATGACTGCTTCTATCTCAACTGAATCAAAGGCCTTCTCTAAGTCGAGGAAAGTGAGACAGAGCGGTCTTTTGTACTCTCGCGATACTTCAGTGAGCTTTATTAACGTGTGAATGTGGTCCATCGTACTAAATCCTTTTCGAAAACCCTGCTTGCTCACATGGCTGTCCTTCGTCCAGTGTTCTGTGAATCCTGTTTAGGATGACTCGAGTGAAAAGTTTGTAGACGACTACTGATTAAATACCATGAATGCTTTCGTCCACTCGATAGTAGAAAAGAATTGGTATTCACAATTTTAATCGTTTTTGTCTACTGCCTACTCTTTTTGATGGCAGGGTATATTGCGAAATATAACTTTAATGAAGCTGAGATATGCTGACGGCAAAAGATCGATAGAACTAGCTGAGAGACAGGCGAAGGACCCGCATGGTGTGGTGGTGAGCGCGTTACTCCCCGGAAAGGACAATAGCACGTTCGTTTTCCACCGCAGACACCTGCGGTCCAGAGTTTTGCAAATATCTCAGCTTCATTAAAGAATTGGTACTGTCAACATTTTCCACTGTTGCACGCCAGTGCCTACTTCATCAGGAGTTTTCAGAAGGCGATAGTCTGTGATGTACAAAAACGACGACCATTCTTATTCATCCTTTAGCAAGCCTCTTCTGTAAACATTTTTCATGACATCGCTTCAAAAGAGATTCTCTCAAGGCATCACTGAATCGTCAGTGTAAAAACCACGTTCATCACCTGTGATTCTATAACCCACCATGTGATTCCATGTGAGATTAAAGTCTCATTTCGCTTCTGTCACGTGAAGTTGCGCAGCAACTTCTGCCCGGCTCCAGTCCAGTTCCTAGTTGTTTGTTAATTGGCCTTTTAGATAATTCCACATATAAGAGATAATGAATATGCGTAAGGAATATGCATGGTTAAATATGCTTCAATGAAAGGTAGAAATCAATTTATACACTAAGAGCATACGGTAATTCCCCAACTGAATCCAATTCCATATCTCTACAAACACGGTACTTATTTCGGCCTTCATCGGCATTAGCTCTTATGTGCTATTTCTAGACACTTCATGTGACATGTGGCCTAAATGGTCGGAGGTAGTTAATGAAAGAGAGGCCTGTGAACTGTAAAGAAACCATGTCCTATTTGCATTGTTACTTTCATGTTTCATTTAGTACAGTCGACTATTTCCGTATTTGATTTAGCATCCAGTAGTCTTCAAAAGAGATTATAGCAAGTCGTGGCTTGATCTCGTCAAGTTTGCACGTGTGGCGCAGTGGTTGGAAACGCTCTGCAACACACACGTGGAATCGATCTCCGCGCCCATGGCCCACGAAACCCTCTATCCCTCCAGGGTCGGCAAATTGGAGCCAAACTTGTGTGGAAGAATAGCAACACTCGCATGACACATCGGTTGGCCACCAAACATCGTTGTAAAGGCTAGATATGCATTCAGTTACCTTCAACTATGTTTAGTTAATTCGCATACATGGCGCCCCTCAGGGTTTGGTCATCCGGGAGCATTTTGCTTTATTTCTTTAGTAGTCTTTTAGGAATAAGCACAGCTAAATGCACAGGTGGGCAATGGGTACCTGCTACTTTAGGCACATGTCCTTCATCTGGAAGTGAGTCTGGTAAGCTACTTTGCCTTTTAGAATATATTTTCTTCTTGTAGTACTTCTCCATGGGTGGTTGCAGGACTTCCGTGTCCATCAATTGAGCAAACTGGTAGTAGTGTGGACTACAGTGACGGTCAACTCTCAACAAATCATCCGTCCGGAACGACCGCTACTTTGTTTTGTAATAGCGGAATTCCCCTAGGTTTGTCCAATCGCATGGTAACCACCTACGTAGGCACAGGTGCAATTTGTCATAGGTAGTGCTTAGAGAAACCTTACCTGTCATTACGAAAAAAGGAATTCCAAGCGACACTTTTAAAGATGGCTTTCGCAGAGATAATATAAAATGTATTATAAATGTCTCGTAAAAGGGTTTTACGTCATAAAATACTAGCAAGTAAAGGTAGTTATGTACCTAAGTTGGACTCCTCGGAGTTGATTTATGCTGAACACGCCGTTGCGAAGAGGTTACACCCAGATCACTTTTCAGGTGCACACAATTTTATATTCTTTTAAGTTCTAGAATACCAACGGGCTCTTTCCCATTTCTTTACGTTTCCTAATAAAATTGATATCATTGTAATCCTCTTAGTCGCCGAATGGATCAACTGTTCACTAGCAATCTTCACTCATTTGAGTATATTTGCGCTTGCTCAAGAACTATGAGAACATTCACACTCTTCGTACGGGACTGTTATTGTTTAAATCTTATTGCTTTTAGAAAGCTGCATTTAGACTATTTTAGGCTTAGATGTCTGCGAGATATGTCATAGTAGTGGAGAATAGCGCGATTTGCTTGTTGAACTCTCCCAGAGTTCATATAGGGCATAATAGGGCCGACCCCTAACCTCTCCCTTAGGTTGGCGGCAGCATACTAGAAAGTGTAGGTTGATTGTGCGCAGTAGACGATCCAAATTGGGGCTTCTCTTTCCTCAGATTTGATTCAGTTTTCTCCGTGTTTACCGCCCTACCCATTCCTTGATCGGATCTGGAGTTACCGCATAGCGTTATGAGTAGCTGCCCCAAGATGTTCTACTTGTGAGAGGTCTCTACAGAGGTAGTACAGTGTAATAGTTAAAAAACTCAACGTTTCGAAGTTCATACTCGATTTGTAGCAAGTTTTGTTATTGTTCTAACAAGATATGAATGTTGAGGAAATTTGGTGTTCTCCAGATTTCATAAAAGCTGCCATTACGTCATAACAGCGGGTTGAAGTGTTTTTATAATTAAATAAGAAAACATTTAAAGCATTTTCAATTTTTTTATGAGCTATATCACGGTGCCTCTTAGCCCGAGCAAAGTAAGTCAAGTACAAAAGCTGCCACTTGAATCGCAATGACAATCACTAGTGAGTAAGAGAAAGCAAGGAGGAGCTGTTAATATTGTCGTCGATGGAGATAAAGCTACAGTTTCGCAATTGAAGAAATATCCCTTAGGTGCTTCGCTATCCACTTGCCAGAATGGGCAGTGGACTCCACCGCTTGGGAGCTGTCCTAACTCTGGCGCTATTCAGTGTACGCTCCCTCCTGCTCTACCAATTGGAGCTACTGTCACCTATTCCTCCGGTAACATGTTTGGCCCATGGAATTCGGGTAGGTTCTTCTCTAATACTGGAATTTTCTAGAAAGATATTAAGAAAACGTTCAGGAGCAGTAGCCACAATGGCGTGCCCACTCGCTCAGACTGTAGTCGGCTCCACAACATCGATATGCAATAACGGGGTATGGTCACCGCTGGGAACGTGTTCATCTTCAGGTACTGACTGATTGGTGCTTTAATAGCCGCTTTCAAACGTATTCCAAATAATTGTTCAGAGTTTTTGACTATGAAGTTTTTTGCCTAAAATCTTCCGTTCTAAAGAACTAGGGTCATTTTACGGCAAAGCTTTGCAATACCACAAAAAAGCTTCAGTTTGTTAGAAAGTCCACTACCATACGATGTCCGAAATACGTCACTGGAGCGTTCTATGATTCAGAAGTACTGAGCATTACTTTGACGCATATTTGGAAAAAATATTAAATTATTCGGCTAAATATTATACAATCGAGAGGTATATTGCCTTCTCTCAGACCAATATGTCTCCACTCAAAGAGTGACATTAGGTTTGAGCGCTTTTGGCTGCACTCTTAAGTTAACCCTTAGAGTCCGACCACTTTTCTTCATGTGCCTTCCACGTTTGTTTGACCCGTACTTTTTCGACATATTGACTATGAGTTGACATCTACTCTTGCCGGCCCATTTGCTCCTCTAGCAAATCATCATCGCAGTCCTTTTCTTGTGCTTTTTGGTACATATTTGACTTATTTGTATTTTGCTAGTAATTCTAGCATTCTAAGATTCTACACATCCTCTTAGTTCTTTTTTTTATTTTCGCATGCTTCTGGTACGTTTTGAACCCTAACCTGTGGTGGAAAAGATCCCTATGTATGAGTGGAAATCCACTTACGTCAGACTCCAAGTGTTAAGTGCATGTGTACATGTTCATATGAACGTTTCAGCAAAAGTCATTCATATCTATCAGACAAAGTCCATGAATTTCTTGTAAATTCTTGTACGGGTGCATGTCGATCTGTCGCATGAGTCCTTGTCTTTACCCGTATGTACCTTTCGTGGTTCCCCTTCCAGGAACGGAGTTCCCGTGCTATCTCGGATTGCTCGAACCGCTGAACGGCTCCATCAGATACACGAACTCAAAGCTACCGTATCAACCTGGCACTATCGCAACACTGACATGTAAAGTCGGCTACATAGTGTCTGGAGCAGCGACATCTGTATGCGTCAATGGCTCCTTCGCTACCATCGGCACATGTAACGCTCTGTAATTCGTTCTCTCTGTTAGCTGCGTTTATTGTTAGTTTTCATGCAACCCAGTGCACGTTCCAGCTAGGTTTTGCCCATTTGTTCGAGATTTGTTTTATTTTTTGCGTTGGTTATATAAATTTCAGAGTTTCATTGAGCAAAAGCAGGAGGAGTAATGTCACCTTTTCAACCGATTTTGATCAAAACTGGTTGTGTAGCAACTGAAAAAGAGTTCTCTTTTCATTTTCTTGTTAAGAAAAAACGTCATTCCCTTAAAGTTCTTGAGTTTTTAACACTGAAACGAGCTTCGTGCCGCTGATAAGACGCCAGACCTAAAACTCTAAAGCTCTCGGCGTCGATCAATCCCTGAAGGATGCGCCACGCATTCGACTTCATTAAAGATCGTTTGGAGGTGAATGAATGCATATCAGGCTTTTATAATGACTCGCGGTGATCTATCGATGTATCGAGCCAGTATTAGTATCCTCCCAAACAAGTCTGGCACTTAGCCGACCTCGAAGGGGTGGAGGGCTTGGTGGGCCATAGGCGCGGAGATCGATTCCACTTGTGAGTCACAGTGCGCCTCCGACCACTGCGCCACACGCCAGACTAGGACAACGTAATACACAAGTCTTCCAATGCAACACTTGCCTACAGCACCTTCTATTCGACATGTTGTTCCTCACCCACTGATATATTAAACATCGTAACTGAGGAACACTTCCATACACTTCATAACACATGTATGACACATCTCTTAATATTTAATGACGAGCCAATGGGTGAGAGCGAACATTACCGTCCTGGTTACTTTTGCAGTTTGAGCTTTTCGGGTAAGATTACTAATTTCTCGTCTTGAATGACTTCTCTGAAGGAATAAACGGACAGCTTCGTGTCGATTTGGACGGACCGATACCACCTAGTATCTCACTTAGGCAGTGTAGTCACTGTAACGTAATCAACCACGCAAAAACTAGTATGTATGCGCTCACAAAACTCATGAAAATATACCCATAAGGGTAGAACTCGTCACTTGCAACTGCTCTCATTTTGTTATAATCACAGTTTTAACTTATTATTTACTGCCTACTTTTTTTAATGACAAGGTATATTGCGAAGTATAATTTCAATGATGTTGAGATATTTGCAAAACTCCGGAGCGCTGGTGTTTGCGGTGAGGAACGAACGCTCTGTTTCCCATTCCGGGGGCTAATGCGTTCACCACCACACCACGCGGGTCCTTCCTTTTCCCTGTGTCTTAGCTATTCCTATCGGTCAGTGCCATTAACAATCACCCGTCAACGGGATTGATCAAAGGAGCTCACATCGGCATTGAACCCAGTTAAGCTGAGGCTGTACTTATAATCACAGTTTTAACATATTATTTATTGCCTACCCTTTTTAATGGCAGGATATATTGCGAAATATAGCTTCAATGATGCTTAGATATTTGGAAACTCCAAAACAAAACAGTAAATAGTAGGTTAAAATTGGAATTGTAACTACAGCCTCAGCTTGACTGGGTTCCGGTTTGTGCTCCCCAGATCAATCCCGCTGACAGGTGATTGCTGATGGCGCTGATCGATAGAAATAGTTGAGAGACAGGAGAAACGAATGACCAGCGTGGTGTGGTGGTGAACGCGTTAACGCCTGGAAAAGCTAATAGCGCGTTCATTTCCACCGCAAACACCTGTGATCCGGAGTTTTGCAAATACTCAGCATCATTGAAGTCACTCTCATTTGCTCCCAATGACCCATTTTTTCCAGCTAACATAATTTAAGGTAAGGAAAGAAGACGTCTTGTGCTATGAAATTCATCGAATACCGTAAGTGTAGAGCTTTGCTACAATGCGAAGCAAAGTACGCGAAAAACCGTTTAAGAGTGCAAAACTTGAAAATACATATAAATCAACATGTCTCAACTCGTCAAGTATTTATATTCTGAGCTGCTCATAGCGCACTTGACGAAAGATCGATCCCAAACGTCGTGTTTGAAAGTGACTCAAGTACAAAATTATATTTTTAATCCTTGCATTGTGAAGCAAAGCTATGAGTAGAAAGCACAGGAAGTGTACTTAGCGAAATGTAAGGTCTCCTGTTTCTATTAAGCCTGATTTTGATAATTATGTGAGTTCGCTACTTCAGACCTTAACAATAATACAAAGGACGATGAACAAATGTCGAGAAGTTGAATAACGATCAAGAACCATATGCGACTAAATTATACATAGCATATGGAAATATTATAGAATCATGAATAGGTTGTGTGGGGAAAAAGTATCTGCGATTTTGCTAAAAGGAGTGAGAATAGCCTTCCTGAAAGGTTAAAAGTGAACCTGACGCAAGAACTCGTTACTGTAATCGACCGTTCCAACTTTTCAGGGCATCTCGACAACATCCAAACCATGAAAGTGCAAAGGGAGCTTTCCCGGAGTTAAATACTGCTATACATCATCGTCAGTATACGAATTGATTCAGGTGGTGGCGGTGGATTACGGTGCGGAAAGGTGTCGTCGCCTCAAAACGGCGTTGTCTTCTATTCATCTTCGGGAGATGATGGCTATTATAGATCGGTAAGCACTGTGCTTGAGCCTTACAAGGATTTGTAAATAACACAAATTGTCTACAATAGCAAAGTTATCACGACAGCAAGGCTTAGATGAAAAGTAAAAGACAAAACGTTCATCGTTGATTAGTCTCTTACGCACGAGCCCTGTTTTCGATTTCTTCTTTCATTCATTATTGGGGCGAGTGGATTTATATGTGATCTAGAAAATGACTTCCTATGTCATACCGATGTATCATCTAGTGTTTTTTTTTTCTTCCAAGACAAGTGTCTTGCCAATTTTCTAACCCCAAAGAGATGGAGAGCTTCACTTACTTTATGCACGGGATCAAACTAAGAATTATGCGTTTATAGCTGGGCACTTCAAACCACTGCGCCGCGCTTGCCCACAAAAGGCATAACAGATTTGTAACAAGGATCGTATAAAGCTTTGCAAAAGCATTGGAGTATTCAATATTAAATTAAAAACGAAGGAGGCATAGGATGCAATCAAGCAGCATTCTCTCCATTGGACTGAGACAAAGTGGATTTTGTTGTAAAAGTTACAAAATTCACTAAATAAATAGCTAAGATGGTGCAAAGACCTTTTGAATAAGACGAGAATGTATGGAAATTGGGTGTCGATGGAGCGGTTCTGTGAGCTCTTTCAGGGCACAACAGTAACACTTGTGTGCAATCTTGGTTACCAAGCCTCTGGCGCCACAACAGCTGTCTGCCAAGGAATGTTTTGGTCTCCATCGGAGCTAGGCCAATGTATATCAGCGATAAATTCAGGTTAGTTCTACCGAACCTGGTTGTGTGCTTATATGTTGCTCCAAGCCTCCTACATAGTTGAATATACGCTATTTATGCAAATCTGACCTGAAACAAAATCAATGGCAAAGAACGTTTGTGTGGTCGATTGTCTAAAGAGTCCTGCCAGCTTACCGATGCTTGCCTGGCGTTTCATTCATTGCACGAATTCTCGATGCATTCAACATGACGTTGCTGACGCAAGGTGTTTTAGGGGACACAACGAGGCAGTGCCTGACTGGTGTTCCGTTCGTTGTTAACGGTGTCATCAATTACAGCAATGTACGCCTATTATCTACATGAATTTAGTTTTTTTTTCTTGTCAATCTCTAGCTTCATTTAGACGCAACGTCCGACTTGCCTTTAATGTAACGAACGAAATTTTTTGCAAGAATAACGGCTGCTTTCAACTTTAAACCAACGTATCTCGGTCCAAACTGAACCTCATTTTTTTTACTTATTTTGTACAATCGGTCGCGCATCATATCTTTCTCCTATGCTTTTCGTGAAGAACTCTGACCATCGGGTCGGTGGTTTTCCTGCAGTACGTTTGACATCCCGAGGAATCCAGTCACTAACAGCTCATGTCCATCGGTTATCACCTACCACTCCCTACATTCAATTCGTTACCTTGCACCTACCGTACACGATGATATCTAGATTTGCGTGAGGGTTCGGCTGCAGCTTGGGGGTTTTTTTCGCCTCCGTCTTCTTCAGATCTTCATCACAGGCAGGCGTTATCTTTTATGGATAAAAGGAGCAAGTTATTCCCAAGAAATTTTGGTATCATTTTGCCAACCCGGAGCAGATTGGAAATTTGTCCGGGTTGGTACGTAGTAGAAACGGAGCCGTGCTTGTATTGACTAACGTACCAACGACTTCACTAGCCTGTGCCTACACGGGCCCCATACCTTCAGAATCGTTGGAGTAAGAACTGTTAGAATCTAAAGACTTTTGTCTAGGAAGTCTATATTACTCTATTCTGTCAGTGCCAAATTCTGGTTTTCTTCAACCCATGATATATATTGGGGCAGGAAGAACCGTTGAGTCGAGAAGGTGGGCACGGAGTCGAGAGTTCTTTGTTCACTTCACTACATCCTCTATGCTTTTGAAAGCTCTCCAAGCCGCTTGTTTCCTTCTGCTCAGCTCTGTAGCTAAGTCGTCCATCACATTGATTTCCCGACCTAGATAGACACAACTGGAGCATTCGGAGATATTCGTTCTGTTGAGCGTGAATGGGACAAACGGACGTGTGAAGAGCCGAGATAGTGCGTTTACGACGACTTGCGGAAGGTTCTTTAGATGTTCTGATCTTGTCCTTTTCGGACCTGGTGCTGCTCGATTTTCATCGACGAAATGGCATGTCGGATTTCGGAAGGTAGAACCGGTGGAACAGCATATCCATCCCGTTTTATTTCATGAGGCGGAAGATAGACGTGGCTATCGAAGAGATCTGAGCAGTAATTGTGGTTGATTTTCTCCATTGCCTTTCTGGACGCTGTTATTGTTCCATCTGGGCGTCGGAGTGCAATCATCTTAATCTTATAATTGGCGAAGCTTCGGGGGGCTTTGCGAATGCTTTTCCCAGCCTCTGCAACTTCGACCATTACTGCTGCTTTTCTCTCCTTATGATCTTCTTTTATCGCCTGTCTGCTTTACGTTGCAAGTTCGGGCGTTAATTAACGTTTGCCTACAGCTCATGCGATTCCACGCTGGCGTATCAGCTCGAGAGTTTCTGGAGACAGACGTCTCTTGGTGACCTTCGACCTCTCAGCTTTCATGGCGATAACGTGGGGATGTTCAATGAGCCGATCGTATTCCTCGTCGATGTTGTCGACAACGGCATCGTCCCAACAGCCGACTAATGAGTTGAATAAGTCCCAATTTGTGGTGGTTCTGGGACATCGGTTTTTGAATTTTGCCGCTTTTTCTTCTTTCCGCGAGAAATAAAATGTTGCACGAAGGAGACGGTGGTCTGATCCCGTGTAAAATTTTGGGACAACAGCGACATCGGTTAGGCAAAACTTTCTATTTACTATGATGTGGTCTATTTCGTTATGGTATTCTCTATTGGGAAATTCCCACGTCCATCGTTGACAGTGAGACTTCTGGAATTGCGAGTTACCATGGATGGTCTTGGCGTACCATGACGTTTCTCAAGTGGGGGCTGGTTATACTCACGGGTAGCTTGCCAGGCTCTCGCAGAGTTGACATGGAGCTTATTTGTTGGAGGCGACTCCTAACCGCCTCCCATATACTTCCCTCTCACTTGATTGCAGGATTTTGGCCGAATTGACTCGTAGAATACAAGCCGCATAAAGCGAGAACCCACCCACACACGCATGCATGAATACGCCTAGCAAATACAGAAAGTATGTGCCAAATCGGCGCAGCAGAAACAGGGAGTCCATCCCCTGGATCCACCTGCGTCTCAGGAAAGCAAGGGTCGCTTTTGGTCCGCGATTAACCCCCATTTCCGCCACCTGGGAACGCGCCACGTAGCCTGGCGACTAACCGGCTCGAGATCCTTCATATGAGAGAGATCCGTGGATATATATATATATATATATTTCCTTAATTTTGTTGCGCCAAGGCTCACATTTCAACCGAGAACAAATCAGTACTCCGCAGTGTGTTGCTTGTATCGGCTGCTGCCCAGCTTTCCTACTTAATTGGGACTTTTCCATCTAAAACAAATCGAAACTGAAAAGATGTTTTAGGGGAATTATAGGTACATTTGGGGCAGACTTTGGCTAGGCTGACCTCGGGACTCCTAAGCCAGCGAAATTCCGAAAAATGGAGATAAGTGGAGATTATCCTGGGACCCGCACTACCACTGGGGACGGGCCATCCAAGTATCCGGGTATCCAAGTATAGGAACGCTTACGCTAATAGAACAATGTCTCCGGGACGAATCTGTGCCCTATGCAATTCCTCAAACACTCGTGAAATAATCGTCAGCTAGTAGAGAACCAGCTTTGGGCATTACATGTCTAAGAGTCCTACTTCCACGTATACCTTCGCACAAGCTTTTAACGTTTCTAATACAGTGCTTCAACCGTCCAACTCAATCATTTCAATGTACAAAAAGCGAAACTTGATCCCGGTTAGAGCGATTGATCATGTCATGCGACGATTTTCAGCAAGTAATTTTTTTCTGCAGTTGTTTAATAGATGGAACATTTTGTTCAGGGCAAGCAGTTAGGGCCATGGCAGCAGGGTTCTACAGCGACGCTGTTTTGCAATAATGGATACGTGGCATCAGGTTTCACTTGAGATCTTACTATTTCATCTTATTTTTTCATAATTATTGCGCTCAAATATTTAAAAAACAGTAGAAATTCCGTGTAGGGTTGAGATGTAAAACATTTCACTTTCGTCAGAAAAGTGCAAAAATGCGGGTCACGTGTATCTGCTAGTTAAGCGGAAGATTAGTTGTTGAAAACAAGTGACCTCCTTGTTATCTTTCACCTGGAACGTTCTTTTTTGTTCTCTTGGAGTGGAGATTAGATGATGGGAACCGTGCCCGAAAGTTGTTTAAATAGCTCCGTATTGGCATAACGTGTGTGGGAGATTGTTGGTGATATGCCGCTGGTGGTATATGTGGAAGTAAACGATATCATTCAAGCAGTGGAAGGGTAAAGAATGAAGCTCTTGGAATTGATCAATCTCTGAGGGACGCGTCATGCATTCATTTTCGTCGAGCATTGTTAATCGTTCAAGTTGATTGAGTGCATGTCTGCCCTATAAAAACTACTCGCGGAGACCTACCGATGTGTCGAGTCAGTGCTGCTATCCTCTCAGAGAAGCCTGGTACCACTTGTTAACCCCGGAACAATGGAAAGTTTGGTGGGCTTGGGCACTGGATCGATCCCATGTGTATTGCATGCCGCCTCTAACCATTGCGTTAAATGCACTCCTTCAAGTAGTAGATTACTTGTATTCCTTCCATGTCCTAAAGTAACAGCGTCGGTGTAAACTGTGCCGATGTTCGAAACTTTCTTATTCCTGTTCTTACCACATGGCTGTTCATCGTTGTCTATGCCACAGAAGTGCGTTTTCTTGGCGTTTTGGGATGGCACGTGCGCGAAGCCAATTCCTGACTTCCGACGAGGAACGTGGCCCAGTGTTTGAGAACTCGCTCGATGCGCTGACCTGTCGAAAATCCCTTTCGACGTCGTAGTTTTACTCAGCAAATTGGTGCCAGACTTGTCTTGGAGGATAGCAGCGCTGGCTCGGTACAAAAGTAGGCCACCGCGAATCATTGTAAAGTCCAGATATGCATTCAATTACCTCCAGACGATGCTTAGTGAAGTCAAATGCATGGCGTGTCCCTCAGGGATTGATCAACACCGAGGGTTTTACCCTTTAACCTTTTTTGCTGGTGAACGACTTGGTGTTTGACTCGAGTTAGGACTTTTGTATTTATTTGTATCAATGTATGGGTGTGTGTATTCATGTGTGTATGTATTTGTGGTGTGTGTGCGTGTGCGAGTGCGTCTGCTGCCTTTCGAATTTTCTATAATTTATGCATTTTTGTGTGGAAGTTAATCCATAATTTATAATGTGGGAAATCATGAGTTGTCGTACATTTCCGATTTTTCAGGAGCGATTATGAGTACGTGCATGGGGAATGGCCGATGGCTCCCGGAGACGCTCGGTCAGTGCTTCTTCACCAGCGCTTCTCCGCTTGCTTGTGAGGCCTTGCCGTTCATCATCGGTGGTACGGTGAGAAGCCTTAGCTTTAGTCACTTGTTTAGCACTGTTAATTCTTCTTTTATACACTCAAATCTAATGAGTGCCTTAAAGTATGACGATTAAATAGAAAATTCATATTCCCTGTAAAGAGTAGCTCATCGATATCTGGGAAGTGGAAACATTCCTAAAGATTACAGTTCCTTGCGATTTACAGGTAGCGTACAGCAATCCAAGGCTTCCTCCCTACCCTCAAGGAACAACTGCTACGTTGAACTGTGCGCCTGGATACACACTTTCCGGATTCAACACGATGGTTTGCCTAGGAGGCAAATGGTCTCCAGGCAAGTTTGCTATCAGGTTTCATTGAGACAAGTGTCACAACCAAAATCAATTTAATCGGTATTCGCTCTCGAGCTCTAACAGAAATGGCATTTTTGTGAAACCTAGAGAGGAAGTGTATTTTTCAAGCAACGCAAGGCACGAGAATCTAGCACAGGTTATTTAAGATAAACACCTAGAGAAAGCTGAAATCAAACAACTGCGCGAGGAGTGACTATCGTCGCCTTCGTTGTATAACAATATCCTTTCCGAATCATTTGGCTCTCTGTCAGCAATAACTTTGTCGATTCAGTCACTGAGCGCTCTATGTACTCGATTTTGTAAACCTTCTACTATGCAAATCCTTGTTGTTGGTATTTTGTGCCATGTCAAGCCAGCCGATGAAGAATGCAGTCTGTACATCCCAGCCTAGTTAAATAGCCGCATACAAGTTCAAACATAGTTGTAAAAGAAAGAATAACGGTGATGGTGAGCCTAGGTTAACGCGACCTGGTCTAGTTTGTATTCTTCACAAATACTAAAATGTATTGAATATGTACCTGAAGAAAGATGGGCGATTGCTGATGGCAATGATCGATAGAACTAGATGAGAGACAGACGGAACGAAGGACCTAAAGGGTGTGGTGGTGAATGCGTTAGCCCCTGGAAAATAACGTGTTTGTTCCCCACCGCAGACACCTGCAGTTCGGAGCTTTGCAAACATCTCAGCATCATTTAGTTGACAAATAATTCCCTGCCGTGAAGAATTGTAATAGGCGGTAAATAAAGAAGATAACATTATCTGGAGAAAGTTTTGCCAAGCCAAATTTTTCAACACGGCACGCATCGAACTATTTATTAAAAGGCAAAGGTGCTTGAGTGCTTCCATATTTGCAACTGTGATCGAATAATTAAGGTCTCGGTAGCTGCAAGCCGAACTGGTTACAACGTCGTACTTTCAACGATGTTGGTGGGCCAGAAAACCAAGGGTTATTTTGTGAAGCCCCAGCTGCACCAGCTTTCGGAGAGGTATCAATGTTCCATTGCTGTTTGCCACACTCTTCGTTTAAGGCTTTGATCCAGATAAGCGTAGTAAATAAAATCAGTTCCATTCATACGAAGAGACATGAATAGAGCAGTGGCTAAACGCGTCACATATCACCTGTATCACCTGTAGTCCCGTTGATCGTCGAGTAACTCGATCGGGCGCCAGTAAATCATCATTTAGGGACTCGTCGAGCACCATATCTTTCTTCGAGGTTTTCGTGAAGCACTCTGACCATCGGGTCGGTGGTCTTCCTGCAGTACGTTTGACATCCCCTCCCTGCCTCTGCAGCTTCGAGCATTACTGCTGCTCTTCTCTCTTTAAGATAATGCGTCATGTAGTGCACAAATATTCATTCGCTCAGTTCCTTCGGGTTCGTCAAATTGGCACCTGACTTCTTTGAGAAGACTTAAAGACAGACTTGAGTGTTCACTAGGATTTGCACTCAGTTCCCTCCACGAATGTAAATGCTTAATGTAGTCGAATGAATGGTGCATTCCCTAAAGGGTTTATCAATGCCGAACACGTTTAATCTTTGCCTTCTATGCCTGTGGACTACAAAAAGTTATTTGATTTCTATCATACGTATAAAAAGGCATTAGAAAACAGGTGTGCTACTGAAATTACTAGTAACGAGGTAATTCTTTGCAGATCACTTTCTCCAAGACTTCTAGCCAAAGCGGGTTCGTATCAGGGACAACGGCGAGGCTCCGGTGCAGCTTTGGTAGATCGATAACCGGTCCTTCATTTTCTATATGCTCTCAGGGCATGTTCCATCCAGTTCTTGGACAATGCACAAATGACGCGCAAAGCATATTGCCCTTCACTGGAGTGTGTCTGCCCTTGACGGCTCCCACCAACGGCCGAGTGCGTTTTCACAACGAAAATTGTATCGAAGCTCGTAAGCGATAATCGGATAGATAATCAGTAGCGCTTTTTTGTAGATTACGTATATTCAACCGCGACGGCAGGACAGGATCGAAATCGGCACTACTGCTCTTTTGTACTGCTTGGAATCGTTCGCCGTGACAGGACAAGCGACGGTGGTCTGCACTGAAGACGGCTGGCGTCCTGCCACCGGACTTGGGCAATGCGATTCAACGAATAGCATCAGTGCTTCTCTCAAAGTCTGACATATCATGTTTGTTGTAAAAATCGCTCCCGTTTAGATGTGCTATTTGTTCATTTGTTCATCATGCTTTACCTACATACTAGGAATGGATAACTGCTGTGTCATTGATGCCTGCCATGAAGTTCCTCGTTACCGGTGACGTCAGGTCACCTCCAAACATAGCCGTTTTTATCAAATAAAGGATTTGAATGTAGAAAGAACTTCAAGAACATCGACAAGAGGATCTTCTGCGAAGTTTGGCAGCGATGAGTGAATTTCATATGTGTAACACGACATATTGCTCATTTCGTTATAGATGGGAACATAAAAATTATGGGTTAACCTAATGACTCTTGCTTGATACTTGACACTTGAATGGCCCGTCCTCACTGGTTGTGCTGGCCCAAGCATAATCTCCATTTTTCGGAGATTTGCCGGTTAAGCCATTGCAGTTCCCTGGAATTCCGAGGACAGCCTGGCCAAAGTCTGCCCCAAGTCTTCACCGCCAGAGCCAGTCGTAGCTCTTGTGGATCAGAGAGAGGATTGCCACCACGCGACTTTGATACCAGGACGGTCGTCGATCCCGGTATTGGTTTACTTCTAGCTAGCCTTCCTGATGGAAACGCCGCACTCCTTCTCAGCTTGGAAGACCCTGGCAGGTGATGAACCTCGCTGTTCATCGCAATCCGCCGCACAGGAACACCTCCCCGTCACGATAAGGAGGGAAACTTTGGGAGAAAGCTGATAACTCACTTCTGCAAAAGGCAGCTGAGTGGTGAAATATAGTCCAACTTTAAGCCATTTCCATAGATTTTACTTTACATTAAGTCACAAAAACGTTGAGAAATGCTCGTTGAAAATTATAGCGGAGTGCAAAAGTAATTTAAAGTAGCTCTTTCGGAGTTCGGATATTAAATTGTTATAACTAGGCTATGTCGCTCGTAGAGCAGTGGTCGGATGCACCCTGCGATACACATGGGATCGATCACCGCACCCATGGCACACCAAGCCGGGGTCGGCAAGTTGGTACCAGACTTGTCTGAGAGAGTAGCAGTACTGGCTTAATACATCGGTAAGCTATCGCGAGGAATTGTAAAGGCCGGATATTCATTCAATCACCTCCAGACGGTGCTCAATTAAATCGAATGGTTCATCCCTCAGGGATTCATCAACGACGAGAACTTTATCTTCTTATCCTTTTATAACTGTGCTCAAACATCTAAATATTTTCCCAATCAGGCTTTCTCATTCCAATAATGTGGAATTTTTATGTCTATGGGAATGCCGAACTCTTCAATGGCATTTGTACCGAACTGAATCTACGCGTGCAGGGTTAGTTATTATTCGATACTAGTTATTCGATAGTTATTCGATATTTTGTCGAGCACTGCTGTGAAAGAGAATTAGATCTTTTCTGTTAAAATGTAAATTCCGCTTGTAAAAAAAACTTGCAATCTTTATTTCATTCTAACCTCTCTGTGCGCGTCGATTAATGTCGTATAGAATCCACTTTTCACTGAATATCACAATGCTACGTAAAATCCTCAAACTTTTCGCGGAGCAGCTTCGTGTATTAACTCGAGGTGATTTTCATCAACTGCCGATGTGTAGCTACGACTTCATACACCACGAGCACTCATGCTTTGGTTAAGAAGCATTTGCACCGGCCGTAGTATTCAGAAGCACACCCCTGGCTCATTCTTTCACGATATTTCGGGGTTTCAATGCTCAAATTTAAGCCGATATTACGTAAGTGTTCTATTCCGATGATGCACCGTTCAAAGCAGTCTAAAGTTACTGTGAGCTAAGTCTCAAAAAAGCTTTGTATGGAGAATTCTACCACAAATTAGACTACAACACGTCATAGAAAAAAAATCTGAGCAAAGCATAAGTGGTAAATAAATTTGCAAGTTTCACCGTGATGGAATCGCTATTCCTTTTTCACTGTCCTGCACACTGGAGAAACAAAGTTGTAGGCACCAGTTATTTCGATGACGAGCGGAAAAGGTAGTACGGAGTGATATTACGTCTTCTTTCTATCGACTTAATGAAACACTTTCCGCCCTACTTTTCCCATCTTTTTTTCAGACCGAATCCGTAACGGAAGCTCAAAGCAATCAGGATATTTAATAAACAAGGATTTCTCATGAGCTATACGTCAAAAGTCGCAACGAAAATTTCGCCATTTTACAGAGAACTCATTATTGCTGTGAAGAGAGGATATCGACATAGTGGTAAAAATGTCCAGGGAGGGATAGCACAAGGGTACCAATGACCGTCATCACGAGCATGGTGATAGTTCGATTCCGGTCCGAGCCCTACAAGCTTCTCATTGCCCGGGGTTGGAAACCTGGTACCGGACTTGTCTAGGAAACAAATCTTTCTGCCATCCAATTGGAAACGCTCCAGCCCAGCTACCTCGGGATATCTAGGAGAATTTCTCGATCAGCATTTTACGACATTCAAAATGAAATAAAAATCTTCAAGCAGCAACTGAAGCCACACGCGAAAGTTGAGAGATGATCGTGAACAATGGGTGCTAGGAAACGAATTGGAAGTGAGAAGTGCTGGAACCTGCACGGTAGACGTTAAGACGGTAAAAACGTCCAGCTATTTTCTCGAAAAGGTACATGGAACGAAAATACTAGAATATTTCAGTGGTGCAAATAGAGGCCACAAAAAAATCACGCACTTTTAGTTTAAGAACTGAGTATGAGGAAGTAAATACCATAAGAAGTTTACAAGGGAATCAAAAATATAGCGTAAAAGCTAAAGCTTTAAAACTCTCAGCTTTGATCAATCCCTGAGGGATGTGTCATGCATTCGACTTCATTAAGTATCGTTGGAGGTATCGTTGGACTGAATGCATATCTGGCCTTTACAATGGCTCGCGGTGGCCTGCTGATGTATCGAGCCGGTGCTGCTATCCTCCCAGACAAATCTGGTACCAATTTGCCGACCACGGAGGGGTGGAAGGCTTGGTGGACCATGGGCGCAGGGATCGATTCCACGTCCGTGTCGCAGTGGCGCCTCCAGCCACTGCGCCACACGCGCCCCTGCTTTCCATTAGAGCCAATAGTGAATGAATAGGATGTCGAACGCACATCCGACCGACCACAACTTAGCCATCGCCACAAAGACCCTTAAAGAAGATTTAACAACCTTCATGCTCTATAAGGCAGCAGAACGCTTGTGAAAAGTTTCACACCCAATAAGTATAATTAGAAGTCTTTGCTTTTCTCACTCACCAGCAAATGAGAAAGGGATAAATCTCCGGCGTTGATCATCCCTGAGGGACACGCCATGCATTAGACATCACTAAACATCGCTTGAGATGATTGAATGCGTATCTGGCCTATACATCAACTCGCGATGGCCTACTGATCTATCGAGCCAGTGCTGCTATCCCTCCAGGCAAATTCGGTATCAATTTTCCGACCCCAGAGGGATGTAAGGCTTGTTGGGCTTTGAACGCAGGTATCGATCCCATGTGTATTGCAGGCGCCTCCAACCACTGCGCCACACGCGCCACCACTCATCTATATAAGTCACAAACTGTGACCATTATTCTATGTGTTACACGTTGAATCTCCCTGTCTATCATTCAGGGATGCACTAGTAGTAACTCACCGGTTGTTCTTGTCCAACAAGATATAGTGATGAATGGAAGAGTATCATCACCACCGAATTTTTTATCGCAATCACGGTTTCTCTAATATACAAAAGCTGGTTCGTTCTAGTAAAGTACATTTACTCGTGTTAGCCGCTTCAAGAGACATGTACAGTCCACAGCTTTCTACACGTAGAAAAGACTTCTATCGTTCGGTTTTTCTTAATTTTTGCTCTTCTGCTCCACAATTGCTTTGTAGTTATGATTATTTGCTTAAGTTCAAGACAGCCGTGATGCCACTCTCTCCTTACGTGAGATCCTGTTCCTGACCATTATGGGTGGATTTGCGGTTTTCAATTTGCAATCAGCTCACAGTAAAGTTAGAACGCACAGTATTTTTGCATAAGTTACTTGCCCTTTAAATGGGTCGCGTAGAAACTCCCACTTATCACACATGACGTTAGGGTCAAGTTCTTCCTTCCAGTCTTTTCTTAACGCAATCACGCTCGTGCCGGCGATTTTACTCACCTTGAGAATACTTGTTACAAACAACGATGATAGCTCAATCAGCGTTGTAAGTCTACATCATACTACAGTCACTGGGAATTTCACCTTCAACCGTTTAATTATTTTAGGCCACCGTTGCAATGTTCTGGATCTACTACGGCACAGGAGTGATCTGTGAAGCACTTATTGGTCCCGAAGACAGGTCAACTCGTTTCCAAGTTGCTATGTCGTCGCGTAGGAATAATATCAGTGTCACTTGTTTAGCTTGCTGGTAATTCAGTTGGTGCTAGTCGGTGCTCTTGGCGTGATTGCCTATCGTGGAAGTGGAGCTGGTGAAGCAGAGAACAACGATGACTGCACTTTGCTTACTGGCTCTTACAGTATAATGCAACACACGCTGGTGCGATCGAATGAAATTTGAAATAGTTTACAATTACTCTTATTATAACAAGTTGAGGATGTGTTAGTGGTAATAGATGTCCTGAGAGACATACGTATACTCTTTGGTTCGACAATACGCTCTCGTCTAACCATGCCTCTTTTTCTTCTGTGGTCGATAAATTGTTAATCTTGTGCACGTAGGTAAAAGCCCTGACTTAATAAATAACTAGACCTCCGTACGTCATTGAATTGGCCAAATACGCATGCAACCACCTCTATGTAACGAAGGGATTCGAATGCACGGTTTATTACTAAAGGATAGATCCAAAGCCCAATATTTTGAGAAATTTTCACAAGTCGGCGTGGACTTTAACGTTCAGCTTGGAACTACCATCAAAGGGGACTTTAATGTTTAGCCTGAGGCTACCATCGAAATGAGAGTGTATTTCATCATTTGCTAGAGCCCATGTTACTAGAGTAGTGCTCGTATGATGCAATGAGTGTGGGCGATTATCAGGTCGTAGCAATAGAATTTAGTTTTACTAGTTCTCACATTTCATATAACTCGTTATTATTAATATTAGGCGTTTAGCCAACGAAAAATTACCGCCAGAGGACACCAAGAGTTCAAAGGACCCAAAGTAGCGACGATATGACGACCAGTACGGCGTACGAGTTTGATCCAGTGGATATTGAAGTGAGTTTATCCATACTCCCTTGGTGAGACATTCTCTAGTCAACAGTTGTTCGAAGGAGTCAAAAAATGAAAACCTTCTCTCAACTTGATATGAATTCTGAATATTTCCTATCAGACTTCTATGCAAGCTTCTTCTTCATCCGCTCGTCGACAACTTCCTTATGTGGTCACGTCCGTGAAAAATCTATACGAAAGAGTCGACATGGAGTTACACCACCTTGCATGGACTTTCTCCGAGTTCATTTTTCTTCTATCCTGAAAACGCTCGTTCATTTAGGTCTATTTTTTTTTGATTTTTTCGACTGATAATGCAGTCCTCAGCTGTTCCACCTAGAATGTGCTGTTCGCTTTGGCAGTGTATAGGTTATCTTCAAAGATTTAGGCTGCAATATGTGAATAGAAAAGGGCTCGTGTGGCGCAGTGGTCGGAGGAGCCCTGCAACACACACGTGGAATGGAATCGATCACAGCGCCCATGGCCCATGAGGCTTTCCATCCTTCCGGGTTCGGCAAATTGCTGCCAGACTTGGCTGGGAGGATAGCAGCAGTGTCTCCATACATCGGTAGTCCACCACGAGTCATTGTAATGACCAAATATGCATTCACTCACGTCCAAACTACACTTTCTGAAGTGCTATGCATGGCGCATCGCTTGTGGATTGATCAACGCCGAGAGCATTATCCTTTATTTATCCTTTTATTTGAATAGAGGTAAAATGGACCAAAAAATCTTTAGATGATTCCTCTGTGGAGTTGTCGACTCGGTACATTCGCTTTCACGCAGAGGAATTCTCGGGCCAGTTCTCGACGATTTGCCGTATCATAACAAAAACCGCTAGTACCGAACCGATGCAGGTTGGCAGACCCGATCAGCTGATCACGTACTACTTTTTCAGTGTTTCTCTTGGTAGGTTGTTGTAGTAGTCTCAGTACAAATTTGGCTCTTTGTCGTTCTGCACATGAAATCATGTGCGATGTACTGCATTCGAACAATTGCTGTGTTGCCATTTTGAAGATTTCCACGTATTCTAAAATGTCTAAGGTACGGCGCTCTCGGTTTTTCGAGACACATTATGACTTGGGTTAAATATAGAAGTATAAATATTAAATATGCTGACTTAAAGCTTCACTTTTGCTCTCCATAATGGCAATGATTTGCTCTTACGTCTACATTGAACCCCTTCAAAACCAAGATAGTACTGATAAAATCCGCAATAAATCATTCAAGAAGACCTTTCTATATTTATTTATATGATCTTATGAACTGATCTTCTTTGACTGATGCGAGGTTCGTATAGGTCTTCGTTGTCGTTGTCGTTGTTGGTGTTGTTGGTCGATGGCTGACGTTTCGGCGATTTCGTCCCACTCGTAACATCACGGCTCTGAGGAAGGCGAAATCGCCGAAACGTCAGTCATCGACCAACAACACCAACAACAACAACGACAACGACAACGAAGACCTATACCAACTTCGCATCAGCTAAAGAAGATCAGTTCATAAGATCATATAAATAAATATATCAACTATCTATGCCGAGGTTTATAGAAAGTCGGTCTTTTAAGTTATCAAGTCCTTTCTCTTTCTCCTCTTGGATATTTTCTAGAAAGCACGGACCAAGGTGTTGAATTTCTTGGTTGAATGCTAAAAGTCACCAAAACCTGCAAAGAATTTTATCTCTAGTGTGCTTCACAAGTACTTTACATCAAATTTAGAAATCACTTTTTACCTGCGTCGCTACCAACACCAACACAGCCGTAGAAATGTATCTGAGCGAAGCTGAGACGGCAATTCAAAAATTCTCACCTGCTGAAAATGGCTACGACGTGAGTGCAGTCGTCTCGTGCTGTAGCAATGAGCAATCGCTTTTCTACTTTACATTTCAGGACTTGGAATTTGAAAATTTGCTTGCAAACGACTACGGAGGTCTGGTCATCAGCCCTCCGAGAGTGGTGCGTTTTTTGCGATACTAAGTTGCAATTACTTTTTATTTACTACCTACTACAGTTTATGGTATTATGCGAAGTCAACCATATTCGCGTAACTTGGACCCGACGTCGTTAAAAAGTGGAGGTCCCGGTTTCCCTCAGTAGTATCCTTAACTGCTATCACCCTTACTACTACTGTTACTATCATTTTCATAATCATTGTTATTGGAGAACCAATACTTTCCGAGAAAATAACTCGCTTCATTCATGTGAATATCACGGCTTAAAAGCAAGCTGCATCAAACAAAACTTTTAAGAGCTCTAAATGTCTTCATGAGACATTGTCTTAGAGGTCTTCTACCGCTGTTCAACAGCTAGCCAGTTAAGCTTGCACTCATAAAGCTCTCGGCGTTGATCAATCCCTGAGGGATGCGCCATGCATTCGACTTCATTATCATTGGAAGTGACTGAATGCATATCTGGCCTTTACAATGACTCGCGGTGGCCAGCCGATGTATCGAGCCAGTGCTGCTATTCTTCCAATCAAGTCTGGTACCAATTTGCCGACCCCGGAGGGATGGAAGGCTTGGTGGGCCATGGGCGCATTTCACGTGCGCGCCGAAGTGGCGCCTCCAACCACTGCGCCACACGCGCCCGATCAAGCTTGCACTACTAGTAATAAATGATTAGTGTGCCCTATTGTCTACTATTTCCTACTCCTATTTTATCTATAGTATATGGAATATGTGTGCTACAGTGGTCAAAAGGGCCCTGCATAGGATCAACCTGGTGCCCCAGTTTCATCAAGCCTTCCATCCCTCTGCGGTCGTCAAATTGATACCACATTTGCCTGGGAATCACTGACTCGATATATCGGTAGGTCACTGCGAGTCTATGTATAGGCCAGATATGCATTCAGTCACCTTTAACGATGTCTAATGAGGTCGAATAGCATATCCCTCAGATAAACGCCCGAAGCTTTTTCTATCCTCGTCAAAGCAAAAGGGTTGTCCCTGGATGTCAAACTACACTCCACGCACTGCGTTCGTCCATTGTTAGCATAGAAAAGTCCCCTTGGGCGAGACCTTCGATATTCCCATCTATTTTCATCGGAAAACCTAGCAAGTCATGGTCGCCTTTTCGTCAGGAGCAGTTAATGTGAAGAAGAATATAATGCACTTTGCAGGACTCTAGTGAACGGGAGACCTTTGAGAGGTACTAGCGAACAACAGGGAAGCATAGAAATTGTACTGATACCCTCTCGATCTTTGAAGTAAAAGTGCCTATAAGAAGAAGTGATCAACTTAAGTCAACCGTATAAGCGCCCATTTAACGAGTACTGTTCAGATTCACTTCAGTCGTCGTAAAGATGTGCGAACTGTCGCAATCACCAACATCTCCAGGCATGATCTGAAGTGGAGAGTGAATGTAATTTTTCTTTTCATTCTGGCTTTTCGTTATGACGATAAATCATGTAAATGGCATCAGTTTAAGGCAAACGCCATTTACAAGATCAGAGCCTATCCGCATCGTGGAGTTCTACGACGGGGAGCAATGACAAAGATCAAAATAGTCCTGAGTGGCAACAGTGTTGTATGGCCCGATACTGACCGTCCAGTGGACAAGGTAGGCAGTAGAATTCACCATCTACTTTAGAGCTACTGGCTGTAGTGCACCCTTGTTCGACAAAAGCAGCTTCCATTGTAGCAGGTGAACGGTTGTTAACCCTTTGAAGCACTCATTTGCATCAAAACAGCTATTGTGCATTGAAAAATGTAACAACAACTGGCCTACCACCGAATAAACCTATGTGGTGTAAGAAAAACCACGGTGATTATGTGGTTCCAAAGTGTTTGCGCTATTCTTGATTGAATTCTTCGAGTTCAGCGTGTTAAGATCGTTCCCTTACACGAACGGACCTTCCAATTCTCCAGTGACACTTACCGTATAAAAAAGGATAAAAATATAGAATAAAGCTCCCGGTGTTGATCAATCCCTGAGGGATGCGCCAAGCATTCGACTTCATTAAGCATCGTTTGGAGGTGATTGAATGCATATCTGGCCTTTACAATGACTCGCGGTAGCCTGCCGATGTATCGAGCCAGTGCTGCTATTTTCCCAAACAGGTCTGGTACCAATTTACGGATCCCGAAGGAATGGAAAGCCTGGTGCTCCATGTGCGCTGGGATCAATTTCACGCGTGTGACGCAAGGCACTTCCGACCACTGCTCCACACGCACCCACTTACGGTATTCATTTGAAAAATTTTGTTCAAGATATTAACTGCTTTCGACCCATATACA
Organism: Angiostrongylus cantonensis; assembly: GCA_009735665.1. Taxonomy (NCBI): domain Eukaryota; kingdom Metazoa; phylum Nematoda; class Chromadorea; order Rhabditida; family Metastrongylidae; genus Angiostrongylus; species Angiostrongylus cantonensis. The sequence goes on from MQTX01000039.1 coordinate 1,002,437, forward strand.
GAGTCCCGCGTCGATTAACTATTGACTAAGGTACCGCCTGATACTCTATGCTTTCGTCGTGGACCCAAGCACTCTGAAGAACATCGACCCGATTACTGTGCAAGATCCGATTTTTAATGCGAGGAGCAGTGTGATCGGCTGCTCTGTGGAAATTAAGGACAGAAGAGATGTAATAAGGCCAATCTTATGATGAATTGCAACTCTCCCTAGTGACGAATTGAGAAAGCCTTCGTGTGGCCATCTCGGCGTTCTAGGGAATCATGCTGGAACGGCATTGAACATGTCAATTAGGAGAAAAGTTCAAAGGTCTTCAAATTGCCACCTAATCCACACCCGAGTCCTACCACCTCTATGAATAACTGCTGCAAGACAGCGAAACGAATGAGGGAGGTGCTGGCATCCACACGACAATTGAAGACAGATCGTCTAAGTATTTAAGTGTCCATTCAAAACATTAGTCTTAATAAGAATAATTGACAGCGGCAGCACTTGTAAAAATAACCAGTAGCATGAACACTAACGAAGTAGTTAATTGATAACAATATTTTACATTAAGGTAAAATTTCATTAAGCAACCTCGCCGTTCGTACGACATGATACTACTTTGCCTGTCAATCTACCATTTTGTTTTGAATGCTCCATAAGTAAAAAAAACAGTTAAGGAAAGCAGCCAGCAGGAAACTAAAACATTCAGAGGATTTTCTCAGTATTTTCTCAGCTTCCTTTTTGTTTACAAACTCATTCTACTCTGGCTGCTATTACAATTTCGAAGCCGAAAACTCGTTACCAAAAACTTCTTAGTTTCAGCTCTCCATCGACTACAGGCCCACGAGTGAGTCGACAAAGCAATGCGTAGAACATCGAATCGGCCGCGCCATTGAGAATCGTCATCTCCTTGACATTTCCTACCATTTCTAAGCCTGAATCTCGTCCTTGTCGGCGTCGATATGAACGTCCTTAGGTGTTTCTACACTTTTTATTAGCGATTACTAAATGTTTGTGAATTACTTCACTACTCGACTGCGAACAACGGTGCTTTGCTGTCCGTGCGATTTTTTCACCCACCTGAAAGACACTCATAACATTCATTCGTCAACTTCTTTTGAGTTTCGTCAACATCCATCATCTGTTCACAGTTTCTTCTAGCAATAGAACTCGACTCGGCAATGTGCTATGCTATTTCCAATGATAAATATTTGGTCGTGATCGACACCCTCTCATATCTCAGCTGAGTAAATTAGCTTAGCAATGGCCCTAGTGAAAACGCGACTGCTGCTTATTCTACTGATTTTTCTGCGAGGTCTGTACTGACATTTTAATCGTTCGAACCATATTCGTTGTTCAGTCCTTTTGCTTGAGATATCCACGATCACACCAGCGCAAAGATCCACTCGTTGAATATCCAACGATAACAGTTTGCTTGCTTTTGTAAACCTATTTTCATCTCACCTCTATATGAATACCGAGTACATCGTTCCATTGGTAAGCTACACGAAGTTCTTACAAAGCCTTCATGTTGGCCAGGGTCTAAAACGCGTTCGCTTTCTTCAAATCAGGAACGGTTCCACTCGATTATACACAAGTGTTTATTGATAACTCTGTTGTATTTGTGAAAAAACAAAAAAAAAGGTACTGTTAATGAACAATCAGTCAAGAACCCTTCTGTACAGAAGCAAACTGCCCAGTGAAATATAACCACAGGGATGCTGACATATGCGCAAAACTCGGAGCCTCACATAAGTTTTGGACCGGCGATTTCTCTTTTTCATGGGTTAGCATGCAATCCACTTCACCAAACAAAGCTCATGCTTTGTCTTTTTCTTAGACAGTTTAAATTCTAATGGTACTCTCAGCAGTCACCCGTCAACAGCAATGGTCAGGGAAGCACAAATCGACATTGGACTCAGTTAAACTGAAAAATTCTTATAATACCCTGCCATGAAGAAAGAATAGGCAGTAAGTAAAATGTTGGATATCATCGAGGGAATTTACTTGATTCGAGCGGTCTTCTACTCTGGTGGATTCGACGCAGTACGATTAAAGGCGCGAGGACGTCGGCTGTGGACAATAGACTCCGTTTACTCTGGCTCTGAAGAAGGTGAACACGTCGTAATTCTGGTCGCGTGAAGTCCTCCTAGCAGCCGTATCTCTCAGTTTATCAATGAAACAATAGATTAATAATTTATTTATTTTCTGATAAAAATACTTATAAAGACATGAAATTGGGGTTAGCTTAGAACGGAATGCTCATTTTCATTGTGAATCATTTGGCTCAGTCTTGGTCTGAGAGTTCTGGTAAGAGTTTTCTATTCGATACTCGATTGAAAGCCTCCGAATTTCGTCGGCCCGGTGCATTTGTACGTGTTCTACTTTCACCATCTGATTTGATCTGATTTTATTATGATCTAGCGATAAACGAGATGGCGGGTAGGGAGGACGGCTGGCATTAAGCCTTGCTTTTACCTGTGTTAAAGATGGATGCACCAGTAGTCCAACTCCGGCCATTACCCTATTGCAGATATATAGACGATTCTTTTGCATCTGCTGCACACAAGAAAAGATGGGAAAATATTTTGAGTTACTGAACTATCGGCAAAAGTATAAGTTTCACCAGAGAAAAACTGGCTTCTATTTTGAACATTCAAACCAACCTCTTAAAAACAGCTACATGAGATCAGAAGACAGTTGCCATTGCACTATGAACTAGTGGCTCCTCGAGAAAGATTTAGAGGAAAAGCCATGTCAACCACGCCGCCAAACGATATAGCTAGCGAGGATAAGGTACCGATTATTCTGTTCAACATTTCGAAAGAGTGTCTAGAGATTTTGGTAACAGTGATTGAAATATCACCTAACACTTTAAAACGCCAGCTAGTTCGCACTCATTTGTGTAACCGTCTATTCTTGACACTTGACACTTGAATGGCCTATCCTCACTGGTTGTGAGGGCCTCAGCATAATCTCCATTTTTCGGAGATTTACTGGTTAAACCATTGTGGTTTCCTAGAATCTCGAGGTCAGCCTGGCCAAGGTCTGCCCCAGGTCTTCACCACCACAGGCCGCGGCCCTTGTGGACCTTGTGGATCGGAGGGAGATTTGCCACCATACGACTTGATACAAGGACGGCGGTGGATCCTGGCATTGATTTACTTTTAGCTAGGCTTCCTGATGGAAACGCTGTACCCCTTCTCAATTTGGGAGAGCCTGCCAGGGGATGAATTCACACGCTGTGCATCGCAGTCCGACACCCAAGAACACCTCCCAGCTACGATGAGGCGGTAAACCGTTGGGAAGAACCGTCTATTCACAAAGCAGAACTGCGTAAATTGCCCTAATGGTAAAGATGGTTTTTGCATGTTCGGATACAGTTTGTCTGATCTCTTGCAAAGCTTCCGGGGACGAATACATCGGCGAAACGGGTAGACCTTCTGTATCCGTGTAAAAGAACATCTAGTTGGTAAGCGTAAAGTTAAACAAAGTACTCCTCCAGTGACGCATAGGATACAGACACATAGCGAGTAAGATTTTGAAGTAGAAATGAACATCCTTGTACTCGAAATTAAAACTTCAGCACACAAAGCCCTCCAAACATCCTGGATAAATTCCAGGAATCCGAAAATAGTTCGATCTGACCCCATGTTCACCAATAATCCCCTTATCAATCCGGGGTCGGGAAAATGGTACCGGACTCGTCCTGGAAGAAATCACTCTCTGCAATCCAACAAGGAACGCTTCAGCCCGGCTATCTCACGACTCCAGGAAGAATCGACTCGATCAGCATTCTACGACATTCAAGATGAAATGAAAATCCTCATGTAGCAGCCGATGCAACAGGTAAAGGTTGGAAGATCTTCGTGGACATTGAATGCGAGGAAACGAATCGAACGTGAGAAGTGCTGGGATCCATACAGTAGGCGTGAAGACGGCTTGCAAAAAATAAAGAAATAAGTAGTGACAACTTCTTTGTGTATTTCTTGTATCAAAAAGAAATGACGAATGATTTATCAGTGCCGAAGTTAAGAGTAAGGTGGTCTTGGAAATATTAAATCCGTGCTTTTATGCTTCCAGAGAAGTTTGCTAAGGGTGCAGAGCTTAGTTATTGCAGGGAGCGGAGTGAAACCGAAAGTGAGTCCCGTATTTCATGGCACTTCTAACCACTGCTCAGCACGCATCCCTACCTGGATTAAAGTACAGCAACAACAAAACACAAATGTCGTTGAGCGGGAAATTATGTCTTGCAGCATCTTGAAGGAGATCCATAAATGCGCGAGGCTCAAAAAATGTCTGCAACCGCTGTGTCGGTGGTTTCAATTTTACAATTTACGAGAAATTTCTGGAGACGATACTGCGCAGAACATTACAGCACTAATGTCCTACATAGGCTTGCGTATTCAACTTACACCATGAAATTTCGTGGCTCATTTCCATTTTTCCGGACAGGATGAGTAAGCACGCTTGAGCAAAGTCACCTTGCTTGCCTTCACTTCCTTCATAACGTTGAAATTCTTTATCGGGAAAAGAGTTGTGAAACAAAACTTAGGATGTGAAGAACATTGTACGAGGTGCACAACACAAAGATGTTTCAGTACTGTGTTTTGATTTGCGGTTTCTGCAGAACAAGGAGCGCACGAGTGCGACGACGACTGCTACAGACTCTCCCAACTGCTCATGGACAGAGTGGGAGGAGGTCAGTAAAGTTTTCCCGCTCCACAGTCTTCATTTGCATCCAGAGAAAATTTGTCAAATCTGGTGTTTCTTTGGCAAGTACTTCATGGTGATGATGAATTGGACGCCGTGAGAAGGCTGAAAACCCACCACGATGCACACTATTTCATCGCCACCTTTTTGCCTTCTGCATGGCAGAATTTCTTGTCGAAAATTATTAAAGACTTTCTCTGAATCCTAATGACGGTAACTGCCTGTGATAAAGAGAGTTGCACACTTCCCTCCACTTTTCTTAAGGCCTAGAGTGATCAGACAGCGCAAGCAACAAGTGCTTTGACCTGTTGAGTTTTGACAAATGCGGATACGTGGGATCGAAGTATGCTTAGATAGATATGGCCCACTTTAGAACTCATCATCTCAGGAAATGAAGAATAGGAAACTATTGGAGGAACGACATGGAACAGTTATATAAAAGGCAATAGGCATGTAATGGAACGATCGATCTACCCTAACCATCTTAATGTTAGTCGTTCCTAGATTAATACCTCATTGGTGGGAAAAGGTTCAATAGGTATTGTTCAATAGCTCTTCTAGTGCTGCTTATCTTTCCTTTTATATGTCCTCTTCTAGGAAAAAAAAAACTTTATAACGTCCCAAATCGACTTCCACCTTCGATTTTTGACACTGCTTCATTTGATCTCCTCCTTCGGTGCTTGTACTCCCTTTTCTTCATTTTTGTTCCAGGGGTTTGTTTCAATAATTTGGATTCGGGGTGGTCGGCGTTGTCGGTTTGTCCTCGCTGGGGGTTGTTGTGCCGCTTTCATGTCAATGATCCGGTTGCCCATTGGTCAACCTTGGGATGAGGGCCGACGAAAGTGTTATCATCCAAGGGCGGTACTTTAATTCTTTTAGTTGATTCTCGTTCACGTAAAACCGTTGTTTCGTATATGGGTAGACTTTAATCATATTGTTCGACTCTAGCAAAACCTAGAAGAACATGCCATGAGGCCCACCCAATAAAATGAAGTTTCGTGGCTAAGTAGCCAGAGTTTCAACCGTGTGGGAGAATCTCGGAGGCATAAAAAGTGCCAAATTTTGGAAGAATTGCGATGACTTTTTAAAGTTGACACACAAACACACATTGACATCGAAAACTCGATTGAGGAATTGATGATGTACGCGCATAATGTGCAAAAAACAAACCTAGTGAGTAGCGCTTCGGGGACCATGGCCAGAAATTGTGATGTTTTTCGGGTATTTCGAGAAATTCAGGTCTCCGTCTCTCTGATGATCGTCGGGATGACTTTCGTGAAAAGAATATCGAACAATCCCAGTACGTTAGTCGAGCGGTAGTTACACCTGCAGTAGTTTTGTGCAAAGAAATCGTCTCGCGATCTTCTCCACTGCACTTTCTGGGTTTCAGTTCAATTTTGTAGAAGTCATTAATGTTCAAAAAGAGCAGAATGTCTAAGCGCAGATCTCCAGCAATAACGAGATCTACGAAGGAACGACTTCCTACAAGAGTTTTGCCAGGTCCCACTCTGCTAATTCCATTCTAAAACTGCGGAAAGAATCGTTTTTGATGTTCCATTAGGTAAAATGTAGTGTGGTCATTTGTTTTCGTACGGAGCACAAAACAAAGTGTTGTACTCGTTATGTATCCTCCCTTTTTGCCTTATCCTCCTTATCTTCCTGTTCTGGCTCCAGAATCTCCGTCCCTCGATATCAACAGAGATTCTACACTATTGCTACTCTGCCAATGGGATTCATTACTGGCCATTCCATGAAACCGAAGCTGGCCGCATGATTTATTTCCAACAGCGAGTTTTTCAGGGACTGCAAAGAATAGCCTAAATGTTTTCATTGGGATTCAATTCTCTATCTCCTCTTCTCTTCTTCTTCGTTCCCGTTCTTTTGCCGTTTCTATTTTTGCATGAAAATACCGCTAGCATAAGCTGTAAATTTGTAGATTGACTCTTCTCTTTTTCGTTACGAATGACTTTCTTGAAATCCTTAAAAAACGCATCAGGTTTCTTTCACATTATGAACCCTCACTGGCAACGAGTAGCAGTTATGGCATTTGATTTCTTCTCATAGAGAGTTGCAAAGCTTACAATAGGAAACTGGAGCGACACAATTTCATGACCACAGATGCCCTGAACAACAAATGGATGTGCGATGAACCGAGCGCCACACCATTGAGCGCAGAAACCTCACCTAATTTGGCTCCCCCTGGTCTTTCATCACGTGATAGCCTTCTTGTTAATAGTTTTCTAGAAGGCGAAAACATCTGTCTGATGTCATCCACGCACAAGAACATGAACGTCCGATGAGACTGATCCGGCGTCGGGTGCACATAATCAGAAGCATCCTTCACTGCGTGTCGTGGGCCCAACGGTGCTTTCCAGAGCAAGAGATATCTTGCTGTTTTAACGTTTTGGTGGTGATCGAGCCGTTGAATCCCAAGGTAGCAAGTGTTGGGGTTTCACGTGCTTTTCATTATAACTCTGTGCTTGTGAATGAGGATAAGTTTTGCCGTTTCTTGACTTGCTTTATTACACGACGATAGGTGATTTCTTTGACGCCAATGAATACTAAGATTGGTAAACAAAGAGTCGAAGACGCAAAGCAGTTTTAACCCGACACCTTTAACGGTACACGAGTGGCCCATTTTGTTGTGAAATCATATTTGTTTCTCCTTTTCTAATTGCCTTAATGTTTAGTTCTCCTCTATCTTTTTAATAAAAAAAAACGTCGTCTATTTTTGGTGAATAAACCTGCAGGGAAAGGCGTTCAGCGTTAATGAATCCCTGGAAGATGCGCCCAGAAACTCGACTCATACAAGTGACTCAATGTATATTTGGGCTGCACAGTGACTTTAGATGGCCTACCGATGTGTTAAGTCGGTGTTTTTTTAATCATATCACGTAAGTCTGGCAATTGTGTAACTTCGAGGGAAGCAACGCTTTCTGAGCTCGAGTCACTGGATCCAACTAGCCACCGATGAACATGTTCAAAATTTCTCAGAGCTCATGTTTTTAACAAACTAATATCGGTTGTATTATAGATTCTCTCATGTAATAGGGATTGTGGATCATGTGGCTCAAGAGTTCTGCGAAGGAGTTGCCCTAATGGATGCTCTTGCAGGTAAGCAAGTGCATCAGTAGAGCTTCCAGTAGAGTTTTCGTTAGCCAACAAGGAATACAGAGATTTCCACCCATATAGAAGTCCTCGTTAATGTAGACGAGGTTCATGCCAATACTTCTATTTCAACACTAACGAAAAAGAAGGTAACCGAGGATTGGGCTACAAAACAGATTCTGTCTCCGTGTTAAACGTTTCCTATAAGGAACAGCTTCACATTGCTTCATACCAAATAAGAGAGCTGAACTATGTCAAAGTGTTTTGTTGAACTTTCAGGGGTGAATCGAGGAAGGAGGAACGATGCAACATCCAGGTCTGCCATTATCCGAAGCCATCTTGCTGTCCCCCGTTCAAACTAATGATGATCGAGGGAGAATTTGCATGCGGTCCTCAACATGAAGTCGGTTTTCTACTTCGTCATAAGCACACATGCCAATCCCTTTTCTTTTTGCAAAGCGCGAACGTAACCCCAAATTATCCAATCTTCCATTTAAGCACCTATGTCAACATAGCGGTATGGCTAACGTAGATAATCACGAAATCACCCTAGTTATCGACGTAATCTGGTGTAGCATAGTGATTAGAAGTATCCTGTAGTACCACATTGCTGTTGGTTCGATCACCCCCAGTGCCAATCACGGTGTCGCAGTTGGTAGCGGAATATAGGCCTCCGAGTCAGTTCTCGACCGAATAATCACTAGCTTTAAGCAGAATGCACGATTTCGCGAGAAGACGCCACGTGGGACACAGGGCAACCTTTCGACGCTCAAACTTGGGATTAAATCTTTATATACATAAAGATAACAACAATACAACAGGAATAACGATGGAAGAATGCTGGCGTAAGAATCAGGCAATGAAGTCGAACGTAAGACTCGATAGAAGCTGCAAAGCCACTCCCACCTCCCTCCAAAAGAGGGCGGTGCTAGCCGTGCATGGTTACGTCTAAGCGACCCATTGGTGGTAGGGTCAAGTCCCGGGTCGCGGGGTCCATTCCCCAAGCAATGAGACGTACCCAACAGCATGCCCGGTGGTGTGACCGATGACCACGAGATGCGGTGTCTAGTGCGAAATATAACTTTAATGAAGCTGAGATATTTGCAAAACTCTGGACCGCAGGTGTCTATGGTGGGGAACGAACGCGCTATTGTCCTTTCCGGGGAGTAACGCGTTCACCACCACACCATATGGGTACTTCGTTTCGCCTGTCTCTCATTGTCTTTGATTGCTGATGGCAGATGATCGATAGAACTAGCTGAGAGAAAGGCGAAACGAAGGACCCGCATGGTGTGGTGGTGAACGCGTTACTCCCCGGAAAGGACAATAGCGCGTTCGTTCTCCACTGCAAACACCTGCGGTCCGGAGTTTTGCAAATATCCCAGCTTCATTAAAGTTATATTTTGAAATATACCCTTCCATTAAAAAGAGTAGGCAGTAAATAAAACGGCTAAGGTATTCCGGGGATAGTTGCTATACACGGTGTCTAACCAAGAGTCGACAAAGTGGCGCTAGACCTGTCACCATAAACCACTGAATGAGCCAAATATATATCCAAACACCTCTACGACTCTTGGTGAAGTCCACTGCAAGGCGCATCCTTGAGGGATTAGCCAACGTTACACGCGTTGTCCTTTATCGCTTCATCGAATTTATCCGTCGACAATAACCTTTCTACCGGAATGTTCGCTAGCAACAGAGAATTCTGTTGCTCATGGCTCATACCATACCCCCACCTGGCTTACCCACGCGCGCGATTTTACAACGTCGAAGAGCAGCTCTCTGTCAAAGTTCGTTATTTCCACTGTCTCGTAATCGATTTTGCAGGCAACTGTACAAAATCGAAAATAGCAGTAAGAAGGACCAAATGGTCCGCTTTTCGTTCATCTTCAGTGACCTATCATCTTTCTGTCCATTTACAAATCCTGCCTTCAACTGCAATTGTAAACTACGCAGGCCCGTCTTTCAAAAACATTGCTAAACAGAACATTGTATTACCACCACATAGTCAAAAAATAGGGTATATTTGGTGTGGAAGCACGTGTAGCGTAGTGTTGAGCGGTGGCACGCAGCACTCACGTGCTCTTTGGTCCGATCCCGCGTTGTGGGCTCTTCTATCCATCTTCCACCAAACCTTTCATTTATCCCGTCTCCGCAAATTGATACTAGTTTTCTGGGAGGATAGCAGCGTCTACTTAAGACATCGATACACCATTGCAAGTTATTTTATAGACCATATATGCATTCAATTGCCTCTATCCATGTTCGCTGAAGTCGATAAATGCACGACACACCTCTCAGTGATGAATCAATGCTGAAAGTTTTATTCCTTTGTTCTTCATATTCACACATTTATTTATCCCTTTACAATTTAGAGTTTATGATATATATAGATATGTTAAGCACTCCACGAAAAATATCTACTTCCAGGTTATTATTCATGCATTTATTGACAGACTAAAAGCAAATAAACAAAAAGGAAACTTGTCACCGAAGTCAAACAGAGGCCTCCGTTCGGATGCTTCTTGAAAGGTACATGTACTTCTAAGGTTTTTAATGCTAAAACACTAGCATCAAGAACTGATGGTACTTGTTTCAGACGGAAGTGTCACGTGATGCGAATCATGAACTGCAATGAAATTCAAGAAGCAGAAAGATAGTGAGAATAAAAAGTTAGAAAATTATATTGAGATGAAGTTTATAATACCGTTCCTCTCCATGATACAGTATGCCTTTTCTGTCACTTGCTGAAAAAGCAGTAGAATTTAGACTGAGGACATTGAACGTATACAGCGACAACGAAATTAGCACCTAACAGAAGTAATAAGCAAGAAAGACAGAAAACTTCATATGCATTCAAAACACACAGTATTCGAAAACTATGGTGATACACGCATTCATAGAGCAAGAAAACTATTAAATATGTGCAACTTCTTCCTCGTCTTCCACAATTTCTTCCTCGTCGTCCTTAGCGTAAGGAACGAGCTTAGGATAATTTTTAGCCAACAGACGAGATAAAACATCGCTTGGCTCATCATCACAATACAAAGTCGACTCACACTGTGGAAGAACCTAAAAGATACGTTCACGAGATCATCTTATCAGTTGAAAAGAAAAACTCGAATTGCCAGACCTGCGTAAGTATAAAAGTAGCAGTGTATGCATATACTGTACTATCACATATTGAACTAGATAGATGACGCAGATAATCATTCCAAAGCTCGTAGGTACATCGATCACAGGCAGAACGAGCTGGAGACCTAGAATTAAAATAAGAGTAAATTTGTTCTAATTGTCCTTTCACATGAACCTAAATTATATTGATTCATTCGAAAATTAGTGCATGACTTCAACGCAAATCTTTTAAGCAGTTTTTGCAGACAAGACACAAGTTTGCTTATATCAGTTGAATAAAATTCTGCTCTTATAGAACCAATTCTGGTATTATGAAGTCGTTGAAAGCAGTTTTAGCTTTGGCGTGGTATTTGAAGCATTTCTCGTACAGTAAGTTGTCGAGATGCTTGATGGAGTGAGGTTTGGTATGCGGGAGCTCCGGGCAAACATGACGGATGGAGGCAGAGTTTTATAGCATAGATGCAATCTTTACAGCGTCGGTAGTGAGTTGTGTGGCCGAATGTTATCGTATAGAAAAATTGCGTACTTTCCGTTAACCAATTCAGTTTTTGGGCTGCGACGTTGGAATTGTCGGTTGATTTCGTCAATCTGCAGAAAGTACTTTTTTTTGGAGGTAATTGTTTTACGCTAATTCAGGAAGCAGTCATGCATCAGACCAGCGGAAGACCAGCAAACAGCCTTTGGGAAATGCTGGGAAGCTTCTTCATCCACGCATTGCGCCTAACCGTCGGTAGTTGTCATACATGATCTATTTCTCCCTATTTCACAACGCACATCACAGTATAGTAAAGAAACATATCGTTTTCGATACACAGAAATAGCACTAACGACACTTCAAGACAAATTTCTTTCTACTTGCACTCACTGTGCATGGCATCCATTTGCTGAGATTTGCGCAGCCATCAGCAAAACAAGATCGGAACATTTGTTTAGCGCCTTCTACATATGCTTGACATCCAACGGAGCCACAAAGAGCTCCAGTTCGTGTTAAGAAACAAAACTTGTCCATTCCATCTGATTTTCAATATCATGTATGAGGCAGCGTCTCCGATATTCGGTGCGGGATACAATCAGCATAAAGACAAGAACATCCTTGTACATTTCCATAAAATTTGGTCATGTGTATAAAAAAAAGTGCAAGTGAATCTTGCTCAGTAGAAGCAGACAGCCAACCCAATGAATTCACCAATCTCAGAGATATTTTTTGGTAGCATTTAGTCCGTGTTGCATCCTCTATACTCTGCATATAGGAACGTCACGCAGCTCCTCAACTAGATGTGGACACCTCAGTGACCGAGGCCCATGTAATCACCACATTATCTTCACCAACTAACGAAGATTTATAGCACCAAAATATACACTAAAAAGTAGCACGATAATTTTTCATGGTTAGCCACAAACATTTAAAGCATTCAAAAGGTCTAACCGTCTGAGTGGCGCCAAATCCCTAGCAAGGGAATGTGCAACACGTGCAAAGTGAATTGCATGTGGTGACAGCAAGATGGCTGCGCGGCTATCTCCAGCTACTGTCCAATCAATATTAAGACCAACATCTGATAACTCTTCTACAAGTCGAGTGAGTGCCGATTCAGATTCTAACGCGTAAGGTCGCCACCGCTCCTCCTGAAATAGAGTGAATGTATCAGGCAAACGATGCTTACTGGAAAGCACAGAAGTATGGGAAACACACCGTTATTCGCAATTTGATCCCTTGCATAATATTGTTGAAATTTGTTTCAATAGCGGACTCTAATGCCGGAGCAAGTAGACGATGTACCTGTGTGAATAATGTTCATATTAAATTTTAATCAATACAAATACTATGCGTGAATTTTTTAGAGTTTTTAGCCAACTGTGCCCAACTAATAAAGCCGTAACTTCATGAAAGTGACGTCTTTTCCTTCAAACAACTAACGATCTTCGATGAAGATGCTTGACCAGATATCACAGTTTTGCACAAGAATATGGATTATTCCCCCACAAATTATCTGCACCACCTGTAGTCCCGTTGATCGTCGACTGACTGGAGCGTGCTCCAGTAAATCTTCCATTTTTCCTTCCCGCGTGTGTAAGAGCAGCCAAGTGGGTGTTGCTCACTTTAGAGACTCATTCAGCGTTATACTTTCCTTCTAATGTAGTGAAAAACTGTGATCATCGGGACGGCGGCTTTCCCGCAGTACGTTTGACATTCCGATGAATGAAGTTACTCTTACCCTCAGTTGTCGTTCTTACGCATTACGTGTCCGGCCCACCTAATCTTCGACAGTTTGACGTATTGAACGGCATTTTTGATTTCTGATCGCTGATGCAGATCGGAGTATCGGATCCCTTCTACTAGTTGTGTGAGACTAAATGGGATCGCTAGCATCGTCTTTTCGACTGCACGTTCAATAACGCTGAGTGATCTTTCATCCTGCTTACGCATCGACCAGGTTTTTGACGCATAAATTAAGGCAGGAAGAATCGTGGAGTCGAGAAGGTGGGCACGGATTCGGTCGTTCTTTGCCATATTTATATTCAGACCTAGACAAAGGTAACTAAAGTATTTGGAGATATTCAATCCGTTAGTGTGAATGGGGCAAACAAAACCAATCCGTTCCTCATGAACATCGTTTCTGTGAAATTTAGTCCAAGACCAAACCTTCCAGAGGCTTTAACAAAGTCGGCAATCATTTGTTCCGTCTGGATAATGCTTGGTGGTATAAGAACGAGTCATCAGAAATACAAAAATGGTGTAATTTCCTACAATCGATTTTCACTTCCATATTAACCCGTTCCAGTGTTTTCACGACGTACTCGAACGTGGCGGTAAATAATTTTGGCGAGGTGGTACTGCCTTGCCTAAACCCTCTTCTGACGTCGAAATTAATATCGTTGTAGAATGGTGAAATTTTGGTTGTGAAATTTCTGTGCAGCTCACGAAGAATCTTTATGTACTGAGTAAGGACCCCCTGACTATCGAGGGTTTCCACGACTAACATCTCAATTGAGTCGAAGACCTTCTCTAAATCGATGAAAGTGAGACAGAGTAGTCTTTTGTACCCTCGCGATACATCAGTGCGTCTTGCTATCGTGTAGATATGGTCTATCGTACCAAATCCTTTTCGAAACCCTGCTTGCTCACATGGCTGTCTTTCGTCCAGTTTTCTGTCAACCCTGTTTAGGACGAGTCGAGTTCGTAGACAAAAGACAATAAGCAGATTGAGCTCTAGTATCCCAAACCGTGAAGGTCACCCTTCTTGAACAAAAGCACGGTCTTGCTGGTCTAGCATTGAGTAGCGACCTTGCATTCAGACATGTAATGTGTGAAGAGCAGAGCCAGTGTGATTCATGGGTCACTTTTCTGTCTCTTCCTGAGTAGAGGAGAAGCCTATTTGTTGGAAGAACTCCTGACCTCCTCCTATATACTTCTCTGTTACCTAATTGCAAGACTTTAGCAGAATTAACTCATAGAACACAACCTGCATAAACGAGAACACAGCCATGCACGCATGCTTAAAATCATCCTAGTAAATACAGGTACGTGGTGTCAATCGGCGCGGCAGAAACAGGGAATCTGGATCGACCTGCGAGTCAGGGAAGCAAAAGCCGCTTTTGTTCCTCGATTAACCTCCAAACCGCCACCAAGGAACACGCCGCGTTCTCTTGCGACTAATCAGGATGAGATCCCTCTATGAGGGTGATCCCACATAATTAGAACAAGCAAAGTAACATTGATGTCAAAGAATGAGCAAAATTACTCATTGGAACAAAAATAAATATGAAAGAGAACCTCGAATGTTAACTGTATACCCATCGCCGTCAACTCATCCATTGTCTCCATTAAGATGCCCCATGCAAACGCGAGAACTGTCATCGCTGGAGCTATTTCTAAAAAAAGCAAAAGATAGGAGCAAGAATAATACGGCCAACATATATTCTTACAACCTCAAAACTAAGTTGAAAGTTAATTTATTAAAGCATAGAATCTCTATTGGCAGAACAGTAATGTGACTACAACAAAGCCTGACAAAGGCAATGTGACAAGGAAGAACGGCACTTACCAATTACGTGCCTTCGAACAAGTGAAAGCAAAAGACTCAATTCACCTGAGCACCATTGTAGCACCTGAAATTGTTCTCCACTCGGACAGTCCTATCAAGTTAGGAATTTAACCTCTTACGTAGGACATTTCTGTATACGATTCCTCTCGTTTTACGGTACCTGGCAATAGTACTGTGGTTGTGAATGGAACTCGCTAGCCACATCAGTAACTGCTGCAGAAAAAAGTGTACATAATTGGCGGACATATGATAGCGGCTCCTCCGATACAGCAATATCTTTAACTGCCGCTCGCTGTAAGGCACTACGACGCCGAAGGTAGAGATCAATCGCGTATGTCCCTAAAATTAATAGATATGATAAAAACCTAGTTATGACAGAAAAACAATGGACCTCTTCCAAGCTGAGCCAACAGCGTTCGAGCTTTCTTCATTGCACGAGGACCACCATGAACCGCGCCAGGACGACGCACGTCATCGCTCAGTAGTTGAATAATCGGAAACAGCGTTGTGACAGCACTTACCTATTCAAAGTACCGCCAAAAACCGGACGCCTACCTGGTTTTCACGAATCTTTAGTTGTGCATCTATGTTAGGATCTTTGGTTGAGCACTGCTTCCATTCATGGATAATTTCAACTGCTTGATCGAGATCTCTGAACATTGCGTACTTACGAAACTTCAAGCACTTCTAACCACTGCGCTACATGCGTCACATATATGAAACGTCACTGGCTTAATTCAGCGCCACATTATACACATGCATATATACACACAAGTACATAGATGTACACATATTTCAAAGTTTATATATATATATACATATATATATATACATAAATTCCTATAACTGTTGGTTGTGCTTCAAAAAACAGTGTTTCGGAGTTGAGATCTTAGTGAATATACACATGAGACGTCCATGTCTCTAAAGGTACAAAGAATTTTTTCTAGATATGTTCTTTTCTTCACTGATAAGCTAACATCAGATCGTTAGCAATCATATAGTCGGCTAACACTTAGACGTCTTTACCTTCTTAAGAGCCGATGGTCAGAGTCGATGCGCCAAAGTCGTTAGGTCTCGCGATGTGGGGTCTTCGTCATCGCATCAACTCGAATCTTCTTCAGTGAAGCACTGCTCTTATGAAGTATCCCCACTCGGTGATCCCCTTTTATTTTAAGATTCGACTCAATACAATGACGAAGACCTGACATAGTGAGGATGGACGACTGTGAAGTATCCACTTGGTTTCGAAGAAGATGGACACATCGCGACGTTAACCGAGTAAATGATTGTTAACAACTTCTCTAGGAAGAAAAATGGAAAGGAAAAAATGAAAAAAGAAAACCAATGGAAGAAAGAACTTTAAATAATCATACCGAGGTCAAAAGAAACCCTACAATAATTTTCTATAAATTTTTCATTTTCAATTTTTTTAAATTTCAAATCCGAAAAGTTACTAATATAAGGCCGTTATTTTAAAAAAAAGCTTTCAGCGCAAGCGTAGTATTTTTTAGGGTCCAGGCAACTAAAAATTAGTTATGACATAGTAGAAGTTGTACCTTGTAAAATAAGATTTGCAGATTTTTATGAACACATTTCAGTCATTCAAGTAATAACAGCTAATATATGGATTTTCAAAGCTCGAAAGTGAAATTTTTCCATGCATGGATGATTCGTTCATAACTCGGAACGTTGCAAACATATTAATGAATACCTATGAGCCATGCAATCGTCCAATTCCGCAGGTAATTCCTGAAGCCAAGCGATCTCGTCCTGGTCTGCAGCAGTGTTATTGTAATAAAGCAAAAGGATTACAGATCTGTGAAAGAAATAGAAGCCAACTCACTTACTTCTTCTTCCGTTTCTTCAATTGCCTTTGTAGTAGCAGTTGAACTCTGTACCCAATTAGCCCGTTCCTAAACTTAAAGTATATCACAGAAAATATACAAAAAGAATATTAATCACTTACTTGGACAGTGATTCGCTTGCCACGAATCGTGGACTGCCGAGCCATAATACTTTCATGCAGGATCTCCCGCTTTGCCTTCTCAAGTTCATCAAGCCACATTTTCTTGACGCGGGAGCTTTCACAACGGTAGTATCTATGAATAAAGTAATCCAACATAGTGGAAGTTTACGTTTACTAGGTGTTTTTGTTTCCATTCCATGCATGCTTTCTGATTCTAAAACATCTACACTGCCTTCCACTGAAGGTTAAAGGTCAGATAAGAAAATAACGGCACTCTCAACATTTATGACAAAAGTACAACTGCATCCGTATAAAATTTAGAATTCCAACGATATGTGAAATTCAATGTGGCGTGTGGTAAGACAAAGCAATTTGGTCCCAATAGCTTCTGGTAATAAATCAACAGATGGACAGTCAAACAAATTCCAAGCATGAGCGCGAAAAAACACAGCGATACCTCTGTTCTGGAAATACCAGAAGCTTCAACAATTGGTCGGCTACCGCAGGCCCACTTTCTCTATCCTTAACGTTCACTACTGCCAAATTTTTAAGAGAAAATGTCGACTCCAAACTGAAACAAGTTGAAGTAATGAAAACAAAAACACAAAAATGAACAAGACCATAACGTGCGAGTTCACAACTTACCTATATTTCCCAGAAGGAGTGATGTTTCCTACCAATAATCTATCTGACAGCAAGATAAGCATTGCACGGTGAATGTCCTCTTTCGTTTCTGGATCAAGTTGCATCATTTCTCCATGTAAGAGCACTTTGTCGGAAGTACGCATATTATTGAGAATGCTCTAAAAGGTAAACATGTTATGACTTAAACCCAAGTTGAATTAACAACTTTGGAAGTGTAGAAATGACAAGTCTGAGGTGTAAAAATAACCTAAAAAAGATAACTTCATGTGACAACCCCTTACACTTCATTAATTGTTGGGATCTTCAAACGTTTCTTCAATCCCATCACTCAGCACTAGACTACAGAGGAAGCTGAAAGAAAGAAGGCCGAGGAACATAAAACCACGGTTTCTGCTCCATTTCACTATCCATTTTGAAAACGTTGATAGATACTTCTTACTTCGAAGAGCCCAATTTTGTTCACAAAACAATTCTGGTTAATATACGCAATATATAACAAACAGCAGCTGATAGTTAACAGCTCAAAAAACAAAACTGAAATCAAAACATAAACAGCAAGCAGAAACACAGCCAGAAACAAAAAGAGGAGAAACATCTCCCGCCCAGCATGAATTGGTTTCAATCCATGCGTAATCCAGAACGACTGTTTTTTCACTTCCAACAAACGATTCTCAAACTCTAGTAAATTTCATGAATTTAGAATATACAATCCTCCCAACGGTTCACCGCCTCATCGTGGTTAAGAGGTGTTCCTGAATGTCGGGCTGCGATGCACAGCGGGGGAATTAATCTCCCCGGTGGGACCTACCAAGCTGAGAGTCCGAAGCTTCCAATAGGAAGCCCAGCTAAAAGTAAACCAGTACCAGAATCCACTACCGTCCTTAAACCAAACTAGCCGCATGATGGCAAATCTCCCTCCGAACCACAAAAGCGGCAACTGCCTGTGGTGCTAACAACCTGGGACAGACGTTGGCTGGGCTGACCTCGGGAGTCCAGGGAGCCACAATGGCTAAACCATCAAAACTTCGAAAAATGGAAATTTTACTGAAAAACGTACCTTGATGACAGGGTAAACAAATATAACTCCAGAATCAGATGTAGACCTTACCATCTGTGTCATTGATTTTCGATCAAGTAGATACAATTCTCACGAAAATCGTGGAAGATCATAGTCTGAGTTCAAGTACAACTCCCTAACCAACCTCTTTCGCCAAATCAGTAAAACTGAAGATTCTAAGAGATTTGATAAAACGGTGGCTTCTCTGTCTCTAACCTAAAGACAGTGTTTCAATTCTTTTCATCCACTTTTCATAAAATATTCACTAGATTCCTGCGCAAAATAATGTCCAAGTTGTTCCTAATAGTTAGCTGCTCAAACGGCCGCTCACCACACATCAGTGCAAGCTTCACCACTTTCTGTATTCCCTTTATTAGGCCTCGAAGAACAGTAACCTTTTTAGTAGAACAGTAGACGAAGATGAACGGTACACAGTGATTTCAACGCGCACGCTGTCTGGAGAAGGACTTAGAGTGGTCCCATTCGTTCGTTAAATGAAATCAGGGGTTTATGCATGTTTATCTTTCATAAAATAAACAAGCAATACATGTAGCAAAGAACTTTCTTCTTTTTTTTTTTTGAAAAATCCTTACCGACTGGTGTTTCAATTTAAGAAAAAAAAAACGAAGGCAAAAGAAATACTTGGCTGTTAGACACCCATACTGACCGCTATCCCATCCATTTTCTGCATAAGAACCTGGATCGGAGTAACAGCAGAGACCGGTGTAGAATGACTTGATACCGTTTGTAGCGATGACTTATCGTCACCTAAACACAGAACTAATGCTGTTTAAATGATGAAAAAAGGACATCAATGCCTGAGGGATGCGCCATGCATTCGACTTCATAAGGCATAGCTTGCAGGTGATTGAATGCATATCTGGCCTTTACAATGACTCGCGGTGGTCTACCGATGTGCCGAGTCAGTGCTACTACCTTGCCAGTCAAGTCTGCTACCAAACTGCAAGCCCCGGAGAGAGAGGCTTGGTGAGCCACGGCAGCGGAGATCGATCTCATGTTTATTGCAGGGCACCTGACCACTGCGCCACACACGCGTTGAAATCAGAAAGGCTTAAAACAACAACCGTTACCCACCTGTCATCTGCATAAGATTTTCGATAAGCAGTTTCTGGTCAAGAAGAAGCGATGATAATTGGTATATTTCTTGCTCGAGATCTGAAGCTCTACGAAAACAAGTTATCCAATACATCTGCACTCAACAGCTAACACATAATGGAGAAGGGCATAGCAAAAAATGACTGAGATCAGCATGACGTCACTACAAAGCTAAATTTAACTATGCGTTTTTTTTTACGACAGGGACAAGAAATGCTCACATGAAATCTCCTTGGATGCATCGATGAACTGTTGGTAGTTTTGGAACACGTTATTTTTGAGCATTTCCTGAGATGCACGATTGAGCGCGTTCATTTCGCTGCGCAAAGTTTGAAGTTTTTTCTTCTCATCTCCAGTGCGAACACCTTTTAGCCGATCGCGAATGTCTGAAAGAAGAGAAAAACATTGGGACCACCGGGAAAAAGTGGCCGTACAAGACAACAGCAAGACATGTATGTCCACCTAAGGGCCAATCCGACACCTCGAAACATGCAGAACCGACAAATAAAGATCAATTTCAGTAGGAAGTGAAGTAATCGCAAAATGACTGAAATCGGCCGTAGCAGCACCCCTCATTTGATGCGGATGAGACCGTCCAAGTCAACAACATTGATGCAGTGAACTCTAGTTCTTTACTAAGGTAATATTAGAATATTCTCGTTCGATACTCACATTCGGATGGAGAAAAGCTATCAGATAAGAGCACTGCATCATCGGCGGTTGTGACGTCATCACCAGATTGCATATCAGTAGGGAAAGCAATGACAAAATCACACAGAAATGGTTCCCCTGTAGTCTGAAATCACGCTTACCATAAGGTTGTAGTAAAAATGATGCTGAGGAGCAACAAAAGTGCACAGTCGCATCCTTGAACAATCTTATACCTAGAGTCAAAACAATATCTGTGAACTAGCACTAAGAAAACTTGATTTTGTCCTACGACCAACCAAATGACAAAATGGAGGCAAGTGTTTAGCGTTCATTCCAGCGACATCGTGATCTTGGCGTTTTTCCAACTCCCCACCTTTGCGTATCGTTGACCTGGGTGAAGTCAACAAAAGAGAAGCTTCATCGGTTCTCCACGATCACTCTCGCACTGAGGAGTATGGACATGCAGTCGTCGAGCGACTCCTCACTGCCGAAGCCAGGAGATCTCGTTTGGGCGAAGATGAGGGGATTTCCTCCATGGCCTGCAAAGGTAAAGATTTCATCCGTTTTTTTTACTAGTTGCTCACTTTTATCGTATTAAATGTACGGCTTGAAGGACGCATGTGGCGCAATGGTTGGAGGCGCCACTGCGATACACACATGTTATCGATCCCCACAGCCCTGGCCCACCAAGCCTTCCATCCCACCGGGGTCGGCAAATTGGTACCGTACTTGTCTAGAAAGGTAGTAGCACTGGCTCGACACATCGGTTTACCACCGTTATACAGGCCAGATATGCATTCAATCACCTCCAACAATGCTTAATGAAGTCGAATACATGGTGCGTTCGTCAGAGACTGATCAACGCCTAAAAGCTCTTTTTTAGAGCTTTATATCTTGTTCGCTGTGCTTTGTTCTTTTCGCGATGTGTTCGTTATTCTAATGTTTTAGGTCTTGGAGAAGGACAAGAACACGCCATTCTCTCGCATACCTGTGATCTTTTTTGGTACAGGAGAAAAGGCCTTCATGAAGCCATCGGACGTTTTCGATTATTATGAGAATAAAGCACAATATGAAGTTCCGAGGAAACACAAGGTGATGTGATTTCTACGTTGCTATCTTTGGGTCACGCATCAGATTTTGTTTAGTTGCTCAGTTTTGTCTTATTTGGTTGTAATCACTCTGGGATCCTCTAATTGTGCTTCTTTTTTCCAGGGCTTTAATGAAGCTGTTCATGAGATTCGAGTGGCAGCAGGGTTTGAAACATCTTTCGATGCTGACCCATTATTCGGAGCTACCACTTCGAATAAGAGCCCTTCACCTATGCTTTCGGGAGCAATTCATGACGAATTGAAAGCTAGGTCTGGTGCGGGGAAAGTATTGGCTGACGTTTTTCTTTCTGGATTTGGAAGACGACGAGCCGATTCTGCATCGACAAGGTTTTATTGGTGTATTTATTTCTTACCACTTTTATCTACCTCGTGCTTATTTTTTTACGATTATTTCTACCCCAGTTAATATTACTTGATGTCTTGGAGAATTTTAATAGTTGATTACCTAGTGGAGTGCAGTGAAGGAGATATTTTCTAGGTCTCGATCAAGAACTAGTAGTTCTGCATCTGCTCTTAAGAAGCTTCATAAAGCAATGCATCGGCGCCGGATGGATAGCGGCAGTTCCGCTGGATCTCGTCGTGTGAAGGGTCTAGGAGGTTTCGGCGATCGCGGGCTTGATTTCTTTGATAATTTCCAGGTGGTTCATTTTCGAGCTCATTCTTCTATCAATTGTCTCATCGATTTCTGGCCCGCAGAAAGTTAAAATTCTGTTATTTATTTTATTATTTATTATTTATCTTAACTGTATTATGTTGGATGCTGAAGGAAACCATGACAGTTTTTATTTTTATGGCTAGGTGAATAAGTGCATATAGTTGAAAAAGTTGGGAATTAGGTTACAAAACGTCGTTAAACTAATATGACAGTACTGGCGAGGGCTACTGTGACAGTCCATTCAGATTGTCAGAGTATATTTTCATTCCGTCGCTTATAAAGGCACGACATTCGTTTTCTTCAAAATTTGAAGGGATATACTTGAATGCGACTGAACAAGCGGCTGAAAAACTCATCACGGCGTAGACGGTCCGGAGACGGACGCATGCTGATCGTCTTTTTGAACTGTAGGAAATCCACAGATATTCCGATGAAAGCGCAACAAATATGACAGTGTCAGTGCTCTTATCAAAAGCTGCCGCTGAAAGGTACATTATCTAATTCAACTAGTCTGGATGTTGGTAGATGTATTCCTAGTCGAAATTATGTGATCTATGTGCTTATGGATAGCAAAACAGAAAATTATTCCACTTCAATGCTTTCGTGGAGTGTGGATGTTAACCAGCAAAATTCTATTTGTTTGTATGAAAGGAGACTTTCATACAAACAAATAAATATACTCGCCTCGCAACAAAAAAAAATTTAACGAACAAGTAGATTTCAATGTCTATTCAAATTTGCTGTTTTTCAATAATTTTCATTGAAAATCATTCCATACTTACTTACTTGGAGACTTAGATGACCCATCTTCATTGGTTGTGTGGGCCTCAGCATAATCCTTAGTTTTTTAGAAGATTTGCTGATTTAGCTATTGTGGTTCCCTTGAGTCCTGAGGTCGGCCTAGTCGAAGTCTGCCTAGGTCGTTACCAGTACTGGCAGTCACCGCCCTTGTGAATCACAGGGAGATTTACCACCATATGACTAGTTTGATACCAGGGTGGTCGTCGATCCTGGTGTTGGTTCATAACTTTTTAGTTCAAGTTCATTTCAGCTATATTTTGGCTTGAATTAAATTGCTTTTTTTTTGACTCCATATTTCCGTCCTTTAGCCATTATAGGATTTGATTGCTTCAAGCTTAGTTCATCGACATTATGTGTACATCTCATAGTGCTAATGTTTAGACCCTGGATGGAACGGACTTTAATGTGTTGGATGATGAAGTGAATCTACTAGCTAATGACGATGCTAGGTCGCACCGATCGAAAAGGTCGCATACTTCTTCGAAGCTTTATGATGACTTATTGTTTAATGGGTTCTCTACAAGAACTCGAAACAGGTCGGGAAGTGCAAGCGATGCCGGGAAAAGAAGCAGGTATCTTTTTCACTGCGAATTTGTCCATTCGCTTTTGTTGCTTATAATTTTTCTTATATTATTTTATGATTCTATTTGGTATACATGGCCATCTATCTTATCCTTCTAGATGTTTGTTCGGTAGTATTTGTAATCCTATTCAAATACTTTAAGTACCACGTTTATTGAAATCCTTCCGAATTTCTCTTCTCTCTAGGTTGATATCAGGTGTATCTGATGTTTTTGATGAAATCGCGTTCAATGGGGAACTTAATTTGCAAGAAACAGCCGAACAGTTCCTGCATATGTTGGAGGAAATCCCTTCGGGAAGTAGCGAGGTGACTTAGTGAAGCTTAAATAGTAATATCTTACTATATTCGCAAAAATATACATTTATTTCATTGTGCATATTAAAAACAGGGTTGCCATTTTCAGCAAACTTTATCTTAATTGGTAAGAACTTTATCAATTCAAGTACAAACTAATATAAGTATCCACAGGTTACTGTGCATAGTGTAGAATTTTCCCATTCCACCATGTTAAAATTCTGATTTTCCAGACCGTGAGAAACTTTTCTTTAATGTCAGCGATCATATTTCTAGCAACTAAGCGATTTATAAACCGAATTTTGATTAGAGGAACTCTATGGTGACCCTGAATAGGTTGTTCGTGCCTACGGCTTAATTTTTGAAGACCGACCTTCAAGTAATTTCGAAATCGTGGTAACGTTAAAGAAACATTTCCATTAGAACGGTAGAGCTCATCCCTTTACAGAACGCTACAACGTTCTAAACAATTCTAGTGTTTCAGTTGAGAAATGATTAAGTGTTGAAGATTATCTCGGTCAGTTTCTCCTGCTAATACTGTTTTAATACTAAATAGGTAAAATATAATGGAAAGGTTTTTATTCGCTTTTGTCATCCATCGTGAAAGATCGAAAAAACCGAGGCACTGCTTTGGTGCCACTCAAATTTTTGTATTCATTTGGTTGTTCTTACTGTTTATGCACTCATAGCATACCAGAAGTACATTCGTACATTTGCAAATCGTTTGCTTGTTTTCAGGGAAGACCTGGTACACCAGAAGCTCCTGCACCTCTTCTCAATCCCGCAGTTTTCTGTACAGCTTGCGGTTGCGAATGCAAATCTCACGATGGGAGGTGGAGGTGAAGAAACATTTCTGTTTGAGATAACTGCAGTAGTATTTCATCAGTTTGTAGGTGTACGTCGAAGTTCTGCAGAAAAGTGAATGATTCACCTAGCTGTCATGATAGCAAAAGAGGATCTGATCACTCCATTTCCACGACCGAATCCAGTACCACTAGTTCGTCCAAGGCCGAAGTCAGCGTTGACCAGAAGTTTTTTCGCAGTACAGCTCAAGAACCGTAGTCTGCAGATCTGAAGCATATTGCTTCCACTCTTCACATTTCTTTGGTTAATGGGGTGTTTTCTTCAGGAAGATTTGAAAACTAATGTTGATGTCTTGGTGAAAGAGGAAGAGTGCGATACCACATATCCTTCAGTGTCATTATCAAAATCCATGTTACGTAAAAGTGAACGTGTGTGCTCTCCACCAAGAAAGAAAATCAAAAAGGTCTGTTGGTTGCAAAATGAAGCGATTTGGTACCATATCAGCATTTATGAGGAATTTCCACTGTTTTTTTATTCATCACTTTAATTAACTTTTATGTATCGTATTCTCCTTTAAGGTCTGTGGTTGAAACCTCTCTTAGCTAGCATGGTAACAGGTAACCCTCCCAACTGTTTACCGCCTCATCGTGACTGGGTGGCGTTCCCGGGTGTTGGGTTGCGATGTAGAGCGGGGATTCATTCCCTTGGCAGGGTCTCCCAAGCTGAGAAGTCCGGGGCTTACATCAGGAAGTCTAGCTAAGATTAAATCAACACCAGGGTTCACCGACTTGGTATCAAACTAGTCGCATGGTGATCAATCTACCTTTTTTGATCCACTAAGACGGCGACTGCTTGTGGTGGTGACGACCTGGGTCATACTGGCCTGGCTGACCCCGGGCCTCCAGGGAACCACAATGGCTAGGCCAACAGAACTCCGAAAAAGTGGAGATTATTATGCTGGTGCATGCACAACCAATGAGGACGGAACGTCCAAGTATCCATGTATGGTACCAATTTTTTGGATAATGGACTGTGCAAAGGAACTATGTAACACTTTGATTTAGAAATTTATTTATCAAACATTATGTCCAGTGTGTCCAAACACCTATTATACTTCATTGTTGCGAATGGTTCTAATTTATCAGGTGTCATCTGATGCTTTTGCAAATTTCTTCCACTTCTAGAAGGTTTCCATTATTTTCCAATTATACCAATTATGTGGGTTGTGTGTTAACGCCATTTCAACTATTATATTACCACTACCTTGCAACTTGGAGTTAGAATCAGTAATTATAGATTACTTGCTTAATTTTTCTCCAGATCCCCATCGAAGGATAGTGTCTTTTAGGAATTTGCGGATGATAACTGTGCAGTGACGTCAATAGGACTGAAATCTGAGGAAGTCGGTATCCTGAATTGACGATTTTGTTGCATTTCTATCCGATCTTGTTAAGAGATCCACTCCAACTCCTCCACGAGAGATGTCGTTATTTCCGCCACTGCTGCTTTCGTCAAAGAGTATTACGTCAAATTATATGCCAAGCACTATCAAACAAAAGAGAAACTTACGAGATACGAAACGACCGAGACAGTAGTATCTTTTTTTGGTTGAAATACTTATACAAGTTCCTTTTGTATGTACGCATATATATATATATATACATAT